>CM050163.1:51737890-52195390 GCA_027410445.1 Discoglossus pictus
GTACCTATTTTGAAGCATTGTGATGAAGAGCTGGCAATCTGTGTTGATGTTGCTGCAGCATTAGTGGTGTGGAGCTGCTGTATAAGCATGCTGAATGTGTGCAGTGTAACACTGTGCGTGCGCGAGACCAAACCGTTAGCGTAGTCGTGTACTTCCGCATTGGTGTAAAATGGCGAGTAATGTGTGGTATAGGTCTGTATCGGAATATCCGTAGGTGTTTTGTGGTGTTTTGCAAATTTAGAGTGCTGTAGCCTCGTTTTCGTTTTGTTCGGCGGCCATTTTTTCTCTCGCTTAGATTTTTTTTTAGTCTCTAAACTGTTTTATTTCGAGTAAAATCGAGGTGTAAGTTGCATTTTTGAGGTCCTGGGTGCTCCCTCTTGGTGTAGGTAAGTTTTTTATGTATGTGCTGTGTGTATGTATTGTGTTTTAAATGTTTGTATGTCGGCGTGTTGCGTCCGATGTTTGCGAGGTCGTAATGTGTGGTAACGTGTTTCGTACGTTGTTTGCGTTCCTCGTAAAATTTAGCGAGTGTCGTAATTTGTGTGTCGTGTTTTTTGAGTAGCGACGTGAATTTTGCGAGGGTTTGAGGCCCTTGCCCAGTGACCTCGCCAGCAACTGAGGCCCTCGCTTCGCGAGGGGCCTCAGTTGCTGACATGGAGCGCCTTCGGCGCTCCATGCCAGCAACTGAGGCCCATGCCCAGTGACCTCGCCAGCAACTGAGTCCCTCGCTTCGCGAGGGGCCTCAGTTGCTGGCATGGAGCGCCTTCGGCGCTCCATGTCAGCAACTGAGGCCCTTGCCCAGTGACCTCGCCAGCAACTGAGGCCCTCGCTTCGCGAGGGGCCTCAGTTGCTGACATGGAGCGCCTTCGGCGCTCCATGCCAGCAACTGAGGCCCTTGCCCAGTGACCTCGCCAGCAACTGAGTCCCTCGCTTCGCGAGGGGCCTCAGTTGCTGGCATGGAGCGCCTTCGGCGCTCCATGTCAGCAACTGAGGCCCTTGCCCAGTGACCTCGCCAGCAACTGAGGCCCTCGCTTCGCGAGGGGCCTCAGTTGCTGACATGGAGCGCCTTCGGCGCTCCATGCCAGCAACTGAGGCCCTTGCCCAGTGACCTCGCCAGCAACTGAGGCCCTCGCTTCGCGCGGGGCCTCAGTTGCTGACATGGAGCGCCTTCGGCGCTCCATGCCAGCAACTGAGGCCCGTGCCCAGTGACCTCGCCAGCAACTGAGGCCCCTCGCGAAGCGAGGGCCTCAGTTGCTGGCATGGAGCGCCTTCGGCGCTCCATGCCAGCAACTGAGGCCCTTGCCCAGTGACCTCGCTACGCGAGGGCCGCGGGCTCGCTACGCGAGGGCCGCGGCTCGCTTTGCGAGCCACGGCCCTCGCTTCGCGAGGCCCGCGGGCTCGCTACGCGAGCCCGCAAGCGTGAGCAACGACCCAGTGACCTCGCCAGCAACTGAGGCCCTCGCTTCGCGAGGGGCCTCAGTTGCTGGCATGGAGCGCCTTCGGCGCTCCATGCCAGCAACTGAGGCCCTTGCCCAGTGACCTCGCTACGCGAGGGCCGCGGGCTCGCTACGCGAGCCCGCAAGCGTGAGCAACGACTCGTACGCTCACAACTATATATGTGATATATATATATATATATATATATATATATGCACATTACATATTGTTACCTATATAGTTGCACACTTCAGAATACAGTGGTACCTCAGTTCTCGTCCTTAATCCACTCCCGACAGCTAGAAGAATACAAAAAAGGTTGAGGTCCAAGCAAACATTTCCCATAGGGATCAATATAAATTGAAATAATCCGTTCTGGACTCCAGATGTTTCCCATTTCAGTTTGAACTGATGATCTTCTTTTTGGATACAAAAGCTTAAAACTAAACAGACATAAATAAAAAAACAATATTTACATCAAATAACATAGAATTTAAGTTCACTCTAACTGTACTGAGAAGACTTGAGGGCCCAATGGGATGGTGGCGATGTAGAGGAGGAGAAGGTGGATAGATTTCATCTCTTGGAACTTTGGTTCTTATAGGGACAGGCTGCGCTTTGGTTCTTATAGGCACAATCTACACTTTGGTCCTTATAGGCACACACTGCACTTTGGTTCTTATAGGCACAGTCTACACTTTGGTCCTTATAGGCACAGGCTGCACTTTGATTCTTGTAGACATAGGCTGTATTTTTATTCTTCTTGGCACAGGTTGCTCTTGGGCTCTTGCAGGCACAGACTGCTCGTTGGCTCTTGTAGGCACTTAACAGCACTACACCAAGCAAGCGACGAGTTCTGAGCCAATTTTTTGTCAGTGAGACGTGTCGAGTATCGGAAATGAGGAGTTCCGAGGACGTAGAGAACCAAGGTACTACTGTATTATATCAATTAACAGATATAACCTACAACACTATTTTTCAGGATCTCCTTGAATTAATAGACCACTGTTATAACCTAACAAGACCAACTAGTTGCTTTAATTATTCATAGCTGATTAATAAATTATTTCATTAATTATAATTAATATATTCAATATTACATTTGTTTGGAAAAGTTAGTGTATAAGGTCCCGGTTGGGCTGAGTGTCTCCAACCTCGTAAGATCATCTTTGGTAGAGTGGCAGGTGCAAAGGACTTTAAGAACAATCTCAATAAATAAGAGGCCAAACAGTCGTTCATAGGCTGCCCCCGCAGCAATACCTCTTTGCCTAGAAACTCGTTACAGCATAGATAAGTATACAATACACGCTTTTGAAAATGCAAATTACTGAATAAAACAAAATAAAGTTGTTTAAATCTTAATATAAGAAGTCTAATGTTTTTTTAAAGAATAGAAACGACCAAGAACCTTGCTAATTAAACAAAATTGAAAAGAAAGAAGAAAGAGAAAGTAAAGAAAAAGGGTGACCTAAATTTTGTTATAAAATAAAATTCACCCCCCCTTTGCATTTTTGTTGCCGCACAAACTGGAATTAACATGGATTGTTTGAGGATTTGCATCATTTAATTTACAGAACATGCCCACAACTTTGAAGATGTTTTTTTTTATTGTGAAGCAAACAACAAATAGGACAAAATAACAGAAAAAGTAAATGTGCATAACTATTCACCCCTAAAGTCAATACTTTGTAGAGCCACCTTTTGTGGCAATCACAGCTCTAAGTCACTTTGGATAAGTCTCTATGAGCTTGCCACATCTTACCACTCGAACTTTGGCCCATTCCTCTTGCAAAACTGTTCCAGCTCCTTCAAGTTGTATGGTTTGCGCTTGTGAACAGCAATCTTTAAGTCTGACCACAGATTTTCTATTGTATTGAGGTCTGGGCTTTGACTAGGCCATTCCAACACATTTACATGTTTCCCCTTAAACCACTCAAGTGTTGCTTTAGCAGTGTGTTTGGGGTCATTGTCCTGCTGGAAGGTGAACCTCCGTCCTAGCCTCAAATCACACACAGAGTGGTACAGGTTTTGCTCAAGAATATCCCTGTATTTAGCACCATCCATCTTTCCCTCACCTCTGACCAGTTTCCCAGTCCCGGCTGCTGAAAAACATCCCCACAGCATGTTGCTGCTACCACCACGTTTCACTGTGGGGATGGTGTTCTTTGGGTGATGTGATGTGTTGGGTTTGCGCCAGACATAGCGTTTTCTTTGATGGACAAAAAGTTAAATTTTATTTTCATTAGACCAGAGCACCTTCCTCCATACATTTTGGGAGTCTCCCACATGTCTTTTCACAAACTGAAAAAGGGCCATTTTGGTTTTTGCTGAAAGTAATGGCTTTCTTCTGGCCACTCTGCCATAAAGCCCAACTTTATGGAGCGTACGGCTTACTGTCATCCTATGTACAGATACTCCAGTCTCTGCTGTGGAACTCTACGGCTCCTCCAGGGTTACCTTAGGTCTCTGTCCTGACTCTCTGATTAATGGCCTCCTTGCCGGGTCCGTGAGTTTTGGTGGGCAGCCGTCTCTTGGCAGGTTTGCTGTTGTGCCATGTTCTTTCCATTTGGTTATGATAGATTTGATGGTGCTCCTGGGGATCATCAAAGATTTGGATATTTTTTTATAACCTAACCTTGACTTGTACTACATTGTCCCTTACTTGTTTGGAGAGTTCCTTGGTCTTCATGGCAGTGTTTGGTTAGTGGTGCCTCTTACTTAGGTGTTGCAGCCTCTGTGGCCTATTAAAAAAGGTGAGTATATGTAATGACAGATCATGTGACACTTAGATTGCACACAGGTGGACATCATTTCACTAATTATGTGACTTCTGAAGGTAATTGGTTGCACCAGAGCGTTTTATGGGCTTCATAACAGAGGGGGTAAATACATACGCACATGCCAATTTTCTGTTTTCTTTTTCTAAAAAATAGTTTTATGTATATATCTTTCTCACTTCACTTCACCAACTTAGACTACTGTGTTCTGACCCATCACATAAAATTCAGATTAACAAAACATTGAATTTAAGGCTGTAACGTAACAAAATAGGTAAAAAGTCAAGGGGGTGAATACTTTTGCAAGGCACTGTATGTATGATGCATGACCGTGTTTTGTATGATCTAATTTAAATTAAATACTGATGACTCATTTTAAAGTTATATAGTCATTATTTTTTAAAGGCATATATAAGTTTCATGGACTAATACATCTCTGCACCCCTTAGGCACAATATAGCCTATGTGTATGCAGCACATCTCATAAAACATTTTATTTTTATTAATATCTAAAAATTCCTCTAATGATTATGTTGACACCTCCAGGGGGTGTCTACACAATCATCTGACCCCCCAATCAGCATGCAGCATCAGGGGAGCAATATTAATCCACTATTTACCTGCTGTTGCTTGCTCAGCCAATCTCCTTGCAGATCCCTGTCTCGCTGTCAGCAGCGATACATAGCACATATCAGTGATACACTACATATCCCAGGCTATTTTACAGCACAAACAGGAACCCAGAGTTTAAATCAGCTAACCTGATTGGCCAAAACAAATCATTTTAAATTTGATGCTAATTTAACCCTGATTTGCAACTGTCAGAAATTACAAGAGATTTTGCTGACTTCAATGTGTTTAAATGTTTATTTTGTGATTATTTTGAATGCAAAAAAGAAAATGTTTGTATACACTACTGATTCTCCTCGATCAGATGCATTCATAATCCAGCTCACTAAGATATGCTTTTAATACTTTTGTATGAACTCCTAGAGTACTAACAAAATACTCATAGTTAGACAATCCATTTGTGCTGAGAAAGCCTTTAATATATCTAATTTATAGTTAGTCATATTATTGTTGATGTGTGCTGATGTCATGATGGCCTTGCCTGCTGTGATGTCACAGTCTAGCTCAAGCTTTCCATTTCAAATGAAAAGGCCGCTTGCAATGCTGGTAGCAGTGACTTTTAAAGAGCCTATAAACTACCACAACCCTACATAGGTGGCATGTGATAACCCTTTTATCCTGTTTGGGAGATATCAGATTTTAGAGGGATAAGGAATGTTTCTGGATTTTACTAGGTATATAATATACCTTTGTATATATTTACAAACAAATATTATCTAAGAAGTTGCCCCTGTCTATATACTTGGCAGGGGGTATATATAAAACTACATATAAATGCTTGTACTTTGGTATTTGGTAAGTTTTAAAGAATCTACATAATTAAAGCACTACCTTATATCAGTCATCTAAGTTTTACCAATTTTATATATATACATATACACTTGTGATTCCGTTTGAATGTCTTAAAAATAAGTTAATAAACCTACCCTGGTTTGTGCATAATCCATCCTGTGCTATGCTTAAAGCTGTGTAATTCAGCGAGCATATGCCCAAAAGGAGCCGTGTATAAAGTGGTTTTTAGATGAAAAGAATGGTCTCATTTGCAGTTTCCCAGAGTGCAGTGCCACAACTGTATTTCTGAGAAACTTGAGCAGGAAATAAGTGCAATAACTTATTTTTAGACATTCAAATGGAATCACAAATGTACCGTTCATACTATAGCTCATGCAACTCATGTGTGAAGTGTAGTGTTTCAGATTAGCCTGTCACTGACCTCTCTCAATGTTGCAGAATGTTGCGACTAATTTGTTACTATGTCTTCATGAGCGGTAGAGGGCATTAACCAGTTAGGAACTATTTGTAATATTTTAGGCAGAAAAAAACAGAGCTTTTAAGCACTTCTTAATAAAATAAACCACACAAAATTAAATATATCCATGACCTAAGCAAGGCCCAGTTGGTATGTGCATATAAGAATGTATACCCCATCACCCATTGAATATAAAATTAGACACAGACCACTTCTTGGGAGATAACTGGCCACAGCGTTTATTGGTAAACACAACATGATGTAATAACCATAACGATAAATAAATAAACATAACCCGAGGGGAGGAGCCTGGACAGAGACAGTACACCCTACGCCCTGAAGCCTCATCCAGGGCCTACCGTGTTGGAACATCCGTACCACCGTAGGGTAGGATCTCCCCCATTTTCCACTGTCCCGGCAACTCCCCTCACCACCCACCGCTGTGACAAAATAAACAAACTTTTGATACCATATAATAAATACTTAATGATACATCCACAACAATGAGTACTTCAGACAATAAACAACATAATCCACAACTTACTATTCATCTTTTTTTTTTTTTTTTTATTAACAGCACAACATATACATCACTTTAACAACAATACTTTAGGGATGGGTGGGTGGGCATCTGCTCCCATGGCTAGCTGGGGGCAAACTGGTGGAAATTGGCGGCAAAAGCCTATAATGGCTCCACCTCCCCCAGCTAGCCACCTCCTGCCCCTCCCAGGTCCTGCCAGGTCAGGTGGTCCCTCCTTCCAACCCCAGGCAAGCCTGAGGTGGCCTACGGGCCCTTCATTATTATTATTATTGTTTCTTTGTAAAGCACCAACCTATTCTATATATGGGTAAGGTCAAGGCAAAAACAATAGCAGTATTAACACATTGCAAAGAATGGATGGCCCGGTCTTTGAGTTTAGAATCCTGTGTCCATAGAGCTTTCCCCAAAGCGCCATGCAAGATTGAAAACTCACAGACTTACAATCTAAAGGTTTTGTGTGTGGTACAAGAGGGTGAGAGAAGTGTTGTACAAGTTAAGGTGCTTCTTTAAACCAATGAGTTTTTAGTGAGGTTCTGAAGGTTTTGAGGCAGGAAGATAGTCTGGTGGAACGAGGCAGGGAGTTCCAGAGAATAGGGGCAGCACAAGAAAAGTCCTGAAGGCGGGAGTGAGAGGAGGTGACAAGAGTGGTGGAAAGAAGAAGGTTGTTAGCAGAATGAAGAGGGCGTGTCGGAAAGTATATGGAGATGAGAGCAGAGATATAAGGGGGTGCACTGTTGTTGAGGGCTTTATATTTAGGCTGATTATTTTACATTTTATACTGAAGGCTATGGGAAGCCAGTGGAGTGACTGACAGAGAGGAGCTGCAGACACTGAGCATATAGATGAGTCTAGCGGAGGCGTTCATTATGGATGGAAGTGGGGATAGACGGGTGGTGGTTAGGCCAGCAAGAAGTGAGTTGCAGTAGTCAAGACGAGTAATGATGAGAGAATGTATTATAATCTTAGTTGTGTCTTGTGTGAGGTAGTGACATATTTTGGAAATATTTTTTATATGGAGAGATGAAAGACAGGGAGGGGTCCAGAAGAGACACCAAGACACCGGGCTTGGGAGTTGGAATATAATATACCTATATACATAGGTATATTATATTCCTGGTGAAATCCAGACATCTTCCATATCCCTTTAACTCCCTGCCGTTACAGAGGAGAATTTGCCTGAAGCATTTCAGCTACAACAGGACAGACCAGAATGGAAACTCAGGAATGCTAGTTCCTATGGTATTTGCTACCAAATGTCTTACTAATATATGAACATATGTTAGGATAGATAAATGTATTAAAATTTATTTTTTATTGAAGCTAGGGTGACAACGGCGAATTAAAAACACATATAAAAAATCCAGGATTGGAACATGAAATTTAAAAAGAGTCTAAGTTGTGTGAGATAAGTTAACCACTAGAAAAATATATCAAACTCTTAATAGAGGGGTATTCTTATCTATCCTGTTACTTGTGTGTCAGGATATTGATGAAAGGTAATTCAACCTGGTGTGTGGTCCTCCTAATAAAGTTCTTTACAAGGATAAGTCAGAATTCCTACTGACTATTAGACAATTGTATAGGGAGAAAATCACAGAAAGTATACAGGGAGACTACACTAGGCAGTGCCCCCAGCACTATCTGTATATCTATAAACTCCTTCTGCTAAATAAGTCAATTTTATTAAGTGCTATGTCTCTGGAAGATGTGATGGCTCTTATCTTTTATCAGAGTTTTTACCAGTATGTGGTTAATAAACTCTTTTTAATTGTATAGTACAAATGGCTCACCTGTTTGATAGGTATTATACACTGTAAAAAGTTATTATCGCTATATAAGCCCCTGCTGGGAGAATGGAGCTATCATATAAGCTCTCAATAAGCTCTCAATAAACAGACTGCCTTAATAGGAGCAACCTGCCTACTAATAGAGAGTCTGTACTCTATCAATGATCCTGGAGAAAATAATGATAATAATATCCTTTAGGGAGCCTTCCATTGCAGCACTTATGCGATCTTTCACTCAATTGGATAAGGACAGGGAGGGTAACCACACACACTACACACATGAGTGTGTATAAATGACTTATGAATTTAATTGACTTATTTAGCAGAAGGAGTTTATAGATATACAGATAGTGCTGGGGGCACTGCCTAGTGTAGTCTCCCTGTATACTTTCTGTGATTTTGTCCCTATACCATTGTCTAATAGTCAGTAGGAATTCTGACTTATCCTTGTAAAGGACTTTATTAGGAGGACCACACACCAGGTTGAATTACCTTTCATCAATATCCTGACACACAAGTAACAGGAGAGATAAGAATACCCCTCTATTAAGAGTTTGATATATTTTCTAGTGGTTAACTTATCTCACACAACTTAGCCTCTTTTTAAATTTCATGTTCCAATCCTGGATTTTTTATATGTGTTTTTAATTCGCCGTTGTTACCCTAGCTTCAATAAAAAATAAATTTTAATACATTTATCTATCCTAACATATGTTCATATATTAACAGGACAGACCAGACCTAAAAGGCCAGGCAAATTGCATCTGCATAGCCATGTCTAACCATAGGTCTATATTTTCACTTCAGTGACTCTAGTCAGTGAGTGCAGCTGATCTCCCAAGACAGAGCAAGCAAGGATCACCCTGTAAGCACTAGGAAGGCCAATTGAAAGATCCAATAACATAATAACAAAAATATATATGTTTGAACATTTTAAGTCAGACTAAGAGCATCATTTAGAAAAACAAAAGTAATTCAGCTAGTTTTTATTAGAAAAAATCATTTTGAAGACTGCTGGACTCTGGAGGGACTTGTGATTGATGAAAATTGTGTGTGCGTGGGGTGTTTACATTTCTGGAGAGCTACTGTTGCATTAAATGATGCAAGGTGTCTGCTTCAGGGACAAGTTAAAGGGATAAAGTATGGTGCCAATGTTATCCAGTTAACAAACAAAAGCTATAGACTTCTGCTTGTACTCTCCTTCCCCACCCATCCCTCCACTAATAGCTACAATCACACCAATCACCCAACTCTCAGGCAGTGATGTAACAAACACAAAATGGATTCCTATACACATAAACAGTCTTAAAAATTTAGATTTTCCCAAAAATGCTTTATGTCAGAGGCTTACACAACATCTAATATTGCTAGTTGTGTACATACTTGACAAAAAGTGTATTTTTTCTTGAATTGCAGAGGTCCTTTCAAAAAGCGTAAAATAGATGCTCTAATGAGAACAAGCAGTTCTTAGGAGTTTGCTCAGTGACATGTTGCTCGGGTACAGATCCAATTGAGTTTTAGCAGCTTATTAGTGGTATTGCTAAAGGAGAAGCATATCAGTTTCACATTGTCCACAAGGACAGGCCAGCCCCAAAATGCACAGTAGAGACAGTTGCCTCGTGATTAAACTCATAAAAACAAATCATTCAGTTTGAGTTGTCATTTGATGGAAAGGTGTATTTTTTCAATCTGATCAGCTGGCAGATTTCCCTAGTGAGGATAAGTAATGCTCCAATCTTTATCCGCAGCAGCAAAACAAGACAAGCCAACTTTCTCTAAGACAAACCCACACAGTGCTTGTTGCTAAGCAAAGTAGAATTTCAATTTATTATTCACCATTTCTTACAGAAACATTATGCCACATAACAGATATTAATGGTTATTTTACCTAACAGCATAATCAGTATTTTTGTAATTGTTTTAAAAACTTGTATCGGTTAAACCAATCAATACTTCAAAATTATTGAAGATTTAAATTCCTGGGGCCTCATTCTATTAGCGGCCGCAGCCGTTGCGGGGCCGCAAGGACCGGCCGCAAGCTATTCTGCTATTCTATTCCCTTACGGCCGGGGATTCCGGCAGACTTGCGGCCGGTGCCTTGCTATCTCTTGCGGCCGCTCGCGCCAGAGGAAAGCCTTTGATCTAAAACGGCCGCAAGAGTTTCGGCAGTAAGAAATTCCTATTTGCAATTCAATTGCTCCGGGAAACCTCTCTGCAAGGCTAAAAGCGAGCCGCTGCTTACTTGCAGGAAAGAGGTCCCGCTAGCACCAATTAAGCAAATAAAATAGCTCAAAGAAAAGCCATCCTGCACTTTGAGAAGACTATAAAGGGATTTTAGGTGTTAGAAAAAATAGCACATAATTATCCTGTACTCAAATCCGTAAAATATCCATGTAAAAAGTCCAGAGTGCTTGGAGCACCTCAGACACACCCACGCCGCAGCCGGCAAATAAACAGTTAATTTGAACTCGTGTTTGGGCAGATGTGCAAGCTTGAGAGTGGGTTCCTTTTAATCCTCATGTCCCCCAATATGATCCCTAGCATTTACAGAGCTGTACAGTGCAGGCTTGAATTTATTTTTGCGTTTTTATACTTCACAGCTTACGGCCGGTTCCAAGATATGCGGCCGGCCGTAAGATGAGATCCTTGCGGGGCCGTATAATAGAATCGCAAGTTAACTGAACCCCCGCAAGGAATCGCAGCCTTACGGCCGATTTACGGCCGATAATAGAATGAGGCCCTCGGGGTGTGCTCCTAGATGCTATATAAAAGTGCAAATAAAATATATCTACCTCAGCCTTGGTCATTCCAAGTTTTAAATTATCTAGATAATTAAAGTACTACCTTATAGTGCTCATCTAACTTTTACCAAACATAAAATGCTATAATATATATATATATATATATATATATATATTAAATAAATTCATTCATTTATATATATATATATATATATATATATATGTCAATTTATATATATATATATATATATATATATATACATACACAAACTAGTGCAGCACACCTCAACTGTTATAAATAATCTCAATTTAAATCTTTATAGGGACTGTCTTTTCCTTTTCGATAAAATACATTTATTTGCAATATGTGTAACTTTTTGTGCTTAAAATGTAGCATATATCAAAGTAATGTCCATCCAGGTGATACACAGAGAAAGTTTATTAGAGGCGCTCATCGCGAGGCCCGCAAGTTAGACACGGGAGAGCCTCGCATTGTGTGGCAAATAGCATTGTGAGGGCTTATGCTGTCATTTTTGACGGCCAATTTGCTACTATATATATATATATATATATATATATATATATATATATATATAAAAAGAGTGAGGTAGCCATGAGTATCCAGTAATCCAGATGAATAATCAGTATATTGGTTGCAGTATATATTGATACCTTTTTTATTGGACAAACATATTCATAAATATAAGATTAGCTTTTGAGAGCGTCCTCTCTTTCTCAAGTCTGGAGCAACACTGATATAAGGTTTCCCAAATGAAACACAGGAACTACAGGCTTTTTTTTTTAAAGAAAAAAAAATTATGCTCTATTTGGTTATCTGTGAAGAAGACAATGCAAATACTATAACACCATAGGGTGTTAAGATACCATAAAGCTGTGAGGAGGACTAGAAGCAGGTCCGAGAGAAAACAAAGAAAAACATAATATAAGGAATATAGAAGGTTATAAGAAGTTAAGATAATTAGATAAAAATGTCATTTTTATATTAAGTCCCATATTTAACGTATTAGAGTGTGTTATCATTTTGATTTCAAATGCCTTCCTTTCTTGTGTGTTTTTAAAATGACCTCTGAGCATTTTTATTTTCAGGGATTGGATGGAGTGGTTGTTTTGTGAAAAGGTACAGTAACTGTCATCTTTGTGTTTTTTTGAAGGAGTTTCTGTACAGATTCATCCGTAGATGTTGTTTCTGGCTGGTTTCCCAAATGTAGCATCCATTTTCACATAGAGTACATTGTATCATGTACATCACATTGGATAATGTGCATGAATATGATCCTCTTATGTTGTAGCTCTTGTTGTTGTGCGTGGTTGTGTTCTCTGCAGATGTGTTGATAATTTGCAGCACTTTTTGTTGCAGGGTTTGGTACTATTCTCTCTGTGGTGCTGTTCATTGGCCAATCTTCTATTCACCAATGTTTGTTTCAGATTTGGTGGTTGTCTGAATGCAAGAATGGGAGGATTGTGAAATATATGTTTCAACTCTGCATCATCTGTTAGTTGTGGTTGGAGATCCTTAAATATTTTGCGCATTCCTTCTAGAGCCGAATGGTATGTGGTTACAAGTGGTGCAACAGATGTTACCAAGGTGTTTTTAATAGTAGCGGTAACTTTCTGTGTTATTATACGGGTTTGTAACCCTTCTGCCTGAAGGAGTCAGACAGTGTTTTTAAATGTTTGTCACAGTCCCCATTGTTTGAACATATGGGGTGGTATCTGACGGCTTGACTATAAATTATTGCTTGTTTAGTATGTGAGGGGTGGAAACTAGAGTTGTGGAGGTAACTATATTTGTCTGTAGGTTTCCTATACACAGACGAGGGAAGTTTAACATTTGTGATCAATATGGTAATGTCCAAAAAGTTCACCTGTTCTGCCGAGTAATCCATTTTAAGTTTAATAGATAGGTGGAAGGTATTAAAGGAGTTGTGGAAGTCTCTGAGGTTTTTTTCTCCTTCTGTCCATATGATGAACAGGACAGCTATATAACGGTAGCATCTGTAAGGTTTGTGGACATATGTGGATAGAAATCTCTGTTCCAGGTCAGCCTTAAATAGATTAGCATATTGAGGTGCCATTTTGATGCCCATTGCGGTCCCCATTATTTGCAGGTAAAGAATGGCACCAAACCTTGCTACAAAAATCACTGCAAATTATTTCAACACATTTGCAAAGAGGGCACAGCAACGCAAAACAAGAGCTACAACATCAGAGGATCATATTCATGCACATTATCCAATGTGGTGTACATGATACAATGTACTCTATGTGAAAGTGGATGCTACATTTGGGAAACCAGACAGAAACTAGATCTACGGATGAATCTGCACAGAAGCTCCAACAAAAAGCACAAAAATGACAGTTACCTTATCCCAGTGGGACACCACTTTTCACAAAACAACCACTCCATCCAACACCTGAAAATAAAAATATTCAGAGATCATTTTAAAAACACACAATAAAGAAAGACATATGAAATCAAAATAATAACCAAACTTTATACGATAAATACGGGACTTAATGTAAATATGGAATTTTTATTGCATTATCGTAACTTCTTGTAACCTTCTATATTCCTTATATTATGTTTTTCTCTTTTCCTTTTTTTCTGCTGGTTTCTCTCTGACCTGCTTCTAGTCTTTTTTTTTCTTTTCAAAAAGAGCCTGTAATTCCTGTGCTTCTTTGGGAAATCTTATATCAGTGTTGCTCCAGACTTGAGAAAGAGAGGAAGCTCTTGAAAGCTAGTCTTATATCTATGAATATGTTTGTCCAATAAAAAGGGTATCAATATATACTGCAATACTCTGATTATTCATCTATAAATATATATATATATACATCCAGAAAATAAATAGTACATCTGTAAGCCCCTTTAAAAGTCTGAAAATAAGTTAAAAAACAAATTTCCTGCTTAGGTTTCCCAGAAGTCCAGTCATTGTACTGCACTCTGGGGGACTTGACAGGGACATGCAAATGAAAATACAATGTATCTTACTCTTAAATCTAAAGTACCACTTTATACATGGCTCCTTTTAAGCATATGCTCATTGTATTTCACAGCTTTATGCAAAGCACAGGATTGGATTATGCATAAGCCAGGAACCCATCCGCAGGCAGCACTGTTTTTAAGTTAAGGCCTCTCTCAGTGGGTGCTTTGGATTTAAGAGCATGAAATAAAAATGTTTTACTTATTTTTTTACTTTCAAATAGGCTTACAAATGTACTATTTATTTTATGTACTCTGTACAGTGGAGAGCTTTTCTTACTCTATTTCTCACCATAAAATAAATGAATTTATATATATATATATATATATATATATATATATATATAATTATTATTATTATTATTATTATTATTATTATAATTATTAACCTTTATTTGTAACGCGTCAACATATTCCGTAGCGCTGTACAGGGGAAAATAACAAGGAAGAATACAATGTTAACAAACTGCAGAAAAATGGAGGGCCCTGTTTTGATCTTAGAATCTTTGTAGAAAGTGCTTTTTTCCAAAGCACCCTACAAGACTGGAAACTCAATACTTACAATCTAAAGAGAATGGAAGAGGCAGAAACCTGAGGAAGAACAGATAAGGAATAGCAAGGATGACTTGAGAGGAAGAGCCTGAGGAAAAGGCAGGAGGTTAAGAGGAAGGAGAAGGCACAAGAAAACACTGTGTAAAGGGTTAAAGCCTTATTAAACTGCGATTCAGCAAATTTAAAAGGGCTCTATTTAAGCACGTAGCATATTTTTTTTACCGAAGTTTTTCTTTTGGATAGAAGTTCACTTACTTCTGTAAAAAAATATGCTATGTGCTTATATAGAGCCCTTTTAAATTTGCAGAATCCCAATTTAATACGGCTGGTAATTAGTAATAGTTAGCAGGTGTTCCTAATTAATCAGTTGAAGGAAATTTGTGTGACTCAATAAATTAAGAGCAAACAGGGGCGGGTAGGTGAGGGGCAAAGAGGGAGGGGTTTGTTTGCAGTTTAGATAGAGCAGGGCAGGAGTGAGGACTGCTGAGACTGCATCATCGATTTAAAAATGCAAATATATATATATATATATATATATATATATATATATGTACATATATATATATATATATATATATATATATATATATATATACATGCATACACACACACACACATACATATATATATATATAAATATATATATATATATATATTTTTGCATTTTTAAATCGATGATGATCTAGAAAATAAATGTCAGACCTCTTCAACTGCTCAGCTAGACAGTGAACACATCAAACTACAATATTTGGAATTTATGAATATAAATTGGTCTGATAAATATACATACATTTCTGGACTAACTTACATTTAATCAATTATATTGCAGCCACTAAATAAACTGAATATCACATGAGGATTGCCTCCATGCTCATTTGCAGCAATGATATCACTGTAATTATGCTGATCTGCATTATCTATTCTTGGATCAGCATCTATAGAATCAACCAATGGAGCGTAGCTGTTTTCCAATTACTTTCCAGTGAGGACAATGTGTCCTCGTTCAATACACAGAAAATCATATTTATACTTTTGTTCTTCATTTGCTTACATAATTAATTCGGAATATAATTCCCGAACTGATAAACAAAAAACAATGGAGGAGAATAAGAGAAGTATTAAACACACATCATCTATTAATTAGTACACCAAATATAAAAATATAAATAAATCAATAATTATTCAGTTATCAAAAACAAGCATACAAACAGGTCATATAACTTGGATATGACATGGACATATAATAGTGGACCTCGGACCAGGATATGGACTATATTCAAAAAAGATACACACTTACCAACAAGTCATCCCAACAGAAAGTTGATTTCATTTAAAATTGCATTAAAAACTATACCTATACCTGGTATTAGCAGTTTTTCTGTACAATAAATAATTTCTGAAATACTTTGAACTGAGCTCAGAGGGCTTGATAAGATGGGAGAGAGATCTAACTGCCAGATAACACTGCAGGTCTCTATGTTAGTCATTACAGAGGCAGTCAAGCATATTGTAATCCTAATTAGCACATCAAAGCAACTAGCTTATTTGCCTGTGCTTCACATTTGCATATGAATGCAGCAACAGCAACATGGAATTTCCCAGTACACTTAAGAAAAAAATACAACAGTTTTTCATGCTCTTTAAGAACAACCCAAAAAAACAACTTGATATTGGGGTGATGGTCTATGGGAGTCCTTTTAATTGCACTATGTATTAAGCAGAATCCCTCTCATCTCATTACAAATATACAAATCATTTGGTGGAAAATATGTCCATTAACCTATCTATCCCACCCAACCCAGAAATCCAAAATCTCAGAGATGCCACCACATGCCTCACCACACAGAAATGTGTATGTGTTGTTGTTTTTAATTCTTCAATCCTAATTCCGCATATTTTAAATAAGTAAAACAAATTTCCATGTTTCATGTAACATGTTCATGTCCCTTTAATTATTTTATTGTATAATTGCTACTTTATAATAATTTATAATGCTAGAGAAATCCTCAATTTTGGCTCATTTGATCTAATATACAAAAACTGGTAGTTTTGCTTTGTTGCACTGTAGTACATTATACTACATTAGATATATATTTTAAAACGAAGGGGCAAAATATTTCTACAATATAATAATTCAATCTTTATTTCATCATGATTACAACGGCGAATTAAAATGATTTAAAAAATCCAGGATTAGGAATGCAAAAAATTCATAATGGGCTTATCCTTCGAAATCAATTGTCACAAGATGTTTAATAAACTCTCATTGGAGGGGCAAAAAGGATTGGCTATTAACTGGCTATCAATGACGCAGGGTGTGTCCTCACGTTAGGAGCACGCCGGCGCCTGCTCCCCGGTTGTGGTGTGTGTACCCTTCCTGTCCTCACCTAATAGTCATGGATGCCGGTTTGAATGTGGCGCCCCATTTTTAGAGTGATTTATACAGTCGCTCAGAGCCTATTTTTTCACTGACTGATGCAGCATATGTATAAAGGAGATAATAAGAAGGGTTATACTTTGGTTAATGGTAATCCATTACTGTATATATATATATAGTTTATGTCTCAAGTTGTGGTAGCAATTGGCTGGCATTTCTTGGTCTTGTGGTATGCTTAGCAAGTGATGTTCAAATACACAGGGTATATTAGGGTCCATGAGCAAGAACTGGATAGTCCTTGTGCAATTGGGACACACATCCACAGGGGAGAAATCCTTTTTGCCCTTCCAATGGGAGTTTATTAAACATCTTGTGGCAATTGATTTCATATTATAAACCCATTTTTAATTTTTTGTATTCCCAATCCTGGATTTTTTAATCATTTTAATTCGCCGTTGTGATCATGATGAAATAAAGATTTGATTATTATACTGTAGATATATTTTGCCCCTTTGTTATAAGATTGGATTATTTGGGTGGTAAACACCTTGGGAATTAGCAGTCCTTCTTGTATTGATATACATTATAATATAACAAACTTGTAAAGAAGAAAGGCAATGAAAACATAATCTATAAACTTTATGCATATTGGAGTACAGAATTAACACATTTGTAAATTGTAAAGGGATATGGTAAAGCGCAGAGTAAGATTTTTTTCTTCTTTGTGCATCAGCAAGAGGGTATTTGATAATGTGCCAAATAGTTTTCATTTTTTCAAATAAAGGTCTTAGAACTAAAAAACATATTGGGAAATGTAACTGTGCTCGTGGGCTTGCCCTCTGCCAGTCAATGATATCTACTAACTAAAGTTCACTCATTGCATTTCCTGTTAGGTAGGCGAGGAGTGTGGTGTGTCTGTAAGGAAGACTTGATAGCAGTTTTTCCCTGGATGCAGGATTACACTCACCAGTTAACCCATAACTAACCTGTTTAGGTCTGCACAGATATATTTTTTTTTTGATCACTACATGGAACGAGCAGATCACTGGTCTGTATTGTTCACATCCCAGAGAGGCAAGAGAGCAGAAACCTGCATTTTCTGCCATAAGAAATTACAAAAATTACAAGGTCTGTTCTCCTCAGACTGGAAATGTAAGCTGCCAACTTGAATGGGACACACACCCTGCAACCTGATTGGCTGCAGTAATGCACACAGATTTTATTTTATTTTATTCCTCAGTGAAAAATGCCCATATTTCAAATATTCAAAAAAATATTTTGGCATGCTTTTAGAAGATCTTTGCTGTGCTATGGTCCAAATTGTGCTGAATTAGATGGCCCAGTGTTAAAATAATTGCAACACTTTCCAAAAGCAATATGAAAACAGACATTGCTAGTATTATTTTACTTTATTTAAATTTTGTGTATGGGCATATTACTATTATGATTATAATGTACATTTAAATATGCATTGATACAACATTAGAGCAATATTTGTGGGATATTATAATTTACACTAACATTTAATTTAGATTAGGGAATTTTATCAACATGCACTCCGAAATATGTCAAAATAATATATTAACTAATGAGAAATACAAATTAATTGAAGCAAAGTGAAGTAAATGTATTTAGCCTCATCAGTTACGTGATACAGCATAAAAAAGCAATGCATATATAAGCAAAATTTTTTCTTCGTTTTTTGAGTTGGTAAATCATAGATCAAAATGAATGGATAGGGAGACTAACAAATAAGACAAAAGGAAAAATGTTGCACACACAAATAAAAGTATTAAGAGGAAAGCTAGGATAAACAAACTTGTAAAGAGGCAGTAAGAGCCTCACCATCAAGCTTTGAGCATCTGGGAATAACTTACTGTATATTATTACCTATACATATATGCACCTTTCCATCCCTTGCTGTTACTGTGATTTCAGCCATGTAGACAGGGATCAGATATATAGTTTGTAACCTCAGGTGCTTCTCTTTCCCCTGGTTTGAGTGTTTATGTTTCCATTAATATCTCTGTGTGTGACCACTTGTGATGACTTGTGTACCAGTAAGGAATCAAAGGAAAGCCAGAAACATGACAGATAGATAGATATATAGATAGTTAGATAGATAGAGGTAGATGAAGATAGAGAGATAGATAGAGGTAAATGAAGATAGATAGATAGATACATAGATAGATAGATAGATACATAGATAGATAGATAGATAGATAGATAGATAGATACATAGATACATAGATAGATAGATAGATAGATAGATAGATAGATACAAGATAGATAGATAGATAGATAGATAGATAGATAGATAGATTGCTCACCTTGCTCTATATGAATTCATTAGCAACCTTACTTTGTTGCACTGTAGTACATTACTCAATAGTAAGAATAATATAACAAACTTGTAAAGAAGAAAGGCAATGATAGCCTGATCTATAAACTTTATGCTTATTGGAATATGGAATTAACACATTTGTAGATTGTAAAAGGGATATGGTAAAGAGCAGAGTAAGATTTTGTTTTATTTGTGCATCAGAAAGAGGGTATTTGATAATTTCTTTTTTCAAATAAAGGTCTCAGAACTTAAAAACTTATTGGGAAATGTAGCTGTTCTCGTGGGCTTGCCCTATGCCAGTCAATGAGATCTACTAACTAAAGTTTGCTCATTGTATTTCCTGTTAGTTTCAAATAAGTTTAAGCAGGTTTAGTTAATAGTTTTCATGCAAAAACAACTGTTCTAATATTTAAAATGTGCTCTTTTAAATGATTGGAAAAATATATTTTGTTCCATGTCCCTTTAGACATTATAAAAGCTTTTATTGGCATGAAAACTAAAAGCTGCATGGGTTATACTTGCCCCAGTACAGGACCTCCTTCTGACTAACGCACGTTGAAAGCAGTTTTAGCTTTTTGGAGCCCCTAGGCAGTGAAATTGAGGAGCTTCTGATAGCAAATGCCAACGTGTGTATATGTTACATACATACATATATTAGGGGCAATTCTGAACAATGTGTAAAAATAAGGGGAAGTGCAATGAGCTGATGTAGAGAAATGGTCTTTAGGCAGGTATTGGGATAGGTAATGACAGAGAATTAGGGGGAAATCATAGACAGGGCTAAGGGGCAGCCACAGTTGTATCTGGAAACAAAAACTGGACCTATCCTGTTTTTTGTTCGCTTCTGTTGACGTGCGCCGCCGTCGATTCTTGGAACGCGCACTTGTGTCGCCATTTAGTGGTGAAATTGAGGTTGTACATGCGCGACATCTGGTAATCTGCTCCTGTAGTGTAAAAACACATCCAAATGAACCCTAACCCTAAACCCGAATCGCTTACATTAAGAGATGGCGCACGCACGTGAGTTCCAAGAGTCAGCGGTGGCACGCAAACAGCAGCGAACAAAAATAAGGAAAGGACCCAAAAACTGAAACATAGGGAGAAGTGGTGCAAAGGTTACATACCTGTTTACACAAGAGATGATCAAGAGGTTCAAATGTTAAACATCCATACAGAACCTATACTCAGTGGCAGTGGATGATGGTGGTGCAAAATAAATATGGGATCCATAGAAAGTTACAATGTATATATAGATTGTAACGTTCTAAGGATTCCACATTTATTTTCCACCACATGTGGTATGTATATATATATATATATATATATATATATATATATATATCTATATCTATATATTTGTGCTCAGTTCCCTCCCCGTCCCAAGAACAAAATTAGAGGTGCTCAATCTGAGAACAGACAATACCTTGGTAGGTTTGCTCTATAGGTCTGGTTACCTACTCAGAGAGCAGCCTCTTTTAGCTCACTTGGGCCCTTCACAGGGAGAATTATCCTGTAGTATATCAGTCTGGTCTCACCCAAAAGAGTGATCCAGCCCCCAAATACCAGGCAAATCTCCCTGAACAGGAGAAACAGCAAACCCAGAGGCGTATTTGGCCTCACCTCTTCCTGTGAGCGGGGCATAGCTCACTTTAAACAAGCACTTCCGGTTGCCTTCTCCTGGCAGCCTCATTTTCATGTTAGCCCCACAGCCTGGAGGATGCATTTCAGAGTCTCCTCACGCCTCGGCTAGCACAAGCCTCCCTTTGCAGATTTTGCTGTACATCTACTAAACAAGGTTGGTCTTTTTCATTATGGGGCTTCACCAAGGCTACTTATACAGATTGTATTGTCTTTGTATCAGAATTAGGGGCTTATCCTATTATGACTTTGCTTATATCATGGTTTTATTACATCGTTGTGGCACATTTTATCAAAAAAATCAGGCCATATCTACTAAATAGTGACTTTGTTTAGACCAAGGTTACTCAATTTCATTTCAGGCCATATCATCTAAGTAAAAATGGCCGCAAGGACCTTACCATTGCTGGAGAGCCATGGCACCAAGGGCTTTTAAGTCCTTACCATCTGACGCTCAGTGTCACATCACCAAATTCAATCCTGTCAACGTCTCTACCTATGTCTAGGTCACATTTTTGCATTGTCACGCAGCTTTCAACAAGCCCTCATTGCACATTTCGGGTCATATCTACTTGTTTTCAGCTTTCAATAAGCATCACATTGCTGATACAGCTGTCTTTGCCCATGTCCAAAGATACGCTTCTCCATCATTACTAGGCTTCTAACAAGCCTCATGTCAGATGTCGGCTAAATATATCACATTTTCACCCCACTTTCAGCACATGCCTTGTCTTCATCACGACCATCTGGCCCTCTAAGCAGGCATATATATTATATCACATATAATAGTTGTCAAACTGTGAGTTGCCGTCACGCTTTGCGAGCTCTTGAAGCGAGCTCGCAATTACTGCGTCCCTCGCGAAGCAAGGAACACAGTTCTGGCCGCAAATGCGGACTTCACAAAGTGAGTGTCCGCATTTGCGGAGGTGGAGGCTCTACGGCGCCTCACTCACTGTAAAAACAACCCGGAAAAGCGTGAATTTGAAAAAAAAAAACACGTTGTGGGACTTTAAAAAACAAAAATGCGACCTGCGGGACTTAGAAAAAAAAAACCCTTCACTTAGAAAAAAAAAGTACGACCCTTGGGACTTGCGGAAAAAAAATTGCGACCTCACAAAAATACGAAGTTAACGGCTGAAACGCGTACATCCAAAAACAACAGAAACACAAAGTGCAAACAAAACATAAAAAAAACCTCACACACAGCATGGGGGGACAGCCACGACATTTGCCAGTGAGGTTGCACGCTAATTAAAGTCGAATTTAAGGAGTTTCGGAACTTGAAAATTGGCTAGGCAAGAAAAAAAATGGCGGCCCAAAAAATTAAAATGACGCTACACGACCCCGAAATGCGCAAAACACCGCCAGGCACATATGACTTTTGCCAGGACGTATAAGGTATAAAAATACACAGTTAGGAAACACGGAAAATGCTGGCGAGTCGTATAACACATAGACAAACAACGCCATTTTACAACACTAACTTGCAACTAATAACATTACGAATCTAAAATGGAATTTTACATAACTAAATCAACGGTTTGCCCTCCCGCATGCAGCATATTTCTAATGCACAGTTGGGACATTGATGACACTTTCTCCTCGGGGCAACAACAGTCCTACTGTACATTGTATGCTGCAGGAAAATAAAAAGAGATACTGAGCTCTTCAGGCTATTCATTGCTGGATATATCAATTACAAATAGGTAAAGTATATTAATTTATTAAATAACTAATTAATTATTATTTACAAAAATAGACATATATATCTGTCTTTGTGATGAGCGCCAAAGGCGCTCAGAGGAGCAAAAGTCAACGAGAGGAGAGGCTCGCAATGAGCGCTGAAGGTTCTCAGAGTAGAAAAGCTTGACATTGTGTGTCAAACAGCATTGCCATGGCTTCAAATTTTATCGGCCCGTCATTTTTGACGGGCAAGTCGCTAGTATAAGTATAATACAGAAGTTGGAACTACCCAGGAGCCAGGGAGCTCAGGTTCCTAAAATCTGTAGTGCATCATTATGACAGCTTCTCCTAGAAAACTACCTGTCTTGCTCTCATAAAATATTCCTGGCTCCTGTGTTTGAGATATTTCATAATTTTCTCTTCCTCTCCATCCCCTTAATAAATTGAGAGGTTCCATTTACCCCAGACTAATGTTGGAAACAGCAGACTCTTAAGCTGCGGCAGGCCATGGTGCATTGCACCTGCTGCACCTTCAGCACTCTTCCCCTGCATACAGGGAGTGCAGAATTATTAGGCAAGTTGTATTTTTGAGGATTAATTTTATTATTGAACAACAACCATGTTCTCAATGAACCCAAAAATTTCATTAATATCAAAGCTGAATATTTTTGGAAGTAGTTTTTAGTTTGTTTTTAGTTTTAGCTATTTTAGGGGGATATCTGTGTGTGCAGGTGACTATTACTGTGCATAATTATTAGGCAACTTAACAAAAAACAAATTGTAACCCGTTTCAAATATTTATTTTTACCAGTGAAACCAATATAACATCTCAACATTCACAAATATACATTTCTGACATTCAAAAACAAAACAAAAACAAATCAGTGACCAATATAGCCACCTTTCTTTGCAAGGACACTCAAAAGCCTGCCATCCATGGATTCTGTCAGTGTTTTGATCTGTTCACCATCAACATTGCGTGCAGCAGCAACCACAGCCTCCCAGACACTGTTCAGAGAGGTGTACTGTTTTCCCTCCTTGTAAATCTCACATTTGATGATGGACCACAGGTTCTCAATGGGGTTCAGATCAGGTGAACAAGGAGGCCATGTCATTAGATTTTCTTCTTTTATACCCTTTCTTGCCAGCCACGCTGTGGAGTACTTGGACGCGTGTGATGGAGCATTGTCCTGCATGAAAATCATGTTTTTCTTGAAGGATGCAGACTTCTTCCTGTACCACTGCTTGAAGAAGGTGTCTTCCAGGAACTGGCAGTAGGACTGGGAGTTGAGCTTGACTCCATCCTCAACCCGAAAAGGCCCCACAAGCTCATCTTTGATGATACCAGCCCAAACCAGTACTCCACCTCCACCTTGCTGGCGTCTGAGTCGGACTGGAGCTCTCTGCCCTTTACCAATCCAGCAACGGGCCCATCCATCTGGCCCATCAAGACTCACTCTCATTTCATCAGTCCATAAAACCTTAGAAAAATCAGTCTTGAGATATTTCTTGGCCCAGTCTTGACGTTTCAGCTTGTGTGTCTTGTTCAGTGGTGGTCATCTTTCAGCCTTTCTTACCTTGGCCATGTCTCTGAGTATTGCACACCTTGTGCTTTTGGGCACTCCAGTGATGTTGCAGCTCTGAAATATGGCCAAACTGGTGGCAAGTGGTATCGTGGCAGCTGCACGCTTGACTTTTCTCAGTTCATGGGCAGTTATTTTGCGCCTTGGTTTTTCCACACGCTTCTTGCGACCCTGTTGACTATTTTGAATGAAACGCTTGATTGTTCGATGATCATGCTTCAGAAGCTTTGCAATTTTAAGAGTGCTGCATCCCTCTGCAAGATATCTCACTATTTTTGACTTTTCTGAGCCTGTCAAGTCCTTCTTTTGACCCATTTTGCCAAAGGAAAGGAAGTTGCCTAATAATTATTCACACCTGATATAGGGTGTTGATGTCATTAGACCACACCCCTTCTCATTACAGAGATGCACATCACCTAATATGCTTAATTGGTAGTAGGCTTTCGAGCCTATACAGCTTGGAGTAAGACAACATGCATAAAGAGGATGATGTGGTCAAAATACTAATTTGCCTAATAATTCTGCACTCCCTGTATACTTTCCATTAAAAGAGTACAGTTACTATAGAAAAAAATATTTATGTGATCTGGGACCATTTGTATTGCATTGTTTGTAGTCACATCCTTATTATTCAGTCACTTTAAATGAACATATATAATTAGATGAATTATGTTTATAATGAATATTTTCTCCAGTCCTTGTTAATTTATGAATAGATAGTCCTAAGATTTTCATGGCAACTTCATGGCTAGTGTTGAGAGAGAACATCTTGGTGCTATAAATAACTCATTACATAAAGATCAGTGAATACATATTTTCACTATGGTAAGAGATACTCGCTGGGTAAAACAAAACATTTTTGTGCGATTATAGACTAAAAGAGACACAACAGACTTTCCAAGTTTTGGTATAATGTTAAAATATATGTAATAAAAGCCCTTTATCTACTGAAGTGTATAAATGTTGCATTTTCATACAGTAAACTTTGATTGAAGGTAGTCATTTTTACCTGTCAGTAACCCTCTCGATATACCCACTAAGAAAAGAGTGAAATATATTATTAATGAAGTTAGTATTTTCAATAATTGCTAATTAGCCCTGGACTTTGAATGTGTGGATTCATTCTAAAGCCAAAGGAGATGAAAAGAATGGGCATGCTCAGGTAGAAATAACACTTATCAGTCTAGCTAATCCTTGTGGGCAAGACTTGCAGCTTATCTTGGGACTTTCTGCTTCTGAGCATAGGCAGGGGAAGGGGTAGGTGTTCAATACTAAAAAATGTAACAAAACGCCCTCCCCTGTACTTCTTCCCCCTTTCCCAACCCTCCCACCATTTATAGATAACATAAGCCTACAACTTTGGCTCTAAGCAAGAAGAAAATATTGAATCCAGATAAGATATACCTTTCTTTACACATACAGATTTCAAATATAAAGATTTTCTCTAAAATGCCTTCATGCTTAAGGCTTAAACAGTTGCAAATTTTTTTAGTTTGTTACGTACATTTTTTTCCTAAAATGCAGTGGTCATTTACACTTTGTGAAAGGGACCCAATCACGGGAAAACCTGATCCAAAAACCTTGCGAACCTGATAGCGTATGCATCAACAATATTTTCTGTGCTTAAAAGATAACGTTTGTCGTACTTGAATTCTATTGCAAAAAAAAACAATATATTCGTTTGCATGGAGGTGGCCATCTTGGAAGAGGGACTGTCCTCTCCTCCCCCCATGGGCCGTCCAGAAAACTAAAAATTATAATAAAACACCCCTTTCAGCCTTAGTCTGACCATTTACATCACAAGAGAAACAACACCTTCGCCTGATCATGTAACTCAAGAAACCCACGGCGGAGCAAAGTGGGGTGGAGTGGGCTTTGACCTAAGGAGGAGTTAGGGTATGGCATTTTTTAAAGTGATTGGCGGGGGTGGAGGTGGCAGGAGCATATAGTGGGCTGTTTCTGGCAGGGGCATATACACTTAGCTTGAGCTGAAGAAAAGCAGTTTCCCACCTCCCTCCCTGGAAATGGAGTAGTTACAAGTTAAGGTAGTTTAAAAAATGGTGTTGGGATTTAATGACACATTGTTTCGTCACAGCACTGATGGGGCATTTGTGCTTGCCCTCTTTCGTTGGTAAATAAGGAGAAGTCTCTACGGGGCACAGAATAAACTTAGAGGTGGTGTGCTGATTTGGAAGGGCAAGCTAATGGACTAATGGACATGGTTTTGGTTATGCCAGTTTATGCGCATGATTGGGTTGCTTTAAATATACACTAATGTTCCAAATATTCAATATACACCTCCTTAAAGAATGCACTCACATGTAATGTCATGCTGCCACACTCAAAACTTATAGAACAACCTATTTTTCTGACATTAAGTTTCTCTCATACTGTTCTTACCCCCTACCCTATGCTGAATCACTTGATGTATATGAAAGTCTTTCTTATATTCTAATGTTTCCTTCTCAACCCTACTGTATTAAGGTTTTGAAACTGAGAGCAATAGACAGTGGTTCATAAAATCACCTTTTACAGTGTTATTTTTAGAAGAAATGTTTAAACATAGAAGCTTCCATTTCTACATGACTGCGCTGCCTGATGTTCTTTTCTTGCTCTATTTGAAAATTCCCACTGTGGAAGCCTCAATTATGTTCTCTCATTGTTAGTCAGAAAAGGCTTGAGAAATACTTTATCTGTTTCTCTCTGTTTTGTTGATAAGACAAAAAAAAACTTGCTTGTCTTTTTGACTCTATATAAAATAGAATATATTTTGATGCACAATACCAAATGACACTGAAGTACAACAATTACATTTTCTTTCTGCTTACAAAGGAAATATGTTTCCAGTCTACAAGCACCACAAGAGTTTAATTTATCGTTGTGGCAAGTATTTGAATAAATTACCTTCTTTATTTACTTCCAAGACAACTGGGATATTTTCCTCCTGAATTTCGATATAGAAACTCAGCCACATTCTATTACCAGTAAACCATTTATCAAAGAATGTTGGAGAACACACATATAATTGCAATGTTCTAGAAATGTAGAGAAAGGCATGACTAGGGGCATTTCACTATCAGCTAAACGAGAACTGATACAGTTGCATTAGTGCATATTGGGAGATATTTACCTTATATACTCGAGTATAAGCTGAGATTTTCAGCCCTTTTTTTAAGGCTGAAAAAGGCCCCCTCGACTTATTCTCGAGTCACCCTGTGTCTCTTTCCCCCGTGACTCTTCCGCCCTTTTCCCTCTGCTGTGTCTCTTCCCCCCTCTACCTTGTGTCTATTTCCCTCCCCCACCTTTATCATCCTCCTCATCCTCCCTCCTCAACCCCCCTCCTCAACCCCCCTCCTCAACCCCCCTCCTCATCCCCATCCCCCTCCTCATCCTCAACCCCCCTCCTCATCCTCCCTCCTTAACCCCCCTCCTCACTTTACCCCTCTCTAATTACCTCTCCCTTTCCCCTCACTTACCTTCCATCAGCAGCTGATCCTCCTCACCTCTGCGCGTCTTCTGGCTGCGTCGGGACCCGGCATATGCTAATGATGTGAAGTCACATGTGCGTCAAGTCATTAGCATTGACTGGGTCTCGACACAGCCGGAAGACGTGCAGAGGTGCGGAGGATCAGCTGCTGATGGAAGGTAAGTGAGGGGAGAGGGGGAGGTAATTGGAGGAGGGTTGAGATTGAGAGGGCACATAAGAGGGGGACACAGAGGGCACAAGAGGGACACAGGGGGCAGCACATTTCCCACCCTCGGCTTATACTCGATTCACTAAGTTTTCCCAGTATTTTGTAGGTAAAATAGGTGCCTCGGCTTATACTCGAGTATATACAGTACTTGTCCATTTCATTGGTTACAATAAGATGAGATGGCATGTTATGTTCCCTATATATGCATCTCAACCCTTCACATTATACCTTCACCTAATAGGCCTAAACCCAGTTAGGCCTGTTAAAATCCCTGTTAACTCATTTTTCATTTTTCTCACACAATTTTTCCTCAGCCACACATTCAAAATGACCTATTAAATATTCCACCCATAATAAGCTATTATAACCCATCACTATTAGGGTCTATTAGGAGCATTTTCAAGGTGTGTTAATGGTGTTTTGTATGTAAAACATTGATTGTTGTCGCAGTATTCAGGATAGCATTTCTATGTTATCTGCCCACTATCTATCCAAGTAGCTATCCAAGATCATGAAACCTTGACAAGAAACAAAAAAATATGATAAAGAATATGTTTATTAATGAATACACATAACATGATTCCTATTTTAATAGAAGCTCAAATGCTGAAATATGTATCACTCAACAGGAATCAAGTGGTGTATAATAAACATAATTCAGTAATAAACTTTAATGATAACCTTTTTGTGTTTCTTGTGGAGAATAAGTAAAATTAATTATTAGGTTATTCTTCATGCCTACCGATGAGCATGTGCAATTGCTACCTCTATAGCTTCAAAGAAAAACAGTGAGTGGCAATTTAGTGAGCACATTGTAGACGTCATTTGAATTATCAAGAATATAGTTGTTGTGTTTGTGTAACGCTCGCAAAATAGCGAGTTGCGCATGTGCGCCGAGCATTATGAGGCTGACATTGCACAGAGAAGCCACGCGGCAAAGCCGCTCATTGCAGGCTTGCATTGCACGGCGAAGGGAGTGGGAGGGAGAGAGAAGGAGGGAAGGAGAGAGAATGAAGGAGGGGGAGAGAGAGTGAGAAGGAGAGGGATAGAGAGAAGGAGAGAGAGAGAAGGAGAGGGAGGGAGAAAGTGAAAGAATGATAGGGGGAGAGAGAGAAGGAGAGGGAGAGAGAGAGAGAAGGAGGGGAGAGAGAAGGAGGGGGGAGAGAGAGAAGGGGGGAGAGAGAGAGGAGGGAGAGAGAGAGAGAGGAGGGGTGAGAGGTAGGGGGATGGAGGGAGAGAGAAGGAGGGAGAGAAGGAGGCAAAGAAGGAAAGAGAGGGAGAGAGAGAGGAAGGGTGTGAGAGAACGGAGGGAAAGAGAGAAGGAGGAAGAGAGAGAGAGAAAGAAGGGAGGGAGAGAGAGAGAAGGGAGGGAGAGGGAGGAGGGGGGAGAGTGTGAGCACAGAGAAAGGGAGAGGGCACAGAGAGAGAGGGCACACAAAGAGACAGCACACAATATTTAATACAATATTATACAGTCATTTTTGACGTGCAAGTGACTTGTTATTATTATATTAGTGAGTACTATAATCATACAGCTAGGTAATATTTAATGGTGTTGCTTTTTGTATGGCATGTTGTCCAAAAAAATAACAATATAATTAATGTAATATCATCTTCTACACTAGGGGTGTCCAAGTTCGGACCTGGTGGGCCGCACACAGGCCTGTATTTGAGGATTTTGTTCTGTGCACAGGTGAGTCAAAAATATCTCACCTGGGTGCAGCAGGGATATCCTCAAATCTCGGTCTGTGTGCGGCTCACCAAGACCGAACTTGGACACCCCTGTTCTACACTCAAAACCTGTGTCCATTATAAACATGTTAAATATTTAATGTACCCTTCTAATGCATCATTGTCACTTGCACATCATCCACTGCACCAGCATAGACCTGAACCCAGTTAGGCCAGTTGAAATCCCTGTTAACTCTTAAAAAAGCAGTTTTTCCTCAGCTTCACATTCAAAAGGACCCATTAAAAATTTTCTTAGAAGCAAGGCCTTTTTTTATAAGGATTTTTGCTGATTGCCATAGCAATACCAAGTAGGTAATCAAAGTTCTCCATTATCCAGTAATAAACATCCATAAACATTAATGAGCACATTAAGATCCAAGAAAATTGATTGGATCTCTTGTGAGGATGAGACTCACTAAACTGAATCATTTGCATGTAGCCACTTACCATGAGACCACTTGCTGGGCACTTAATTGATTAATGCTTTAACGAGAACAACCTGATGCGTACAATTTACTAATTATCTTTTGTTGCTGTGTTTTTAACAGCAGAACAAAATCCTTCAATGGGAGCAGGTTCCAGAAAAATTAAATAAGCTATTTGCACAAAAAATATTTGCTGCACAATACCCAATGACACTGAAGTAGAGCAGTTGCATTTTCTCCCTGCTTACAAAGGAAATATATTTCCAGTTTGCAAGCACGATGAGCATCCAAGATATCTCCTTTTGAGTAAAGATAATTGTTTAAAGTGTCAGAGGATGTCCACTGTCCTTGGTTAGTTATCTCACAGTAAACAAACCCAGTAATTTTACTCCAGCAGCTCCCCTGTTAACAACTTAGCTGCTGCCCAATACCCCCCTTAACTATATACCATCAGAAATGTATGTGTTTTGTACTGTTCATATGTCTTTGTTTGTTACTGTCTTTGTATATTAATTATACTCAACATTTGTGAAACCCATACAAATACATTGATGTGTGTATTGGGAAAAATGCTAATATGGCCTAAAATCTGCTAGTGATCAAGCCCCCCTGCATTGTCACTGGACCTAGCCAATCACTATGGCAATCTGAATGCTAAGTAATCTAGATACTTAAATACATATTTAAGGTTCATGGATTATTATCTTGAGCTGTTGCTGGCTTGAAGGTTCGTAAAGGGTTAAAATCTGTACCAGTGTTTCTGTAGGTAGGTTCACTCTGCCTATGTAACACCTCTGGGGATGTGGAAATCAAGTTTTATTTGTCAGTATCACATATATAGTTGTGAGCATGCGAGCTGTTGCTAAAAAAATACGAGACACGTTACGACCAATTACGAGCTCGCAAAAAAAGGCCGCAACCTACGCACATGAATAAATGAAAAACACAATAAATACACAACACATACATAAAAAGCTTACCTACAGGAAGAGGGGGCATCCAGGGCCTCAAAAACTGAAGTTACACCTTAATTTAACTCAAAATAAAAGAGTTTAGACACTGAAAAATTCTCCAAGCGAGAGAAAAAATGGCCGCCGAAGAAAACGAGGCTACAGCAGTCTAAAGACGCAAAACACCACCAAACACCTACGGAATTGCCGAAAAAGACATACGTGATTAAAAAACAAAGACGCAACGCGTCCGACCCCAAACACATTAGAAACACAAATACATATAAAAAGCTTACCCACAGCAAGGTGGTGCACCCAGGACCTCTGCAAGTAAAGTTACACCTCGATTTAAGTACAAATTTCGGAGTTTAGACACCCGAAAATCACCTAAGCGAGAGAAAAAATGGCCGCCGAACAAAACTAAAACGAGGCTACAGGACAAAACACAACGATAAACACGCAAAACACCACCAAACCGCTACGGATATTCTGAAAAAGTCCTACGACATCCAAAACGAAGGACGCTAAATCGGCCACATTATCCGCCATTTTAGAACAATAACTTATAGAATGCGGAAGTACACAGCTACGCTAACGGATTTGCCTCGCGCACGCACACTATTACACTGCACACATTCATCACGCTTACACAGCAGCTCCACAGCACTAATGCTACAGCAACATCAAAACAGATTGTCAGCTCTTCAACAGAATGCTTCCTGCATATATTACTTCAAAATAGGTAAAGTATATTCATTTATTAATGTATTATTCATTTGATTACCATACACCAAACAGCATTAGCTCACTTACAATTTTATTGCCGTAATTTTTTGACGGGCAATTCGCTAGTGACATATATAGTTGTGAGCATGCGGGTTCAGCGCGAGGCTCGCAATGAGCGCCGAAGGAACTTGGAACACCAACAAAATGAATGTTGCACACAAACAACATTACCTTCCTTACAATCTTATTGCCGTCATTTTTTGACGGGCAAGTCGCTAGTGTGTATATAATGACTCAATGTAATGTGTGTTTCTAATATAAGCAGCCTGTGTTAGGTCAGAAAAAGGTAAAAACAGAGAAATTTAGATATACCATTCACCTTGATACAGAGCTCTCACACAGAATTCAGTAAACCTTTTTTTATTTGCATTATATTCTATTGCAGCTTCTTCTCCTTAAAAATCTGTGGATTTCTCAAAAGCTTCTTCATGTTCCATTTAGCAGATAGAGAAGATATTTAATCCCAGTCACTTGTCATACACTATTCCCTAATGATATAGTGACCCAGTTTTTTATAAATAGGTGTGTTAATAGTATGAAATGCTTCTAAGATTTCTATTGCAGACGATAAATGTAGCTGTTAGTAATATGTTTTTTGGCTATCTAGGCAGGTGTCTAGTGAGGACAATAGGTGGGGCAGACAACAGTCAGAGCATTAAAGAGGAACAACAGTGCATGTAGAAAGCAGAAAAGAAAAACAGAAAGAAAGAGGCACAAAAAAAAACACAGAAAAATTGTCTGCTGGTGCTTTTATGTGAATTCACTTTTCTTATGAGTTTTTGTACTGAAGTGTTTTGCATTCCACTCATAATTCATTTTGTGCTGTTCATATTTCACTGTGCATTACTGTCTTGCATAATAATCTGAATCTGCAGTGCTATTGAGCATTTGAGGCTATATTATTGATATGTTTTGTGTTAGAATCACTTTCATGCTCATTTATTCAAGGGTGTGATCAGTCACTGACTGTGCCATCTGGGTAATGCAGAGTAAATTTACTATAGTGTACCTAGAGCAGAAGCTCCCAATTGGTAGTTAGTGGACCATCTGTGGTGCAGGAGCATCATTTGGTTACACTTGCCACACCCTTATATCAGTATTTCATTAAATAAAGGAAGGCTCAATACTTTAAAAAGCTGCATTTGTTCATGGATATTAAATAACTTCTTTGAAATGCATGATGGAAAACATGGGGTATTTATGTTTCAATGATTAAAAAAATGGTGCACCAATCTACAGTATTTGAATAAAGCCATTGGCACTGTATATATCAGTTATAGGGCACTTGAGATTAAATTGACAGCATTTTGGATTTTACTTCTTGCAAGTAAAGGCTGATAAATTGCAGAGTCCACTAATTGAGAGTGGTGTGGTTTGACTGTGTTAAACTAGTATAAAGGTTTGTGAGCTGTTTGGGGAACAGCTCTACTGGAGGAGTGGGAGGGCAGCATAGGCAAAGCAACAGACAGGTTTTGGTGGTAGGTGACTCTATAATTAGAAAGGGTTATTGGTCACACAGATCCCAGCAATTGAACAGTTTGCTGTCTCCCGGGTGCTCGGGTTCGGCTTTATTGTGGATCGGTTAGACAAATTATTGGGAGGGGCTGGAAATGAACCGCTAGCTTGGTACATATTGGTACAAATGCCAAAGTTAGTGGAAGATGTAGTACCCTAAAGAATGACTTTAGAGAACTAGGTAATAAGCTTAAAGCAAGGACCTCCAAGGTACTATTTTCTGAGATACTACCAGTGCCACGTGCTAGCCCAGGGAGGCAGAAGGAGCTTAGGGAGGTTAATGCGTGGCTAAAGATGTGGTGCACTAAGGAGGGGTTTGGGTTTTTAGAGCACTGGGCTGACTTCTCACTTCGGTACAATCTCTACAGCAGGGATGGATTGCACCTTAATGATGAGGGAGCTTTTGTGCTAGGGGATAGGATGGTAGAAAGGCTGGAGGAGTTTTTAAACTAGTAGGTGGGGGGGAGGGACTAGATATAAGTAATGGGGTAGAAAGTGTAGAGGGTATAAGGGATGAATTAACAACTCATAGGGCAGGAGATGAGGGAGAGGTAGTATAGTCAATAGGGAGGTTTTACTAAGTAACTCAAGTATAGTGGCAGGCACCTCAATACTAAAAAACTCATAACATAAGATGTATGCTTGCTAATGCCAGAAGCTTGCCTGAGAAGTTATTTATGGTGGAACTAGTGATAATGTTGAATATTTGTGGGTAGAGTTAAATAGCGGAGTAGTTGGAGTATGCTATAAACCCCCAAATAGCCCTGAAAGTGGGGATATGAGATATTGAAAGGAATTTGGGAGTGCTTGTGGACAACCACCTAGGTAACAGTGCTCAAAACCAAGCAGCAGCTGCAAAGGCAAGTAAAATATTAGCATATATTAAGAAAGATATATAAGCAAGGGAAGCAAATATAATTCTGCCACTATACAAAACCTCTAGTACGTCCTTATTTGGAATATGGAGTACAATTTTGGGCACCACATCATAAAAAGCGCATGTTAGAGCTGGAAAAGGTACAGAGGAGGGCAACAAAACTAAGAAGGGGAATGGAGGGGCTAAGTTATGAAGAAAGATTAACCAAATTAAGCTGATTTTCTCTAGAAAAAAGGCGTCTAAGAGGAGATATGATTACCTTATATAAATACATCCAGGGTCAATATAAAGATTTGTCAAGGGAGCTTTTTGTGCCAAGAGGTTTTCCCTTGAGGTTAGAAGTAAAAAGATCTCACCATAAAGAAATAAAAGGGTTCTTCACAGTAAGGGTGGTTAATCTATGGAATTCTCTACCAGAGGAGGTGGTGACAGCGGATTCGATAGATAACTTTAAAAGGGACTGGATTTATTTCTAGTTAAAAAGGGAATTCAGGGTTATCCTGGATAATTAGAGAGAGAGTATTGATCCAGGGAGGAATCTGATCGCCAGAATCTGAGGTGAGGAACACATTTTTTTTTTCCCTTTTAGACAATTGGGTAAGTTTCTATTTTTTTCTGTTTGCCTTCCTCTGGATTAATTAATTATTAATTAAAAAAATGAATTGTTGATTAATAAGTAACAATTAATTAACAACTAATTATTAATAACTAATCCGCATATTGCAGATCAGAGGAGATCTTAAAAGGTTACCATAACAACACCCCTATGTCAGCAAAAGTAAGCAAATAAAAATGAGACATTTACTGATCCAACTGTACGCAAGCTTGACCAGTGCATAGTAAATATGGATTCCGAAAATAACGGACTCAACACAATAAAGATAGTCACACTTGTGTTGGGGTTAAATGGCCACAGCTTCTTTATTGACCACAAAACTTTAATCACAAATAACGATGGGTGCTTGCCCACCCACCATTGGCCTTCAAAGGAACCCTGTGCCCTCTTGAGTGGTGCCAAAAGAAGACTTCATACTGCGGCTGTTACCCAATGTAGAGAAGGACCATGGGTGTAGGAACTGGGGGGGATCCGGTAGACAACCCACCCCCAATGTATATATAAGCTATTTTACGGCCTGTGTATTCAATGCGCTGTATCCCCCCCCCCAAAATTATTCTAGATCCTACACTCCTGGCAAGCACCCCCTCCCTCACCAACAAGCTGTTGCAAACGAATACTTGGTTGGTAAAAGTTAACCACAGTGGACTACTGGATAAACCCTCAGGTGGGAGGGAGTGGTGTGTGAAAACCTATAGCTCACTGACCTAGAAATGCTGACCTTGGTTTATATAGTCTCACTATGACGCCATAACCCTCCTACCCTACACACTCTTACGTTAACCACATAAATTCAGTTCCCTCATCTATTCTATTCTTAGCCCGGTCAAAGACCCACTAACCTTAATTGCGTTTGGCCGTGGGTTACTAGTTATTCGGAATATGCCACATAGCGTTGAATCCATTGGCTCTCCAAGAGATTGTCGTGTTCATATTATCACCATTGCAAGGTATCAGGAAAGAAAATATAATAAGTTGAAGTTTTTGAGTTACGGTACTTATATATAGTTATTACAGTGCTTGGTAATATATCCTTATAATCCATTTCAAACAGAGTGTTTAATCTTCTTAAATCAGACGTCTTACATTAATCAAGATTCTACTAGGTTTGTTTGACATGAGAGCCCTGCAGGAAACCTATGCAATCTCAGCAGGTCTTAGCCATTTCCTTGTAGATACTGGTAATTCCTTGCAGCTCTGTAATTGAATGCAGAGTAAGAAGACTTTTAATATAAGACATTTCAAGTGCAGTAAGCCCACGACTTATGTGGTTTCATACTTATACTGTTAAATTCCAGGTATAGAATGTTGGACATGTTTTTTTTTATAAATCTTACAGAAAAGATCCAGTGCTACCAATATCTGCAAACCACAAGTAATGTAATAATATAGTACATAGAGTAAATTCTCCTCCAAGAACCAGCTTATTGCAAGTATACATTTCAACTCACTTACAGCTGATCTCCCTAAGATTTATATTGATATTTATCTAAAGGTTTGGATATAAATATATAGTTACATAGTAATTAAGATTGAAAAAAGACTTTACTCCAGCAAGTTCAACTTTTTAAGATCTCCTCTGATCTGCAATATGCAGATTAGCTGTTAATACTTAGGAGCCAGGTTTATTTTCTAGGAGACAGAATGGCTAGAAGCAAGAGGGGAGTCATAGAGATGCATTATACTTCTGTAAACTATTTAGGAGCCAGGAAGTGCCGGGTCTACCTTTTTGGAGCCCCTAGGCAGTGAAGTGGAGGAGCTCCTGCAAGTGAGTATGCAAGTTATGCATGGACCCATTTTTGCCTTTACTGAGTGTGTAAGTTCCTTTTCCCTGTTGTGACTCTCTTGTTCTAGGTGGTTACCCTCTAGTCGCCAATCTATGAACTGCAGCATTTTGGTTTTTTTTAAGCCAGAATCCATTTTTTTTTAAGTGGCGCCCATTAAAGGGAAGCGTCCCTAGGCGGCTGCCTAATTGGTCTAATGGGTAATCCGGCCATGGAGCCAGGCATACAACATGTTAGGCTATAGAGAGAAAGACATAGATAATGCAAGCAACTGCAGTCCCCAGTGTACTGCAAAATTAGATAGATAGATAGAAAGATATCATGACTATTACAGAAAGGCATAATGACATAATTTAAAGCATATGTAAGTAAAAACAAAAATGTTTATTCCCAGCAAAAGCTTCTCACCCCATTGAATATTTTGACATTTATTTTTCCAGCCAATTACAAATCTAAGTAATGCGTAATATTGCATAATACAATATGAAATCAGTGTGGCATTTTTAGCACAGCAGGAGGAACACATCCTATACAGCGTGGGCCTGTTGCTGAGGAATTCATAAATGTTATAAATATGAAGAGTGATATCACAAGGCGAGCTGATTCACATTCTTGTGACTACTATGCTAATGAGGCTTCCTGCATATAGATCAAAAAGACAGTGAGTACTGTAGTTCACAAGATTAACCACTCCACTGTGATGGGATTAAAACACATAAAAAAAAAAAAAAAAATGAGAAAGCAATGAAAGGCATTAGAATTAATTGCACAGCAGTCTCAAGCTTGCAAAACTGCAATAAAAATGTTTTTATTTCCGTGTTATATTGATCCTGGGAATCAAGGAGTTAATACATATCATGGAACCCGCATGGACTAGAACAGTAGATTTATTGATTTTTATTGATTTCTACATTTTTGGATTGCGAGTCCGATTGCAGATCAGACTTCTAAACACTAATTGATTGTAGTTTAAACTCCATGTTTTACTGACGTACTGATGATGGTCTATATACTATTGGCTGTGTCTAAAATGTAACTAACGGGTTTGCTTAATTGATCATGATCATGCCCTGAAATGCTACATACGGGTTCATGGTTTGCATGTTGGGGATGTGAGCCTGTAATTGCGGGCTTGAGTCAATTAAATACATATATATATATATATATATATCTAACAAATTTATTGTAGCAAATTAGGTAAATTATTTTTGTCATAATTATAGCTTCCAATAAGTTGTGAAGTCTTGGTAATGTCACCTCTTAGAAAATGTGCTCCATAGCATAACAAAGAAACTGGACAGGTTCTGCAAGTGTCGTCCAAGCTTACTCCCTTATTGCAGGACTTGACATATACTGGGAGCCAGTGCCCCATGGCTCCTACACTTTTACAGCTGGTTTGCACATGTTTAGCAATTACACACATATTTCAAGGAAATGCAACCGTCACCCTTGCGTCTCAAGTCAGATGTCTTGGTGTCACACTTGGCCTCTCCTTCATCCCCAGCATTCAATGTGAGGGATGAAGGAGAGACAAATCCTGCCGTCACAAACTCCAGAAAATCTCTAAAATTTCTCCTACTCATCCAAGACCGTATTAAGACACTAATCCATGCTCTCATACTGTCCCGTGTTGACTATTGCAACTCAATCCTAATTTGCATTCCATCACCACCTATCCCAACTCCAGACCATCCTGACTTCTTCAACAAGACTCATCCACCTCACCCAACTCTCATTATCTGCTACCCCCCTCTGCAAATACCTACACTGGCTCCTTGTTTCCTCAATAATAATTTTCAAACTCCTTAGCCTCACTTACAAACCCTCAATAACACCATACTTCTCTACATTTGAACTTTTTACTCCACATACACGGCAAACCACCCTCTCCGACCTTCCCAAGAATCAAACCTCTGATTTTCCACCATTACCTCCTCACATGCTTGCCTGCAGAACTTCTCAATATCAGCCCCCAGTCTTCCTAGCTCTGTAAGACTCTCCCCTAGTCTTCAAATATTCAAACTTTGTCTGAAAACCCACGTTCAGAGACGCTTATCACCTACTTCCTTAATGAAATCATCCTCAACTTTATAATAGGTTATCCATTCTGGTTGGCCTACCTCTCCTTCATCATTAATCCATCCATCAGAACCCTTACTTCATGTTTCTGTGACAAATCACCTTTTAGATTGTAAGCTCTCCATGAAGGAAGGACCCCTCATCTCCTTATGTAACACTGTGTATGTACAAAGTGTTGCCCTCTTTTATCTGGGTTCTAATGTATGTAAATATCTATTCATTGTTTATTGTACTGCAAGCTCTCTGGAATCTGCTGATGCTCTAAATATAAATCATAATAATAACATACATAGTGCGGCTCCTAAAATATTTAGCTTGCTCCTCATTAACCTGGCTGGCTACTAAGTTTAACATAAATATTCAATCCCAGCCTTAGTGCATCTGCCTATGGATTTTCACACATCCCAGACCATTTAAGTAATGTTGAAAAGCTAACTGCAAATAATAAACTGAATAAATGTGCATAATTGCTAGGATGTAAATGTATTGGTCTCAATCTTTTGTGAGAAAACTAAAAATTATTGGTTTCCAACTTATATTTAGGGTGAAGCTCCTCCCCTACTTTTTCTACTGACTTTGCATTGAATTTCCCCAGATTCTTCCATGAAAGCTGTGCAACAAATAGACAGCTGCGGCACTTGCAAACTGCATTCTGTAACAGATCGGCGGAGCTCCAGCACAAGGATGTTGGGAATACTGTTGGGAATACTAGCAGTTGTCCAGCTAAGTGTTCTCACAAAAGATTAACTTTTTTTTATCATAATACATTGAATTGGGAATTTTACTGAATGTAAACACAGGACATTCAGAGACATTTTCTGATTTATTTTTGAACTAAAAGTTATAGGATCCATTTAAGAGTTGCTTTGGCTAAAAGACTGCTGACCAAACAAAGCACTCTAAATCCATTCACCATTGGCTTCCATTGCCCAAATTTAATGTTTCCGATGTCTTCCAGTGTCTCAAATCAATCATTCACAATTTGCTTCTCTTAGATTTACTTTGACTTGAGTGAAAACTTGGACAGTGAAATGCCAACAAAGCTAATCTAGGTAACAGACATTGTGAATATTTATTTTTATTTTTCTGTGCACTTCAACTTCGGAAAATACTGTGTATTTCTAAGAATATTGTATTAACCCTAGCACCCACAATGCCTTTACATAGTAGTAGAGTATTGTTAACATGTGGTATTAAAAGTGTGTTGTGTAATGTGGAAATAATCCATAAAGAGAAAGACAGCATGAATGGATGACGCCATACACCATAAAATAATATAATCATGATTATAAAAGAAGAAAAATATCAGTACCAAAAATGGGTGGAAACATTGAATATATTATAATAAAAGCTTACTACAAGGTTGTACAAAACTAGTGTATCAACGTGCCAATAAATGTCTATATGAAGAGAAAGAGATAAAGATATATTTATGTATGTATGCCTGTACGTTTGTGTTACACTGTTTATTATAAGTTATACATACACATATTGCTAGGTAAGGGAAAAGCAAGATAAAAGGGTAATAATGGACATCGAGGCTCATAAAACATTACATATATCTCAGCCCATAATGCTGATCTCTACCATTTGTGACCATTTTGGATATTTTTAATAAAAGAGATTTTATATATTTTATTTAAAACTGAATAATGTATCAGTTCCCAGGCATATTTAAGTTTCATGGATTATGAATCAGCAGTTTATATTAAAAATACCAAAATAAACATTATTTTACTTACCATAAAGTTTGCTGGAAATTCCTAGAAAGCCCTGCTAAAATTAGCATTAAATTCATTTTTGGTTTTGATCAATCACAGGCAGCTAATACATTGTATCAATCTGTGATAGCACTTTGTGCAGGAAGGCATCATGGGATGTGTAGTCCCCAGAACAAGGAAGCAGAAGGAATCAGACATTGCTCTGTCGATCTCTGCCCTGTGCTGCTTTTGGCTTGAAGTTAGTAAAGTGTTAAAAACTGTACCTAAATGAAGTGTTCCTATTGGTAGGTTCACTGTGCAGCACTGGGGGTGTGGAAAACAAGTGTTATTTTTAAATAAAATAAATCTGTATATGTATTGAATGTATCAATGTAATATGTGTGTGTGTGTGTGTGTGATATAAGCATCATGTTCTAGATTCGAAAAATGTAAAACCAGGGAAACTTAGATATATCTTAAATGTAGTGTAAATTTGTAAACTATGTATACATAAAAAATTGTAGCACTACATGATATGATTGCTGTGTATAGTGCCTATTGTTTCTCCTACTGCACACCTTTATTTCTCTTGTGCGTACAATTTTTTTGATGATTTGAACATTTTTCTACTTTATGCAAAAAGTGTTTTTTTGTAACTACGTCCACAAGCCGTTTTCAGTATAACATAGAGTGACCAGATTGCTTTGTTATCAGGCGACAGTGCCCTGATGAAGAATTCTATCCCCAGGGTTTTTTTTTTTTTTGTCCCTAGAAAGGTCCCTGGTTGTCAAGACAAGCAGGTCAGAGAATTATTAGGGATGGGGGCTATATCTTTAACTATAAACTGGATGCTGCAGCACTATCATGATACCTTCAAGCATGGGCTAGTTTGGCCGACTTTTCAATGATTTGTGTACTGATGCCAATTAAAATGGTACATTGTATTTTTGTTGTTCAGTCCTTCGGTCGCGCCCGACTCTCGGAGACCATATGGACACAGCATGCCAGGCACATCTGTCTGTGTTTCTAGTTGTGCATATCCATATGGTTTTCTTGGCCAAGATAATGGAGTGGGTTGCCAGTTCCTTCTTGAGTGGAGAGCGATTTGCCTGCTCTCTCTGCTATGACCTGCCAATTTTGGGTGACCCTACATGGTATAGCTCACAGCTATATTGAAGTACTCAAACCCCTTCACCATGACAAGGTAGCGATCCAGAAGGGGGTACATTGTATAGTAGTCCACTGATCCCATCACATACACAACGTACAAACCAACAGTCTGGTCAGAATCCATAATGCTGCACAAGTGATGCAAAGTAATGCACAGTGACTTTCCCATGGAAAAGTGTTTATGCCACATAAATACTTGGCAGCCCCAGAGAAGGTTAGTGAGAACCTAACGCCCATACAAGAGTATACCGATTCATACTGTATGGTTCATGCCATCAGTGTCCTAAGATAAACTGTAATCAACTTCTACTCATTTAGGGAACCCTTTAATACATTGTAAAATAAGATGTTAGGTATGTAAAAACATTGTCATAACAGGTGCCATGTATGCTGAGTCCCTAGAAAATTACCTTGGATGTCACATTCTAGCAAGTTTACTATAATAGTAAGGCAACTGTTGGATTCATTCCTATTATAGGTCTATGAATTGAACTCAATAGATAGCAGCTTATCATACCCTTTGCCAAAGTTCTTAACGTTATTATCATAAATTGTAGCTTTTTATTACACAAAAAGTAAGCCAATATTCATCTTCCTATCCCTCCGTTTTTATTTCCACCATAAGCTGGGGCCTTTATTTAGTCCCTTAAAATGTACAACTGTTTCTTCTTTCCATTCAAGTCAATATGTTTCATGTCAGTTTGAGATGTAGTGCTAACCCATCTTTAGTTCTCATTTCTGACTTGTGTTTTATACAAGAACATTTTGAAAACTTTCATTAAAGGAATATCTAAGTTTCCCTGTTTTTAACTTTTTTTTATAACACATGCTGCTTATATCAGAAACACACATTACATTGATTCATTCTATTCACGCACAGATTTATGTTATTTAAAAATAGTTTTCCACACCCCCAGAGCTTACATAGGCACAGTGTACCTACCAATAGAAACACTGATTTTGGTACAGATTTTAACCCTACACTAACCTTCAAGCCAACAGCAGCACAATGCAAAGATCAACAGAGCAAAGTCTGAGCTACTCCTTGCTTCCATAGGAAAAAGAAGACTACACATTCCATGATGCTTTGCTGCACAAACTGACTTCACAGATTGAAACAATTTTATAGCTGTCTGTGATTGTCCAAAACGAATTATGAATTTTATGCTATTTTAGCAGGGATTTTCATTGGATTTAACTCTCAAAATCAACTGCTAGCAAACTCAAGAGATTTAGCAAAATTTAGTGTAAGTTTAATACTGTTTATTTTCCCAAAACTGATATATGCCTTTAACTTGAGTTAGATTTATATATAAATGTATAATCACGTTTTAGGTTAAGTTATTTGAGTAAACATTTTGACTTCTGTAACACTGGTTGAAAAGTTAATTTATAATTAATGAAAACTAAACATTACAATTACATTTACACTTAGATTGCTATTACGGATGACACGTTTTTTAATTGCAATATAATATAGCACAAATATTTAATCAACACTAAAATTACAACATAATTCGTATTCCCATAGGAAGTCTTTGAGAGGTTTGTTGAGATAGTTATTTATCCTGGTGGATACTGTACATACTGTCTTAGACAAAAAGTATGAAGTCTTGGATAAAATCAATTCATTACTTTAAATTATTCTTAGTTAAGGTACAATTTATACCAGTGGTGGGAAAGAGGAGGACCAGGTGTCTCAGGAGGCTTTCAGACACATCCCAAGCAGCTCCCAGACTTTTTTCTTCGGTGGGAAAGCATGCCCCTTTTCAACAACACACAGCCCATTATGTCTAAAACTAGTCAATAACATTCCTTTCCTACAGAGATTCAGCATTTTGCTTTCGGTAAAATAAAAATGTTTAGAGCCTTTTTTTGGACTGAGGGTCGCATTTAAGGACTTACAAGTGGATTTGCATTAATAATAGTGATACATATATGCTGTTTTACCTTTCCGTACCAACTGTAGATATAGAGCATTGTAATAGTATTTGTCAAGAAAATGTTTCAGCATGGTAAAAACTGTTATTGGTTTAAAATGTTCCCAGAAGAACCATTAAAAAAAAAGTGTTTTCAAATATGTTCACATCTGTAGTTCCCAATTGAAGGGTTCACAGCTGTATACTGCTGGTTTTCTGAATAGGTGGAAATCTTATGGGAATCCACCGGGCGCCTAGGAGTCTGAACTCCTAAAAAGTTACTTAAATAGCCTGAACATTTCAAAAAGTACCTGTAAGGTAGGAGATACCATTAAACCCATTCCAATTCATTACAATGGAATGTATATCTACAGTAGGTCTATTGTTAAATACCATACCGTGTTTGCTGTAGATGCTGTGGGCAAACAGAGATCATATATCATATATCCAGGTAACATCTATCTCTCTCCCAAGACACCCAATGGCCATTCTTTTTATGACCCATTAATTTATAATACAGCATCAAATTCAGCTGCATGGAAGACCATGCTGCCACCATAGACCAGAAAATAGTCTATGGAGTGTAAATGGGAAATTGGCAGCCTATCTACTCATACTGTGAAAATATATAATAAAATATGACAAATGTGGTTTGAGCACCATATTTCTAGCAGAACCTCAGTCTGAACAGACTCCCTCTTTAACAAAAATAATCAACCATATTTCTACCCTTACAATATACTAACAGTTTTATGCCCGGACTCCTATACAGTTAATCTCTGTCACCCGAACCCCCCCCTTTTATGTTTTTTTCTAGAATTACAAAAAACACCAATTATTTACCACATCTTTGCCAACCCATTCCAGTATTACGTGTTCAATTAAAAACAATTTAACAATTTGAAACGCATGTCCAGTAAGGTCTGTATTATTCCTTCATTTGTAAAAGGCATTGCAAACACACTGTGGATATTCAAGATTGGGCAGCTACATTTATGCTTACTATGACACTATAACTTGGAATAGGAAAATCCCATATTTAACCAAATAAAGAGATTAGAAATCTAATTTAGAAGAAATAGTTGAATGATTCTCAATTTCCCTCCATTATATTTCCAGGACTAAACTATTAGGTGTAAAAATGCATTTCATATGTTTTAAACATTGTTCTGACTAGCAATGTCTCATATAATCGCTTCTTCATCTCTCAAAATATTGTTTGCTTTTTTCAATGATTTTACTAATTTAATAGCATGTATTTGTTGTGAGACAGACAAACTACTATTTATACTAGTGGTTGATTCTGCAATGGTCTACAACAGTCGAGATGTTCTTAAAACCTTAGTTGTCTGTTGAACAAAAAAGATAAGAGTTGGACACACATTATTCATAGCAGGGAGACACCTAGAAGGGGCTAGATTTACATCGGAGGCACCTGCGGGTAAGGACTCGCAAGGTTGCCCTACTCAAACCTTACACATATTTGTAAGATTAAAGATGGTGGTAGAAGGCCCAGAAAACTTCTGTGGGCAAACTATATCTGCACCACTAATTGTGTGTATATATATTATATTATAAAAATAAGTAATAATTTGTACTTTATATTTTGATAAAGTATTTAAAATTCTAATGTATTTCTATAAAGGGCTTCCTTCCAGGCTAATAGAGCCTGTCTGTCTCCAATAAAATGTTCCTGAACCCAAAGTGTAAGACATTAATGAGGTATTATATATTTATATTGTATGACCATTTCTATGAAAACCATCATATTTCCCAGGGTGCAGTGAAAATATTGTATTTCTTGTGGTGCATTAAAAAACATGTGTGTCTGTTCATAAAGTTATATATATATATATATATATATTTTTATATATATATATATATATATATATATATATATATATATATATATATATACTGTATATATATTTTTATATATATATATATATATATATATATATATATATATTTACTGTATATATATATATATATATATATATTCATTCATATACATTCACAAATATAACATTCATTGCATGCATATATTTCTGTTTGGCCTTTTGGTAAATGGTACCTTGTGTGGGTGAACATAAAGAAGTATGGAAAAGTAATTGGATTTATCAGAACCCAGTTGGGGAGCTACAATATTAACCATCATTTTCGGAAAGCCTAAGGGTTATATGTAGTGAAAATCACAATTTAAACCATAACAAAACAAAAAAAACACTGAAATGATTATAATCTGACTGTTGTATGAAGCATCAATACTATTTTGCTGTAGTATGTTATATGGTTATCAGCACATACAGGGCCTCATTCTATTATCGGCCGTAAATCGGCCGTAAGGCTGCGATTCCTTGCGGGGGTTCTGTTAACTCGCGATTCTATTATACGGCCCCGCAAGGATCTCATCTTACGGCCGGCCGCATATCTTGAAACCGGCCGTAAGCTGTGAAATCTAAAAACGCAGAAATAAATTCAAGCCTGCACTGTACAGCTCTGTAAATGCTAGGGATCATATTGGGGGACATGAGGATTAAAAGGAACCCACTCTCAAGCTTGCACATCTGCCCAAACCCGAGTTCAAATTAACTGTTTATTTTCCGGCTGCGGCGTGGGTGTGTCTGAGGTGCTCCAAGCACTCTGGACTTTTTACATGGATATTTTACGGATATTAAAAATAAAATATTTTACGGATTTGAGTACAGGATAATTATGTGCTATTTTTTCTAACACCTAAAATCCCTTTATAGTCTTCTCAAAGTGCAGGATGGCTTTATTTGAGCTATTTTATGTGCTTAATTGGTGCTAGCGAGACCTCTTTCCTGCAAGTAAGCTGCGGCTCGTTTTTAGCCTTGCAGAGAGGTTTCCCGGAGCAATTGAATTGCAAATCTCTTGCGGCCGTTTTAGATCAAAGGCTTTCCTCCGGCGCGAGCGGCCGCAAGAGATAGCAAGGCACCGGCCGCAAGCCTGCCGGAATCCCCGGCCGTAAGGGAATAGAATAGCAGAATAGCTTGCGGCCGGTCCTTGCAGCCCCGCAACGGCTGCGGCCGATAATAGAATGAGGCCCACAGTCTGGAAATGTATTATGGCAGCAGTGTTAATAATATTGATCCAAAAAGGATGTAAATATTAGAAGTTTAGGGCTTGTTGAATTGTTGCAATTGAATATGTATTTTGTGTCTTCAGCACTGGTAACATTTGCAGGAAATATTAAAGGAGGAGATAGTACGGAGTTGCGTTTTTGACAACCATAGTGATTTTGAGCCTGTAACTCACAAATGGAATGCGAGTAGCAAAATGTAGCGGATTAAATATCTGTAACTTTTACAGGCTCCATTACAGGCTTCTGTAATTGTGATTTGGACAATTGAATAGTGGTCAATGTCTGTTCTTAGTCTCAGTAAATGCATATTAAAGTTTCATGGATTATAAATGCATCTAATAGAGAAAATTCAGTAGTGTATGAATTTTTTTTTTTTTTAAATCCCAAACTTAACATTAATAAATTTGTCCTGACGTTTACAAATTTCTTCAGTGTTCTGGAACTTGCTTTTGAGAAGGAACGCCTTTTGAAAACCATAACTAAATTAGCATAAAATCCATAATTAGTTTTGGCCAATCACAGGCATCTATAACATTATTTCAATGACTGGGAAGTCATTCTCTGCCGCTCAAACATTGCTATGTGGATTTCTGCATTAAGCTGCTGTTAGATTGAAGGTTAGTATAGGGTACCAGAATGCAGTGTTTCTGTTGGTAGGTACCAGATGCGTATGTAAACACCTCTGGGGGTGTGAGAACCAATAAAAAAAATATGTGTATATAATTACTCAATATAATATGGGTTTCTAATATAAGCAGCATGTGTTAGATTGGAAACTGTTTAAAACAGGGAAATTCCAGATACCTTTAGAAACACGTTCAGTGCAGAAACACAGTGCCCCCTGCAGACTGGAGGCCATAGGCATCTTCCTACTCTGCCTAATCTGATCATGGGTATGAAAGATAGAAGGAGTGTGGAGGAAGGCATCCTGTTAGTTTTTCATTGCTAGGTATAAAGACATTATTTGAAATTGTTTCCACGTTTTCTTTGTTTAAGATGAAGATCCGCTTGCTGAATCGATGCTTCTGGAAGTATATTTGCCCTGGGAGTCGCTGTCATCTAGTGAATAATGTTTGGATCATGAGTTTAGGCTAATGATAATGGTTCACAGGCAGATGTTTCTTGCAATTTTTGGTCAATTTTAAGTCAAGTTTAAACATATTTTGTTATATGCTTTTCATGTAAAGAGGAAAGGAAAGGATTATTACATTGGATGATTAAAAGGCAGGCAAAGCTGCAGGAGAAGCCAGTACAATGCTTGGTTGTATTGTAAGTGCAATTAACAGCAGAGAAATAGACAAAAAAGACAAAATAATAACACTCTATAGATCCCTAATCAGATTCATCTAGAAAACTGAGTCTGGTTCTGAAGAACGTGTCTATAAAAGGATATTAATATAAAAAGAAAAAATTCTAAGGAGCTCAAATATAATATTGCATGGTCTAAAAGACAAAGGGCTTCATTCAATTCGGAGGCCGCAAGGCCTGCTGTGGGCCCGCAGCGCGCTTGATTTACGGTGCTTTTCAATTGAACAAGCCTGCAAGTTACGGGCTGAAAGACGAAACCGTAAACTATGCACTCGTGTGTAGCATTTCAGGGCGGGAACATGATAAATTAAGCAAGGCTGTAAGTCCCGATTCAGAAACAGCCAATAGAAAATGAGACCATCATTATTACAGCAGCAAAACATGGATGTTACATATCAATCAATTCAATTCGGGGACCTGATATGCAATCACACTCGTAAAAAAGCAAAATACAGAATTATGAAAATCAATCTGATACTGTTCTAGTCCATGTGGGTGGCTCAATATGTATTAACTCATTGATTCCCAAAATCGATCGAACCCCGAAATGAAACATAAAAAAATATATATTTTTGATTGCTGGTTTACGAGCTTGGGACTGTTGTACAATTAATTCCAATGTCTTTCATCTCTTTCCCCATTATATACAGTGCAGTATTGATTTTTTATTTGCTTTTACAGTGTTATGGATATGTCTTTAACCGCTTTGCGGGTCCACTCTAGTACTCGTAGGGTAATCTTCTACTTTTGCCATTTACGCGTGTGAAAACATTTGCGGGCTTGGTGGAATCGGAGCAATTGAATAGCCATTTGCGGTTTTAGAGATTGTAACTCGTGAGGCCGTGAAAGATCAAAGGCTTGGATGCGCTGTAACTTGCGATGTTAACCATCGCATGTAATCGGAGGCCAGAGCGTGTAACCCAGTCGGAGCCCGCAAAAAAAAGACGTCAATTTAATAGCAAAATTACTTACGGCGTCCCTTACGGACGCCCGCATTTCCAGTGGGCTCAATTGAATGAGGCCCAAAGTTTATAAGGCTTCTTGACCTTAATATATATAACTTAAATCAGAAGCTCCCAACCTGTGGTCTCTGAGCTTCGTTTAAGTTGTCCACAAAAAAGCTGGAATAAAAAAAAAAATGAAATGGATATAATACATTTCATAAATTAGTACTGTAGAAGTGTATAGTGTAAAATGTATAGTTACTAAAGAAGTGGCAGAAATAAATATGGTGTACACAAAGACCCTCATCATTTTTAAATGGTCCTTCAGACAGAGTTTTAGAACTTCTGGCTTAGAGAACAGGAGGGAGAGAGTGACATGATAGAACCTTCAAATGTTTTAAAGGATTTAATGAAGTTCAGGAATGGCATAGCTTCAAGAATAACAAGAGGTTTTAAGATTTAGGAGTAATGTGCAAGTAGTACTTTACAGAAATAGTAATAGATATGTGGGCTTTCTAGCATAAATTGTGGGAGCAAATACAGTAAAATAATATAAGCATACCTGGATTTTGCATAGGTCCATCTTGGCTAGATAATAAGGCCAAGCCTACAAAGGAAGAAAGAATGAGCAGAGTAGATGAGACTTAGGTTGGTTCTTATGTGTCAATAAAATAAAATTTCCTTCTTTAGTTTCTATACAGACAAAAACATTTTGTAATGTTGAAAAATGAATGCATAGAATAAAAGTCCTATATTCCCATAAATATTAGTAATGAAAGATATTGATCCTAACCTTCAGATAGTAAAAAGAGGTGATGTGCAATGGTTTCTTCTTTGGATCTTCTTATCAAACAGGGTTAAAAATAATCTATTTTATATACTGAGTTTTGAGTGTGTTTGATTTCAGAGATGAATATTTTCTCAAGCTTTTTTCTTCCGTTGAGATATAATTCTCTTGAATATTTATCTTTTCCGACATTATGTGTTTTATTGCTTAATTTGATTTCTTGAGCATGCTGTGAAATATTATGATAGAATCTGAATATTTAGTAGCCTTGTACACTTTTTGCCAAATCTTCAACATGAAACAAAAGCTTTGCTTGCCTCTAAATGTATGTAAACTAATGCAAGATATTCAGACTCCGTAACTAGATATATAGCATAAAATCACTACTTGTAATAAATGAGTGAGTTAAATTTAATGTGCTTTTCTTTTGTAATGATTGTGTGTATCTATCTCCTTGAAAGGGATGTAAACTAAGCACCCCAAAATATTTATTAAAAAAAAATGTATTAGAAAGTGCTTCATTAAGTAGACAGAGCAATCCAAAATGTTCTTTCCTGATTTGAAGGCACTATCATATATAGCCTCTATGCTGTTGCTGCCGAGTTATGTGCACTCATAATACACTTCAAAGCTATCACACACCTAAATCTAGACTCCAAAAACTACAGAGTGCTCCAAATGTCTCTAATATCTTAAGCCTTGCTTGCCTGTCCCATAACTATTTAACTATAAATCCCTATCATGTGACTCCCGTGAAGATATCAGATCTTGCAGAGGTTAATTCGTAATTCAGACGTCATTCTGAGTGCCTCCAATTTGAAAAAGCCTATGGGTACTTGCCACCCCTCGTAAAAGCAAAAACTATGCCTCAGAGAAGCTTCAAATCAGTGAGAGGCATGATTGCTCAAATGTGACGCACCACTAAATACCTCTAGCCTCTAGGAGCAAGGGGATACCTGTTATCCGCCCTCAACACCCACTACCTTCTATGATCCCAGGGTACCCCCAGAAGTCTACCTTCATACCTGCTTGCCGCTATGAGCCAGGGGATCCCTCAACTAAAGTATAACCATGGGGTCCTTCTAGACACCCATGGCACCTAATATTAACCCACATACCACTGGGGTCCTTAACAGACCCCCATGGCACCTAATCTTAAACCTATATCATATGAGTCTCAAGTAATCCCCCATTGTCTACTAAGCTGCAACCATAGTGGTCCTCATGGACCCACATGGCACCTAACATTAAACCCTATTACAAGGGGCATCTCCATGCACTCCTATGGTATCCTAAATTATAATGATGCTGACCTCATGCACTTCCATGGCACCTAAGGTTAGCCCCTATACGGACCCCATTTCACCATTCCTACCACCACAAGGATGCATATTGAACCCCCATGGATCCTAATCTACCATGGTGGTGCATAAGGACCGTCAGAGCTCCTAACACTACATACACAGACTTGGGATCCACAGCTCACAGGAAGTAGTTTGTATGAAGGAAGAATCCAGTTTATCCTCTGGCTAATGGATGGTAGTTGGAATGAAGTGGGAATTCTGGGGGATCCCTGTACTCATCGGGGGGAAGCTGGTCATAGGTATAGGGGTCATAAATTCCAAGAATTTGTTTGTATTATTATTTACCCCTTCCCGGCCATGGGAAGGGTTTTATATAAATGGATATGGGATAATGTTAGGTCAAGTTTAGTGTGTTTACGTTAGTGGGTATCATTCCATAGCGATGATATGGAGACTACTGAGATTCACACTCTGATTTTCCTGCAGACTACAAATACACATTAGGTCTAGAGAGCTCTGACAAACCATCCTGGGTTCGAGTCAGAAAGTTTAACAGGCTTCTTTTTTTCCAGGAGCCATAGAATAGCTCCAATATTAGGTTTTCAAAACTCCTGTTGTTGCAAGCATTACAAGGGTTTCTACAGGAGCAATGGGATGGAGGATTATATTTATTAAACAGGCTAAAAGTGGGGTTACGCAGGGATTAGCAAAGTTGAGTGAAGTTAAGCAGAATTAAAACATACAATTCCCTCCACTTCCACCATTTGTTTTTTATAGAGCCTATATATCAATCAAGGATAGAATATAACTGTTTGATAAATATTTCCTATTAAAGACATAGGAACTGGGGATATTTATCTCCACTTTTTAACTCCACTAATTTTCACTTTGATAAATACACCACTATATATTGTTGTTCTTTATCCACAGAAGCAGAAACATTAGAAACTAGTATACTATGTAGAACATTCTCTCTATGGCTGCCCCAACATCATCTTAGATCAGAAATGCTTACATTTCCTCCTAACAATTCAGAAATAAGCAACCCAATATCAATAACAGAGAACAGACATCCTTCAATGTTCAATCCAAATGAGAAGTGGCAGGGGGTGGAGAAAGTGTAGGGACCTATCTTGTGGTGCACTGCTACTAGGGTGAGCTTACAACACCTTAAAACTTATATTATGATGCTAATGTAGATTCTCTTGGGGTAAATGCAATCAAGTCACATAATTGCATATAATAGATAATAAATTAAAGGTTATATAAATATATATATATATATATCCTGTGTGTGTATATATCACTTCAAAAACTTTTGCCTATTTTCTAGTTCTTCAAACACTCCTACTGTAATGTGTGCACTTTTGTTCATATTTCTCACTTGCACGAATAATGCACACTACTACTGTAAAACAAACATTAGTTAAAACCCCAATTGCATGAAGTTTCTCCTCAATGTACTAATTCAGAGGAAGATGGTAAGAAACTTTCCATCTTATAATTTAGGGGAGAAAAGAGACCTGCCACTGAGACACCCCAGACTGTGGAAAGTTCCCCGAGTGAGGGCATGTTCTTCCACCATTTTGGACTTCCATGAGAGACCATCTCCCAGGCACCCATTGTGCTTCACAAGGCTGAAATATGAGCTGTGGTGAGTCGCACCGTCCACCTCAGAAGGAGATAGTTTCTACGTTTGTTTGTGCATTCATCATCGTTATTTATCTTTACCATCAGACCAAGTCTTTCAATTTCTAGTTTATAGGAAAATGGTCATGTAAAGAATAAAAGGATTCTTCATTCCTGTAAAAAAATGCTTATAGGTAAAAACAGTTTTTGCATACTAATATAGTGTGTCATTAATACAAACACATTTTAAATTAATTAGATAACTTATACACTGAGGTATGTTTATCGAACAGGGTAGAAGTGGATATTAGTGGGGTTATGTACTGAAAAAATAATCCCAGATCCTATATTTTTATTGAAACCTTTGAAAAGGAAAACTACCTACTTGATTTGATCTATTTCCTAGGTTTTCTATAGACATTATTTGTCTAAAGAGTTAAAGTGTACCTCCACTTGATAAATAAGTCACACCGAAAACATAGGAAGTGGGGATATTTTGTTTTAATCTTTAATCTTTCTTATTCCTGCTCACACCCACTACATAAACATACGAAATAGACACTAGATAACAGCTTTTATGTGCATGTTTAAAAATATCCAAATTAATATTCTTGTAGTATCATCAGCTTGCAAAAACTCCCTTTACCTGGTATTTTTGTGAACTAAAGCATCTCTTTTACAAATTGATCTTCATGGTGGGGAAGGAAGGCAAATAAATACAAGCTACAGACGAGCTGAAAATGAGCAATTTAAATTCTCTCCATATCAAGATATAATGATACATCTCAACGAAATTCCAGGAACAGTGAGCTGGTAGCACACCATTGGCACCCAATTAATTGAAGCAGGTGCAGCTATTTAGGAGAGTGGGGATCCTTGCAGACAGGTAGACTATTTCCTGTCACTAAGTGCCTGCATCAGCCAGCCAGCCTGTATTAATATTTTTAATAGCAGCTAATTACCTGTAAGACTACTGCAGCTGATTACATTGTGTTGCCAGTAGGAAGCAACATTTTATCGGAGAGCTTGAGTCACCTAAAAAATTTCGTCATGGGGCAAGACTGAAGTCTTGTTCATTGTCTTACTTCTATTCTTGTACTAGAACAAGAAATGGGACTAATGCTGGGCAATCTTAGAGGAACAAACAAGAGTAAGTTAGAGGAACAAACAAGAATGGGTTTGTCTTCAGTCTTTAAAATATATAGAGTTCTGTTTTATGGACATCTCTGATGGTTATTACTATATTTAGAGACGCATTGCACCCAAAAAGTGCTAAAACGGAGCAATTGGGCTGGGTATCTCATCCAACACTCTGAAAACTATCCCAGTGGTGAACGACAGGACAATATATGAGTTTTATACTACACCTTCTACCTCAGTGGTGGGCAACTCGGTCCTACGAGAGCCTCCAACAGCCAAGGATTTCAAACTCTCTCTGCTTGAGCCAAGGTAGAAAAATCATAATGAAACTGGTTAACTCTGGTGTACTGAAGCATAGAAAAATTAAATACAGAGAGATATTCAAATCCTGCGGTCATAGGACCAAGTTGCCCACCACTGCTCTACACCTCAACATATATTTCAGTATATTCAAATGTGCATTGAAAGCTGTACCCCATGTATATTAAAGAGTGAAGTGTTTAACAACTCTTGAACATGACACGTTTTAGTAAATATATAAGATAAAATACAGTGCCTTGCAAAAGTATTCACCCCCCTTGACTTTTTACCTATTTTGTTACATTACAGCCATAAGTTCAATGTTTTGTTAATCTGAATTTTATGTGATGGGTCAGAACACACTAGTCTAAGTTGTTGAAGTGAAATTAGAAAAATATATACATAAAACTATTTTTTAGAAATAGAAAACAGAAAATTGGCATTTGCGTATGTATTCACCCCCTTTGTTATAAAGCCCATAAAAAGCTCTGGTGCAACCAATTACCTTCAGAAGTCACATCATTAGTGAAATGATGTCCACTTGTGTGCAATCTAAGTGTCACATGATCTGTCATTACATATACACACCTTTTTTTTTAAAAAACAATGGCTGTGAAACACCCAAGCAAGAGGCACCACTAACCAAACACTGCCATGAAGACCAAGGAACTCTCCAAACAAGTAAGGGACAATGTTGTTGAGAAGTACAAGTCAGGGTTAGGTTATAAAAAAATATCCAAATCTTTTATGATCCCCAGTAGCACCATCAAATCTATCATAACCAAATGGAAAGAACATGGCACAACAGCAAACCTGCCAAGAGACAGCCGCCCACCAAAACTCACAGACCGGGCAAGGAGGGCATTAGTCAGAAAGGGAGCACAGAGACCTAAGGTAACCCTGGAGGAGCTGCAGAGTTCCACAGCAGAGACTGGAGTATCTGTACATAGGACTACAATAAGCCGTATGCTCCAAAGAGTTGGGCTTTATAGCAGAGTGGCCAGAAGAAAGCCATTACTTTCAGCAAATACAAAATGGCACGTTTTGAGTTTGTGAAAAGGCATGTGGGAGACTCCCAAAATGCATGGAGGAAGGTGCTCTGGTCTCATGAGACTAAAATTTAACTTTTTGGCCATCAAAGAAAACACTATGTCTGGCACAAACCCAACACATCACATCACCCAAAGAACACAACCCCACCATTTTTCAGCAGCTGGGACAGTGAAACCTGGTCAGAATTGAGGGAAAGATGGATGGTACTAAATACAGGGATATTCTTGAGCAAAACCTGTACCACTCTGTACGTGATTTGAGGCTAGGGCGGAGGTTCACCTCCCAGCAGAACAATGACCCCAAACACACTGCTAAAGCAACACTTGAATCATTTAAGGTGAAACATGTAAATGTGTTGGAATGGCCTAGTCAAAGCCCAGACCTTAATCCAATAGAAAATCTATGGTCAGACTTAAAGATTGCTGTTCACAAACGCAAACCATCCAACTTTAAGGAGCTGGAGCAGTTTTGCAAGGAGGAATGGGCAAAAATCCCAGTGGTAAGATGTGGCAAGCTCATAGAGACTTGTGAAATGTGGCTCTACAAAGTATTGACTTTAGGGGGGTGAATAGTTATGCACATTTACTTTTTCTGTTATTTTGTCCTATTTGTTGTTTGCTTCACAATAATAAAAATAAAAATCTTCAAAGTTGTGGGCATGTTCTGTAAATTAAATGATGCAAATCCTCAAACAATCCATGTTAATTCCAGGTTGTGAGGCAACAAAAATGCCAAGGGGGTGAATAATTTTGCAAGGCACTGTAGATATGAGGAGTTGCACAAGATATGTCCAAGAGTTCTCTTACACTTCACCATTTAGAATAAACACTTAGCGCTATGAATAAAGTGTGATTAATATAACAGTTCTTAGGTTTTAATTTCTTCCCAGAGATGCATGTTTTTATTTATAAAATAACTTCAATTACTTTACAGAGCTGTATCAATCAGCAAGAGTTAAGATGTGGAACACAAGGATATACCAAACAGACCTGGGTATAATCTGCTATATTAACCTGTGTTAACAATTGCTTGAAAAGCAGATTCTTCAGGTTCAGTATACCCAGAGACTGCTGAACGCAAACAGGTAGATTATATGTCAAATGTTACAGGACCCTAGATATCAGTTTTCAAGATTGTGGCATGCTGGTTTCCTGAGACTGCATATGGTGGGAAGAAGAAATGGATTACTTGAAATCATTTTATATGCACTCAAAGTGATGGGGAACTCCACTGACTTGATGAGAAGTTGATTACTTAAAGGGACGCTGACATCCCAACAGGAAGCTGGTTACATCTTAAAGAGCATGAAAAACTGGCTATACATTGTACTGGCTTTTCAGCAGTAATTCATTCCAGAAAACAGTGGCGTAGGAACTGGGGGGGCGGGAGGGGGGGTGACAAATCCCCCCCAGATTAAGTGAATAGGAAACACAAAAACAGCAAAATTAAATGTAATCATGCACTGCAGCAATGGGGCCACCACAGACCAGATTTTTTTGTTCTCCTACGACCATGTCAGATAAATACAGCATTGTTTTTGCGGCTAATATGTGGCTTAACATGCTAACGGTGGAGATTACATTATAAGGGTGTGGGAGGTTTCTAACTGAATGAGAACATTGATCCACCACTGGGATTCTAATTAGCAAGTCAAAGCGGTTAATTCGTATTCAAGAGCTGCTCATTAGTACAAAAATGCAGCACAAATAATAGGGATTTTCTAATGAATGGGCTACTTTAGAAAATAGTGACTAATATAATAATAAAAGTTTTGAACTTTGCTAATATATTAAAAAAAAGGATGAACTTCATGAACTAAAGCTCTTTCAACATCAATTTCTATGTAATTATGTAACATAGACAGTTTTTCATGCTCAGGAATAATCTAAAAAAACTTGATTTACTGGTGACAGAGTCTCTTGTAAAAAAAATATAAAACACTGGGTACATTTTAACCCATCTGTATGATAATATTTGGAAAATACTGGTTTATCCACCAGACCAACTAAAATTACATTGGCCTGTAGGTTGACAAAGTCCTCTTCTAATCAAGTTTTTCTACTGCAGTAAGCTAAGGATATGCAGATGCTCTACATTGCTATGTAATATACAATTTGCAAGGTTACATTTTTGCTTCTCAGATAATCAATAGTTACTTAAAGTACAGTGGTCAGGGGAAGATTATTTATTCATATTAGTGAGCTTGCTTCCCAGAAACTGCTTTCTAAAATGTACATAGATTTCTAATGTCTTGTTATTAAACTGGCCATAGTCCCATTATGAGAAAGAAAATGATAGATCTTTAACTATATATTCAGACACCATTAGTAAAATGGAGCTATTTTTAAAATAGTTTTATTGCTGAAATCATTACATTTTTTTTTAGGTTTAAAAACAGTGAAATTAGTTTAGTCATGTTCGTTATCTACTTTAATATTTGAGATATCAGATATTTAGCTTTTGGTTTTGAGGATTTCAGATTTATCCATCTCTTTTCTTTCCCCCATGTTTTTTACATTAGGGTCTTTAAGTCTTTCGTTATACATTTTACTTCATAAGTCATTATTTCAAAATAGTATTCAGCGGTAGAACCCTTTTGTTCTCCAAAAATATTGATAGAAATAAAAAAAATAGCTTTTGTGGAAACCCTTCATCCATTCATACATTTGTATTTCATGGTCCAAAACTATTCTAAAGAATCTTAAAATGGTTCCAATACCTCATGATCACTCAGTAGGAAATAACTCATCTCCATCAAAGCAGTGGCTGTCAACCTTACTGAATGGTTACCTTCATGATATCTGCCCCAATACTGCATTAGGTAACCTCCTCAAGAATCTAGCTAAATCTGTAATTATTTATAGTGGTTTTATTGCTGAACTCATTACATTTATTCTTTTTTACTTTAGTCATGTTCCTTATCTACTTTAATATTTGAGATCACAGATAATTAGCTTTTGGTTTTAAGGCTTTCAGATGTATCCTCCATCTTTTTTCTTGAACACAATTTCAACTTCACGTCTTTCATTTTACTTCATAAATCATTTTGTTCAAAAAATAATTTAGCAGTTGAACCCGTTTTGTTCTCCAAAACTATTGATGGAAACCAGAACTTAAAAATACCTTTTGTGGAAACTTAAATCCCTTCACCCATTTGTAAATGTGTACTTCAAGGTCCAAATCCACTCTAAAGACTCTTGATCACTCCGTAGGAATTAGTTATTATTATTATTATTAACTTTTACTTGTATTGCTGTACAGGGCATTAGAACAAGGGAAATACAATATTAACCAAATCACAAATTGAAGGGCCCTGTTTTGAGTTTAGAATCTTTGCCGAAGGTGCTTTTTTCCAAAGCACCCTACAAGATTAGAAACACATAAGCTATAGCAAGGGTCAGGGAGGAAGTGAAAGTTAGAAAGACTTTTATTTAGTGGGGAGGGATCTGAGGTGAAAGACTCTAGTATGTTGGCTGACCGCTAGTGTGGAGATAATATAATTTGCAAGTAGGAAAGTCAGGTGTTTTCCTTGGCTCTATAAATTAAATCTGAATGGGGGCAGGTGGGTTAGGGGCAGGGAGGGAGAGCAGTGTTCTCAGAAACCCACATACTTCGCAGGACTGGTTGCAGGGATGATTTGGCATTAAAAGAAACATGGTTTGAGGGACAGATAGTACAGGAAGAGAAAGGAGTGAGAGAGGAATGAGAGAGAGATCGTTCATCTTGAGGACCCTTTAAAGCAGACCCTTTATTGTTATGTCGACTGACTGATTACCTTCCAGTGCTCGTAAGGTCAGTCCCTTATCCTACATTAGGTATTGTCCTCAATAGCCTATGATTAATTATAGCTATATATTTAATGTGTTAGGCTCTCCTCATCCATCTTTGTCCCTAAGGACTATACGATAAGGTCCTGGGGCTGCTTTACCAGAAAAGCAGAACATTTGAGGGTAATTGTCTTGTGGATCCATAAGTCACAAGTAATGAAACTACAGGGTTCCAAAGAACACTGTTTACTAAATTTGAATTCAAATAATTTAAACCACTCTCTTAATATGCCTTGCTTGAGCTATTTAATTCTGTGCTACTAAAGACTCACTGAAGTGAGTGATTGTAAAGTGTTGAATTAAAAATACATGTTTTAAATAAAAAAAAAAATCATGGTAAAGAGTTATCTGAAGACCAACAAGCATATGTGCTATACCGTATCTGCTATACTACATGCAATCTCACAAGAGAGGAGTGTTTTGCGCATCACTAATCATTAATGCAACTAATACCTATAAGTGTGCCGTTGTGTTGGCTAGACATAGAAGCTGTATAGATGCCGATGGGATGGGCAGATGAAAACACTCAGTGTTAGGTTTACAAACTGAGAGATTGTGAAGCTTAAAAAAAGATGTATTATACCAGGAACTTATTTTTATGCATTATGGTGTCCATTTTTGTTATAAATGTAGTTTTTTACAAAACATGACAGAAATACAATATTATTTGAGATGCATAATTCCAGCACATAAGTATTAATACCGTTTTATACATATGTATACATTTTATTTTATTATATTTATATTATTATTATTATTATTAATAATATTAATAACCTTATTCTGTAGCACTATACACGGGTAAGTACAAGTCAAAAATAATTTTAACACAATGCAAAAGAATGGAGGGTGTGGTACAGGAGGGTGATAGATGCACTGTGCATATTGAGGTTGAAGGTGATAAGATTCTTTAAACAAATTTGTTTTTAGTAATGTTTTAAAGGTTTTGAGTCAGGAGGATAGTCTAGTGAAGCGAGACAAGGTGTTCTAGAGTAGGGCCAGCACGAGAAATGTCATGAAGGCGGAAGTGACAGCAGGTGATAATAGAGCAAACAAGAAGGTGGTTAGCAGAGCAAAGAGGGCGGTTGGGGGAGTATTTTGAGACTAGAGAAAAAATATGAGGGTCACTATGGTTGAGGGCTTTATATGTTTGGATCATGATTTTACATTTTATTCTGGAAGCAATGGGTGCTGCAGACACAGAGTGTTGAGTTTGGTAGATTACATAAAATACACATAATTTTGAATGTGTTTTGTCTAAACAAATCATGAAGCATATAATATAGAATGCCTGTAAACAAATTTAAAAGCTGTCATCCTTATTAAATTGCAATTCAGCAAATTCTAAAGGCCTCTATATAAGCACATAGCATATTATTTTGACAGAAGTTTTTAGTTAGTGAACTTCTATCCAAAAGCAAGGTCTTCACTAACTAAAAACTTCTGTCAAAAAAATATGCTCTGTGTTTATATAGAGGCCTTTAGAATTTGCCGAATTGCAATTTAATAAGGGTGTGTATTAGGAGGAAATATATATATATATATATATATATATATATATATATATATATATATATATATATATATAATAGTTGTCAAACTACGAAGCGAGGGACGCAGTTCGGGCCGCATTCTACGCCGCCTCACAAGCGGTTACAAAAACCCACAGAAGCGGGACTTTGAAAAAACACATCTAACACGCAATCACTAAATACGGACTTACACAAAAACATACGAGCCCCTGGACTTGGAACGAAAAATTTACGGACTTACACAAAAAAATACGAGCCGCGGGACTTAGAAAAAAAACCATTACCAACTTGCAAAAGTACGACCTTAACAGCCGAACCTCGAGCACCTGAAAACATAAAAAAAAACAATAAATACCCACAAAAATGACATAAAAAGCTTACCCACAGCAGGACCTGTGCAAGTGAAGTTACACCTCAATCTAAGTCCAAATTACAGAGTTTAGACACACGAAAATCACATGAGAGAAAAAATGGCTGCCGAAAACCCCCCAAAACAAGGCTATACGACCCCTAAAGCCGCAAAACAACACCAAGCACATACAGCTTTTCCAAAAAGCCATACGAGATACAAGATACACTTTTAGCAAGGACGCTAAATCATCCATACCCTCGTACCACATACACATTCGCCACCATTTTATACTAACACTAACTTACAGAATGCCCAAGTACACAGCTACACTAACGGCTAACCCTCACGCACGCAGCCTATTTACACTATACACTGCACACTGACACCTCAGCTCCACAACACTGAAAACCTACATTGTATACTGCAGGAATATCAAAACAGATTGTTAGCTGTTCAGCACAAAATAGGTAAAGTATATTACAAATAGGTAAAAACCCATTCACTGCGCGCCTCACAACGAGTGCCAACGCTGCTCATAGCACACAAACTACACCAGGGGAAAGCCTTGCAATTTGTGCAAAAAGGAGATCAGCGCCGACCTTACAATGACAGCAAAAGCACCTCTCATAAAAAAAAGTACAACAACCAAGAGCCTCACAATGAGCGCCAAAGGATCTCAGACCACCCAAAAAATTAATGTCTGTGGCATTACCTGCCTTACAATGGTATTGCCCCGTCATTATTGACGGGCAGGTCGCTAGTATATATATAATTACCATTAAATATTCCATATAAAGTAAATATTATCATGCAATTGGCATGGGTGCCAACAACCAGGAGGAATTTGTTGGAGGTAATTAGTCTATGCACCCAGGAGCTATCTATAACTCAATGAAATGTAACAAGTATTTTTCAGGTGTGTGGTTGTTAATATAGAGATAATAATTCTAGTGGAGATCAAGAGAGAGCATCCATAGGATGTGCCAGGGAGATGGGGACAGCACTAAATATAGTGAGTCAAATAGTACAATGTAGAAAACCAAGATACTTTGAATGAAGCCTTGAATAGAGGAATTTATTTGAGATAATAAGGAGTTTAACAGGCTGCCTGCCAGCAATAAGATAAAGGTTATTCTTGTACTATTTTAAGGTTAAAGCTTATAACACAAAGAGAAAAATGTAACTAAAGTGAATACGGATATGGATACAGATTTTTAAGGAACAGTATTTTACAATTTTAAATTTAGATCCGTGGTGACCTTAATAAAGTAGGCATTCTGTTATAGGGCCACAATACTTTTTCTTCAGCAAAGTGAACTTTTAATACTAATATCAATATAAAACATATTTTTTACTACTTGTAATTTTTGAACATGTGGTCTTTAGTGATAAAACATACCTAAGGAAATGTCCCCTTTTCTGCCATGTTGAATGTGATGTCCTCCCTATCCCTTTTATTATCAGTTATTATTGATTTGAAAAAATTCCGACATAGGCTGAGTAAACATTTTATCAATTAGTGGAACCTGCAATAAAATTTTAATAATGATAAAATAAACATCTGTATGCGTGCTATTATATGGTACTTAAAAGTAAGCTGCCATGTTGAATTAGACAAGAGAAGTTGTGCCATACAGTGCCACCAACAAGATTTTTGAAAATGATGGAAAGAGCAGCACATTCAATATTACGGGTAAAGTAGTGATTCTATATTTTTTCAATAGTGATAATATTTTAATTACGGTATGTTGAATATGAAAGAGGTTAGTAATTGAATCTTCACATTGCAATTTAAACATACACTTTATTATAAAGCTAAATCTTATTCTTCTCTTTAGCATGACTGTTTCTTCATTTTCAGCAGAAATAAAGTGTGCTATGTCTGTGAAGAAAAATATTATATGGACGAGTGACTTGCCCGTCAAAAATGACGGCAATACAATTTGAAGCCTGGCAATGCTGTTGAAACACACAATGCGAGGCTCTCCCTCCTCTAACCTTCGGCGCTCATTGCTAGTCTCTACCCCTCTCTACTTAAGGGCCTCGCGATGACCACTTTCTGCGTTCATCGCGAGCCCCGCAATGAGCTGCTTTGTCGCTCATTGCAGGTGCCGGACCACCCGCAACTTACGGGCCTCGCAATGAGTTTCCCCTCTCCCTCCCCTATGTCTGTTTCCCCCTCTCTCCCTCCAGTCTCTGTTTGCCCCCTCTCCCTGCCCTGTTTTTTCCCCCCTTATCTCCCCTATGTCTCTTTCCCCCTCTCGCACCCCTGTGTCTCTTTCCACCCTCTCCCCCTTCTCCCTCCTCTGTGCGCCTGTTTTCTTTTACAGGTGTGAAACCATTTGCAGCAATTTCCCAAGCTCAAAATGGGCTTCCGATTTACGGGTTTGAAAAAGATTGGAAAAAAAATTACGGCTTTACGGACGCTATTTTTTCTCTCGCATAGCCGTTCTAAGACCGGCCAAAAACGCCAATTAAACAGCAAATTAGCTTGCAACCTCACTTACATGTTCCCTGCCTATCCCCCTGTGTTGTGTGTGAGGTTGTAAGCTAAATTTCAAATCAATCAGCTTTTTTTGGCGGCCCCCGAATGGGTTTGAAAAAAATGGCGGCCGTTAAACCCCGTAATTTTTTTGAAGCCTGTAACTTGTAAGCCGTTCGGAGCCTCTCCCCCTATCTCCATTGCAGGCCTCCAGATGAGCACCTTCGCCACTCATCGCGCATGCACAAGCCCGTAAATTTGAACTTTTCCTCACAACAGCTCACAATTACCACAACTGGTATGTAATGATAACGCTCACTACTCTACATGGACTAATGAAGACTCTTTTTTAAAAAGCTCCTGTAGTTCTATATAGAGAATAAATATACCTGCACATAATAATGGGCCTTTAAAAGGGCTCTGGCACCCCCAACAGAAAGTTGATTTCATTTTAAAGAGAGCACACAGCCATACAGAGTTAAGGAGAGTGGGGGTCTTAGGAGCTAGGAGCTATGAGTAAGTTGGTTTGAAACTGATTGGTTGGGGCTGTTAAGGAAAGCAGGATCAGTTATTATATAATTATTGGTAGGTTATAATTATGGGGATTCCCGTCCTTTCTTCCAGTTTGAAAGAGGCTATTGACTATGCATTATACTCTACAGTAATTCATTTCTGAAAAATGTAGAATTGATTTTGTGGTTCCTGTTAGCTAATATACGACTCAGTATGCTAATGTGCGTCTCCAAGTACTTAATATGGGTGGGAGAGGGGTATAACTGCCAGATAACATTGCAGTTCTTTATATTGACCACTACAGAGACAGGCAAGCAGACTGTAATTTCGAATTAGCACATCAAAGAAACTAATTAATAAATGGGAGCTGTTCATTTCCATATACATGCAGGAACAACAACATGGAATTTCAGGACAAAATGGGATGACAGTCCCTTTAATTAATTTCAAACAGTTTGCTTCTAATTTTCTTTGTAGTGGCGAAACTAGCTAGTGCTTTCAATATATACAAAATATTGCTCATTAGTTTAGTCCAACATTTTCTTTAATGTGTTTAAAAGATCATTTTTTTAACCATAATTTCTATGAAAAATTTGTGCTTTATAATGTAGGGTTGGGATTGTTGTCTTCTCTGTACTGACATGTCATAGAAAACAGATTGTCATTGAGCCTTGTGAATCTTCTACTAGCTGCAAGGGATATATCTCTAATCCAGACCCCTCATTCATTTCCTCCTGCTATCAGCCACGCTCAGGCCCAAGGGTAGCAAACACCCAATCCCCCTCATAATTTAATAACAATCTCCTATCACAAACCATCCACCTTGCCCTTCTCCTGTGTCCTCTAGAATTCAAGACCTATATGCAATAAACTTACTTTCATTCCCAACCTATGCATTTTCAATTCCCTCAATCTTCTGGCTATAACTGAAACCTGGCTCTCTTCATCAGACACGACCTCCCCTGCAGCACTCCCACTTGGTGGCCTTCACTTTAGTCCCGCACATTGACCTGGGAACAAGCAAGGTGGTGGTTTGGGCATAATACTTCCATCCTTTAAATTCTCATCTTTTGAAGTTCACACTGTCTGCCTCTTCTCACCTATATCTCTTTGTGTTGCTGTAATATAGTTCCCACCAGGACCACCCTCTCTATTTCTAGATCATTTTGCCACCTGGCTCCCTCAGTTTATCTCCTTCAACATTCTTTCACTGCTTATTGGCAATTTCAATATTGCCATTGATACTCCCACCTCCAAGGCTGCAGCTAAACGACATTCACTTACCTCTTCCATCAGCCTCTCACAATGGACAAATTCCTCTACTCATCATGCTGGATGCTCCCTTGACCTTATTTTCACCAAGCTCTGCACCACCTCCAACCTAGTCAACCGTCCACAAACCTCTATCTGACCATCACTTCCCAACTTTGAACCTCAACACACCTTCCTTCCACTACCCTTCTTCAGCCCTGACCACCATCCTCACAGAAATCTGCAAGCTCTTGATTCACATCTGCCCTCCATTGTGCTACAACCCCATCACCAATCTCACCTGCCCTGACACTGCCACCTCACATTACAACTCGACTCTTGACACTCTCACCCCAAAAACCTCTCACAAACGACCTTACCCTCATTCACAACCATGACACACTTAACAAAACACTCTACATCAAGAGGTGCTCTCCCACTATGGTGGAAATCTCGGACTTCAGCAGACGTTGTCCATTACAAGCAATAGTTCTCAACATTAAAATCTAATCTATTCTCCAACCCTCATTGTTCGTCACAACAACTTCCTCCACTCTCCTGCACCTTCTGCCCCCTCTTGCCTCACAGTTGAGGACTTTGCCAGCCACTTTAAGGATAAGATTGAAAACATTTGTAACAAATGTTCTCAACCCATTTCATACACTTCCTCCTCTCAGCTAACCAACAACAGCCAGTCTTCACTCTACCCCCATAATACACTATGGACTTTTTTACCATTGTAAATGTGGATGAAGTCTCCAATCTATTATCAACCTCTTGCCTTAGAACCTGTCCAACATGTCCTATTCCATCACAGTTATTCCATCACTTTTCTACCACACTAATCCCTGCTTTCACACATATATTCAACCTTATCCTAAACACTGGAAAGTTTCCATCATCTCTAAAACATGCTATAATTACATTTATTCTTACATATAATTATCACCCTATATCTTTACTTCATCTGGCTTCAAAACTGCTTGAGCGGCTCGTCAATAATCGTGTTACCCAATTTATTTCCTCTTATTCTCTTTATGACACCTTCCAATTTGGTTTCCGACCCCATCGCTCCACAGAGACAAAAGTTTCTAATGACTTGTTCACCCCCACGTCAAATGGTGAATGTGCTCTTTCATGGCTCACATCATACAAGGTAGTGTCTCCTTTTCTGGCACCACTTCTGCAACTAGCCCTCTGTCTGTTGGTGTAGCCCAATGTTAAGTCCTGGGCCCTCTTCTCTTCTCCATCTATACTGCCTCACTTGGAGCCTTAGTAAAATCTTTCAGATTGCAGTATCATCTCTATGCAAACACCACTCTAAATGACCTCTCAACACCAGATCTAACCCCCTCTATTCTAGCACTAGTTTCCATTTGCCTCTCTAGCATATCCTCCTGATGTCCGCCCACCATCTCAAACTTAACCTGTCAAAAACTGAGCTCCGTATTTTTACACCCTCTACTACAACATCTATTCCACAAATAACGCTCACTGTTGACAATGCAGTTATTACTCTCTCCTTCCAAGCCTGTTGTCTTGGGGTTCTTCTTGATCCTGCCCTTTCTTTCATTCCTCATATAAATTCACTCACTAAATCCTGTCTAATCCAATATATCTCCAAAATACATAACTATCTTACACAAGACACAACTAAAATGTTAATTCATTCATATTTCGTCTCAACTGCTGCAACTCACTCTTCGCTGACCTCCCCATCACCCTCTTATTACCACTCCAATCTATAATGAATGCGTCCACTAGACTTAATTGCAAAACCCAACACCAAATGTCATCATCGCCTCTCTGTCAGTCACTCCACTGGCTTCTTATAACCTCTAGAATAAAATTTAAAATCATGATCCTAAAGTATAAATAATAATGCACCCCCTTATATCTCTGCTCTCATCTCAAAATATTCCCCCACCTTCCCCCTCCTTTCTGCTAAGGACCTTCTTCTTTCCTCCTCTTTTATTACCTCCTCTCATTTCAGCCTTCAGACTTTTCTTGTGTTGCCCCAACCCTTTGGAACTCCTTATTCGCGCCACTAGACTTTCCTCCTGTTTTCTTTTTCTAAACCTCACTAAAAACACATCTATTTAATGAAGCCTTCATACTTAATATTCCCAATGTGTCTATCACCTTCCAAATCCCTTAGATTGTAAGTTTGCAAGTTTTTGATCGTAGAGGTTGCTTGAGAAAGTCCTCTATATGAAAGATTCTAACCTCAAAGACAGGGCTCTTTTCGTTTAATCTGTATTGATATTGTTTTTATGTTCTGTTTCATCCTATGTGTGGCGCTGCGGAATATGTTGGCGCATTATAAATATTAGATAATAATAAAAATAATAATAATATTTTGCTTTCATCCTCATTCTTTTCAATCTGAAACAGACTCTTCATGAGTCCTTGTTTACACTTCCTCTCAAATTTCTTACAATTCAATCAGGTAAAAGTGGATGAAAACATTGTTTTTTTTTGTTTTGTTTTTTTATCTATTTCTGTGTTTTAGTACTTGTTTTTAAAGAAAATATTTATTTTCCATTAAAAACTTGTGATTTATAAAGCATGATTTTGTTTAAATATACACTAGTAGGTTTGGGATTAATTACACTGGCACTTTAAAGGATTACTGAATTTTCATATTTACACCATACTTTTAAAAAAAGATAATTGTGATTATGCCAAAAGTCACAATCAAACTATATTGGAGTCAGTCTGTTAGGTTACTAAATCTGTGTCTGTGCTTTGGACATTTTATCATTTTGAACGCATTTTTTTTAAAATTTTAACTGGTCAATAAAAAGTTATGTCCTCATTTTATTTCTGTGCTTTCTCATTATTTTATTTTCATTTTAGAAGTGCTTTAAATCTTTACAACTATTTAGACACTCGTGTCCTTACTGCCTATTTTATTCTCAGTCAACAACTACAGTTTTTTCTCATTACATACAATAGGCCCACATTTGGATAATCTCGTTGCCCTTTAAAGATGCTCTCAATGAAAACTTATTATAGTGTCAGTAACTCAATGAAGAGCTGAGCTTGGGATCCAGATAACATTTAGAAGAATCTGTTTTTTGATGTTAAAAATATTAAACAGGATAGAGACTGCACACCTAAACAATTTCATGCATTTAATGAACAGTTAATGTATTAGTATTGAGAAAAAGCGTTATAAAGTGAGTCATAGTTAAAAAATGTTATTAATTCAAAATGATCATTTGTACATACATCGAAATGTACTAGTAACTGGTTATTGCAGTGGGTGGTACAAGTCTATTACATTTATTGGGGGAGATTTAATGAGCCGTCATGATGGGTTCTGGTAGTAGCATTGGGATGTGATGGGCTTGGAAACAACCAATGTAGCCCTTTGCTGTATTCACTAATCTCTATTTTCTATTATCTACTAATCCCATCGCTAGACATCTCGACAGTGCAACATTTTATCGGTGTGATAAAGTATGTTTTATAGGTAAAACACTAGTCAGGGTCACTATCACAGTATTCACTAAAGCATTTCTCCCCACCCACCACAGTGCATCTTTCCAATATCACAACCTTGTGAAGTGTTATTATTATTACTGTTGTTATTATTGTTTATTTGTAACACTCTAACATATTCCGTAGCACTATACATGAGTTACCATCAAAAACAATAGTAGTATTAACATCTTACAAAGGATGGAGGGCTCTGAGCATAGGATCCAGTGTCCAATGTGCTTTCCCAAAGCACCATGCAAGACTGAAAGCTTTCCCGGATATAGCCCCTTTGTGCAAGCTCACATCCCTGATACAGCCCTCCAAAAATCTACCTCTTATCATTCTCTCCCCAAATACAACTCGGCCCTCATGCCTATTCAGCATAAACTAACCTCAATCACCCCTTATATCTATCTAACACACACGAATTTGACTCTCTTAAAAATACTTTATCCAACTCTTCATCCAATGTAATCCTGTATAATTCTCCATCTGCCTTTTTAGAACATGTTTACATTTCTCTTAGTGTTTTTTTATTATTTGCCCAAATGGTGCATAAGCAGAAATGTCTCTGTCCGTTTCTGTATACATTATTCATTACTTTGCATTTTTTTTAGACATACTAAAATGTTGATGCAGTGTCTTTGAAAATGAACATATACAGTTAAAAACGGTTCATAGACATGTTATAACTCACAATATGTACATACAGCTTGGTGATACTTCAAAATTTGGACAAAATATAGACACAACTAATGCAATGTTTTTATATTAAGATCTATTTAAAATATAGGTATACTCCGGTTAACGCTACCCCCCCTAGCACTTCGATTTAGGGCTGTTTTCTGCCCTAATTCCCCACTTAGCTCTAAACCTTGCGCCAAATGTCATTTAGGCCTTTAAATCCCTGCTTAGCGCTCAGACAGCTATATGGCGATAGAATGCCCCCGTTTAACGATGTGTCACATAGTACTTTTGCATGTGGAGCTCTAAATAGGGTGTTCCTGTAAGGCTAGATGTTAGTGCACTTCATACAATGGGGTTTGACTACAATTTATAAGTAAAAAACCAGCATCAATAGGTTAATATACATTTGTTTACATAAAGCAATATGACAAATCTTCATCCACAAAGTTTTGTTACATACCGCCTGGGCAGGTCCACTCCAGCCACAATCTTTAATTCAGGAGAAGGAGAGATCTGGAGCTTATAGAGCATGGGGGGGGGGGGGGGGGGGGTAATTGTAAAATAATAAGTAATTGTTTAAATGCACAGTAAAGGATTAAAATATGTTTTCATTGTCATTTGTCTTGGTGCTAGCTAACATTTTAGAGCGTTCTTTATAAGATCATTTAGCTGTTTTGCCATGAAATTTCAGGAGGTAGGGTGCATCATCAACATGCAGTATTGCCAAGATGGTACTCTTTACCTGTATGTATGGAACATAGCTATTAGATTTACAGATTTAAAGCCAGTTAAGGAGCCAGGTATTACTTTGGGCTTCTGGACAACCTATTGCTCTGTAGTCTTCCAGGCTCCCTAAAGTCATTGGCTGCTGGGCATTCTTGTTGTCCTCATTGCTCACTCTACTAGGTCCTTCACTCCTCTAGACCTGCTTTGGTGCTGCTAGGTGCTGCTATCTTCTGGAGAGTGCCATTGATAGACTTTTCACCTTGCTTGTATTTTTGGTCTTATATTGTAGTTCTCAGGATATAGACCTTTGTGCTGGGCTTGTCTGACAACTGCTATGTCTATAATATAATATAACTAGCGACTTGCCCGTCAAAAATGACGGGGCAATAACATGTGAAGCCATGGCAATGCTGTTTGCCACAAAATGTTTTTCTACTCTGAGGGCCTTCGGCGCTCATTGCGAGGCTCTCCTCTTGTGTATTTTTGCTCCTCTGAGCACCTTTGTCGCTCATTGCAAGCCTCCCCTCGTGTCCTTCCAGTTTTGTGCTTTGCAACGCTCATGTTCGTCGCTCATAACAAAGACAGGTATATATATCTATATTTATTTAAGTAATAATAAATTAATTAGTTACTTAATAAATTAATATACTTTACCTATTTCTAATTAATATATCCAGCAATCAATAACCTGAAGAGCTACCAATCTCATTTTATTTTCCTGCAGCATACAATGTACATTTTGACTGTTGCTGACCTGAGGTGTAAATGTCATCAATGTGGCAATTGTGCAGTAGAAATAGGCTGCGTGCGCGAAGGCAAACCGTTGGTTTAGTTGTGTAAAGCGCCATTTTAGATTGGTAATGTTATTAGTTGGAAGTTAGTGTTGTAAAATGGCGTGTATCTATGTGTTACGCGGTTCGCAAGCATTTTTCGTCCTTTCTAATAGTGTATGCTGTATCTCGTACGTCCCTGAGTAAAAGTGGTACGCGGCTGGCGGTTCGGGGTTGTATAGCCTTGTTTCATTTTATTTGCCGCTTGGCCGATTTTTGAGTGTAGAAACTCAGCAAATTCGTCTTAAATTCGTGTGAAACCTCACTCCCAGACGCCCTATCTGTCCCCCCCGTGCTGTGTGTGATGTTTTGTTTTTTATTTTATTTTAAAAAAATTGTGTTTTTTGATTTGCGCGGTTCGGCCGTTTACTTTGTATGTTTCTGACCTCGTAATTTTTTTTTCTAAGTCCCGCGTTCCTCAACTGCTAAGGCGATCCTGCGTTTCCTAAGTGCTTGTAGGCTAAGTCTCGCATTTTTCAATGCCTCAACGGCTCACCTATCTACGCGAGGCTTGCAGGAGCGCCTTGGGCGCTCATTTCCTCTAAGACCTGCATCTTTCAATGCTTCAACTGCTCACCTCACTAAGCGAGGCTCGCAGGCAATGAGCGCCTTTGGCGCTTATGGCTTAAGTGCTTTGAGTTTTAATATCTCAACTGCTCGCCTCGCTACGCAAGGCTCGCAGGCAATGAGCACCATTTATCATTTGTTTTGTGAGTAAACATTCACTTTAAAGGCACAGTTCAGCCAATTTGGACCTTTACACCATGTGACAATATTATAGTACATTAAAATAGGTAATGAACAACATAGAAAATACAATAGAAACAGCACATTTTTCTGACTGAGCTTTGTTATTTTTTAAGTCTAGCCAGAACTACCACAGACGCAAGCTAAAAATTGTTGCATATAGTTAGTTAATCCCAATAATAATAATCAATCTAATTATGTAATGAGAAACCAATATTGAATGGAAACAATAATTAATCAACAGGGGGTAAGAACTGGTGGGGGATGGGGGGGGGGGTCTAATTTCCCCCCCCCCAGATTAAATGAATAGGGGGCCCAAAAAATAGCAAAATTAAACTTAATTATGCATTACCAGATTTGTCATTTCCATGAAAGCTTTTACCCATAATTGATCTTATATAACTTTAAATTATATTGGGGGGCAGGGGCATTAAGAATTTACACAAAGAAATTAAACAAAAAAGTTTTTGACGGGCACTGCATTATTGACCCCCCCATTATTGCTCCGACGTTATATCCTCCCCTGCTTCCTGTCCTGGGAGTTGAGTTGAATGATCATCTCCAGTTTTTTCTGGGCTCCTATGCCCATGTTAATCAAGCACCATATAAGCATATTGTTGATGAATTGATAGGGTTAAAGACATTTTAGTGAGGGGTTTCAGAGTGTTTTTTTTAATCCAACTGCTGTATATATAATGAGGCTGCAACATGCAAGTTACAATTGTTGCTTTATATATATATACAGTAGACTCTCAGTTATCCAGCACCCATGGGGATTGGAAGATGCCGGATAAATGTAATTTCTGGTTGCTTGAGCGTTACTATTAAAAGAGGCCTAGATTAGCTGCACATAGGATGCTCTGCTGAGTATTTTTGTCAGTGAGGGATGTTCTAGCAGCAGCAGCTTTCACTCCTCACTTATACACAGGTACATTTGGCTGGAGGGTGCGGTGCTGAATCCAGGGAATGTAATGCCAACACTGCACTGGCTCAGTCACTCATGCCTGTCTACTTCCAGGTAAAACTGAATTGCAGGAAAATACAGTGGATGCAATTTAGGTGCCTGTAATCATTTTTTTCTGGTTGCTTGAGAATTCTGATTGCTCGAGTTATGGTTAACTGAGAGTCTACTGTATATTTTTAAACACATTCTGAATAATGTGGCACCTACAGCTGCTTGTCTCACCTAGGGGCGGATTCAACCTAGTTCCATTCACTTGAATGGCTAGCCAAATGAACCATGTAATTTACTGTTTGGTCAAGCATTAATTTTCAGTATAAATTTAGATGACTATCGGAGGGCTTTAAGGGCTATACAATAAATAACTAAAATGCCTATTACTGCTATCACTGGCTTAGAGGTTGATTAGGTAATACTCTTAATTTTATTTTATTAGTATTGTTTTACTTGCTAGATTGCATAGTACTCATATTGCACTGGTTTAGTGGCATGAGTGCCTCTTATTAATTATTGGGTTAAGTTATCACATATATAGTTGTCAGTGTTGGGAACGCTTACGATGTTGGTCACACTTTGCGAGCCGCGAGGGGAGCCGTGTACGACACACCACTTAGGCTGGATAAGCTCCGAAGGCGCTCATCTACAAAGCCTCGCAAAGCGAGGCGAGCCATGTACGGCGCAGGACTTAGGCTGCATTGTGAGGGTCGCAACTGCAAGTCAATCGCGTAACTCTAAAAACCCTCAAAACAATACATTTAACAAATATAATAACAGTCACAGACAGCACAGGGGGAGAGCCAGGAAGCCTGGGAGTGAGCTTACAAGCAATTTTGAGCCATATTTGGGGTGTTTTGCAATTCCAAAATCAGCTAAGCGAGGGGAAAAATGGCGGCCAAAATATAACAAAATTCTGAAACTGGATGAAAACGAGGCTGAGCAAAGCCAGGCACACAGGAGTTAGAAAACACACAACGGCAAAGACAGTAACACTTACACCAACAACGCCAGGCACACAGAGGAGAAACACGCAGGGAAGGGACAGGGGGGAGATGGTGGAAAGAGACACATGGCATTCCCAAGCACAAAACTGGCGTTCAGCGCGGAGTCTGCGATGAGCGCCAAAGGTGATTGGTGCAAAGCAGGAAAGTTCAAGTACACGGGGGAGAGGCTCGCAATGAGCACCGAGAGGAGCAAAAGTCTCAAATTGTGTTGCAAACATCATTGCTAGCCTTACAATTTTAAACCTGTCATTGTTGACAGGCAAGTCGCTAGTAACAAATAGTTACTATGTATTGTGCAGCGTAAAAAGATATAAATACATAGAGAAACAGAAAGTACAAGGATACATACTCATTTGTTTCCCCCTGTTTGCATTTGTGGTGGACTGTTGTATTTGCCGTGTTGTGTTTTGTGTTCTTCATGTTTCAGTCTAGTAAAATTCATTTGCACAATCAACTGATGTTCGTGGAGTTGTTTGGTCCCCCTGTGTGCCGTTTGCTTTGCTATATGATTTGATTAAACTTGAAATGCTTTAAGTTTTTTATTCTTTTTTTGTTTCTTTGTGCATGTTTCATTAGGTTGCCTTGACATCATAACGACAAGCAATGGTAGGTATTTTCATCTTTTTTTATTTAAACAGTTGACTGTTTTAGCAGTGTGACTTTTTCATGAATTGGCATACCCTGTTTAATTTTATGACAGTGGTTTATTTGATTTGTTAAAGGACCACTGTAGTTTGGGGAAAAACATCATATGTTTGTGAAGCATTTCCATTTATTCCTATTCCGTAACATTTTGTCAGCCTTTCCATAGAACTGAATAGATATATTGATCCAAGATCCATCCTAGATATCACTGTCCCTTTAAAGGAAATTATAATTTAATAATTAAGCATTACATAATAAGTCTCATTTTGTTAAACGGATATTGAACACATTTTTTCTTTGTTGTATTTGAAAGAGGATATTTGATAATGTGTTCTCTTTTTCAAGCAAAAAATATTCACATTTGTAATTGATCTGGGGGCTTGCCAGTGTTAGCCAATGAGCAGCAATATAGATGTATGGCTCATATTTGTCTGCCAAAGAAATCTCCAGCTTTGTGCATTTACTGTTAGTTTCAATTGTGTTCCATGTCTCTTTAACATCCCATCACTCTAAATATTGCATTTCAGTGGTCCTTTAACAATACATATTTTAATTTGCCTTGATGAATTTATTTGCTTTGGACCTCAAAACAGACATGAGATGTTACTTTGGGTAAAAATGTGATTGAAATGCCTACTACTGTAGATACTGTACGGAAAGAGGAGACGTACAGTTTTTCCCCTCAGAATTACTGTACCCCAATCGAACCTTATGAAAGATAGACAACAAAGTTCTGCAAGTACCGAACAGGATTTCAGGATTTCCCTTGCGTGCACAAGGTAAATCAGTCAATTTTTCGGCCATTCTGACTTGACTCACATGTGGAAATGTCTGAAATCCTGACCTTTGTTTGGCACTTCAGGACCGACGTTTCCTACTCCTTTTCTACATAAATAAGTTTTGAATAATGTTTAAGGAGGATAGAATGATGCTTAACAACTCCAGGGAGACATTTTACTTCTGACTCCGAACTTTTAGGTAAGTGTACATTTATCTATATAAATACACAATTCTTGGCTCCTAAAAATATTTGTCTGGTTGCTCTCTGATTTACCTGGCTCCTATGTTTCAGATACAATTGTGGACTGGTGGGATAGAAGCAGAAAAAACAAAGATTTTGGGCCTCAATAGACACTTTGCTGCACTAAAAGCACCATTCACTGAGTGGTCCTATAGCTAATTTATTGCTTGGAAATTATTTGGGAACAAATATATAAGCAGTAATGTATAGTAGTTTGGGACAACCATGTTATTCCAGTTGGGTAGATGCAAAGTAAAGGCAAAAGTAAAAGAAATGCACCATTTTCATTTTAAAACATCAAAAATGTTACACTAAACATATCATTACTGTAAAAGGTTGCAATGATTTTATGCAATTGGTTTGCATGACTTTGCAGCAGTTCAGAAATTTTAGGGAGCCAGTAAAAAAAATCTCCATATTAAATAATAGTTTTGCGGTAAGAAAAGGGTTTACATCTATTATTTTATAATATGAAAATATTATATAAATACTACACATTTTCATTATAATATTGCATTATTTTGAATTTCCTATGCAAATTTGTCCCGAGTATCATAATTGTTTCAGTGTTAAAATGTGGGAATTCAGTGGACAATGTTCCGTTGCAGAAAGGCTCAAGAGGAACGGAAAAAGTTGTTGCGGTAATGTGACAAAATACAGTTTTTTACATGTAGCTGGGAAGTGAGTCTTCCAGTAGAAGTGGGATTGTCAAACAGTAAAAGAGTTTGAGCATGGTTCAGATATGAGGAGGGCTTTTGGCATTTTTTTAAGCCATTTTTAAGTAGTTAGAATGAGATTTATTTATTTTATTTGTCTTCACATTTTTATAGAGATTTAATCTTTACCTATTAAATTCCAACTGCTTATAATGAGCCATATTAAATTCCAAGCCAATAAGTGCAACGTGAGACCTTTTTGGGCGAGTTACAGTGCTATTATCGTAAACGAGTTGTCGGCTGTCGGATTTGCGGTCTAGAACGTAATCAATTAAGCAAGCCCGTAGTTACGGGTTTAGATGGAGCCAGTGGAACCAGATCGTCAGCATTGCATCACAAGAAAATGGAGGACGGACTTCAAAGTCTTGCATTATATCTGGAATGCTTTTTCGTTGCTTTTTCACTCCACAGCATTGAATTATACTTTACCATCTCCAAACAAATGCAGACATTTGGGTTAACACCCTCGATTTCTAAGTTGCTAGCAACAATTGTAGCCCTTTTTTTCTTTAAAATGCCTGCAAATTTTGTTATTTATCCTATTTCATTGTGAACTGTATGTAATTTGGATAAGTATAGTATTTACTAATTTTAAGGTTTCACATTGGAATAGCAGTTGAGGATTAAATTGAAAAAAAACTTGTGAAGCCAGTCATGGATATTATCAGACACATTCGGATTACTAGGTAATTCCTCTTTTTCACTTTAATTACAAACCATTGCCAAACATTTGTTTAATTGCTTTCATTGCATAAGCTTTGATTTTGTTCTGTATTCATTTTCTGTTAACAAAATGTTATGTGGGATGTAACCTTTTTATTAAAGTTTTTAACTAGTTGAAATATATATTGCTGTTGTTCTATACTTTGAAATTATTTGTGGTAATAAGTATTATAGATCATTAATTTAGCTGCCTATTTTAAAATAAATAAATTGCATTCTAGGGGTCAAGGACCTCTCCGCATAAGTCTCGATAACAGCTGTGAGCCAGGGTATCCCCCAGGAACCGCGTCAATACCCAAGTGACAACTGACGCCCTTCCCACCAATCACATTGTTCTTTGGGGAACCCATTAACTGTCATGGAGACTCAACCCATAACCATGGCCCCCATGGTACCTAAATTGAACCCCATAGTAACTTAATTTGTCTCCATGCACCTAACATTGACCTGTTACAATGGGGGTACCTATGGTAACTAATATTAACCCCTTCACAATAGGGTCCTTGAGATTAATGTTAGGTACCATGTCGATCTATAGGGATCCCATATTTATAGGTTATCATGAGGGTACATAGAGACCCCAATGATAAAGAGTTAATGTTAGGTGCCATGGTTGTTCCTAAGAGAAAGGAAAGAATACCATGGTGTCAATTGGGACACTGACGGTAGAGTGTTAATATTAGGTACCATGGGGGCCGATAGGGACCCCCATCATAATGGGTTTAATGTTAGGTGTCATGGGCATCCATAGGGACCCCATTGAGATAGGCAAATATTCCATAAGAGTCCATGGTAAGGGAGTACATTTAAATGCCATGGGAATACATAAGGACCACCATGGTTATAGGTAGAGCCCCCATGGGGGCCCAGAGGGATTAAGGAGGTGTAAATGAAACACCCCATCACAATTCAAAAGTGGGTGGAGTAGGGGAGGCCCGATGGCCCGGGCTCATAGGAGGTAGCTTAGCATAGGGTTAATCATGTTGTCCAGCTATATTCTAGTGTGGACTTGCATCTAATGTTTAAGCTAATTTCATGAGGTGTCTTACATAACCTTTTTAGTACATGAAACATATGTAGATGTCTGAGAAGAATCCTTTATCTCTCAGCCCCTATTCTCAGGTTCTCTAATTGTGAAAACTGGAGTAGTCATGAATATCCAGTAATACAAATGAATAATAAGATTATTGCAGTTTACAAATATTTTATTTAACATGGCAAGCTTTCAATAGATGCAACTCTCTAAATTCAAAAAGCATAGAATTTTTTCTCCATTATATCTCTGACCTGTGCAATCATCCCAAACGTTTCACCTACGTAACAAGGTTATTTCTGTCTCAATGTGTTTATTTTATTAACATCTCCACTAGTGTTAACACATAATTTGAAAATCTATTTAATTGCTTTTAACATGAGAGATTTGCATCTCTTGAACGTTTGTGTGGAGATCTGGTTTCTTCAGGCTTGATAAGGCTGTCATCACCAAACCTACCCAGCAGATCTTTCAAGTTCTTTTGATCCCTTCACCAAGGCAGCTGATGTCTCTAAAATCCCCTTGCATTAATACAGAATTAAAAAATGTGGGCACGCAGGATCAGCATGCAAGATACTACATCTGGACAAATTGTACTGGAACTGCTTTTATTGTGGTAGAAACTTCATAACAGGTTCAATGGGTGAATATTTAACTGAGTCTTCCGGGTTTTGTATAAATTGCTAATATAGTCACTGACAATGTTTCATATGCAAGGTATCATAATATCCACTCCCCTAGTTGGAAATAATTCTTTGCCCGCAGTACATTTTTTGCACCACTAGGTGATGTGGCTCAGTGCTCAACTCCACTGTTCTGACGGGATGTGGCTACGAAATAGACTAGATCCACCACATATTCCCAGGAGGCAGGCCTGATAGAAGTCATTATGTGGCCAGAATAATGGTCTGTTTTAAAAATCTTAATCATCCTGGGTGGATCATATGAGTATAAAGGGGCTGGTGGTCAGGGGGATCATGACAGCTACTCCCCCCTTTTAGATGCAGCATCCCGGTGATCATCTCTATCAGATTAACCTGTCATGCTCAAGCAATGCGTCCAAGTGTAAGTCGTTGTCTGGGGTTGGGCAACCGATAGTTTAAATATGTCCATAGTCTAAAGAACAAATGCTTGCTAAGGGATGTAACTCCAGGAAGCACTCAGTCTCAGTATTCTTTACCCATGTTCCTGCAACTGCAGGGAGAAACAGGCAGTGGGGGGGCTGGAATTTCCCGCTGAGACAGGAGGGCTACTCAACCGCATTGGGGCAAATGTTAAAAACAATACCCCTAGGCCTCCCCCTGCCAGAGTGTGCAGGGCAGTATTTTTAGTCATTAATCTCCTGTACACATTAAAATGTTGAAAAACAATTCTGGAAGTGACTCCAGTGGATCCCCAGGCCAGTCACAACAGCTGTCCTGTTATAAATAAAACAGTCCATGGGCCTATGGGACCAAAAGTGGGCAATACATCCCTTTTGACAAAAACAAAAGATGAATTCAGTAGCTGTACTTGCTGGCTGGCGTCTTTGATTACAGTGGATTGTGTGTCCTGCTTCTTGAATAACACAACTTTGTTCTTCTTCAGACTCATTCTTGCTTGGCTCACTAACATCTATTTGGCTATGTGTCTCCTCTGTGGAAAACTCTGGTGGTTCTGTTTTTTTCCCAGATACTTCCACTTTGTCTGATTCTGTCACAGGAAGGGACGCATCAGCGTTTTCAGGTACTGATGGTGTAGCTTCTATTGGCTCTTTAACATGCATTTTATCATCTATGGGCACATCTGGCTCTACACAAACTTTCTCATATTTTATGCCCTCCAAAATAGTCCTTCCTTTTCCAATTCAAGGGCATCTGTTTTTTCTGAAGTAACTTTTACGTCAACTGGTTTCTCTGGAGTAATTTATTTGCTGCCTTCCTCTATCAATTCCACTTCTGATTCTTTATATGTTTCATTAACTGTATCTTGTGTTACCTCTTAGTAAACCTCTTCTTCCAAGGGCTGGTGAGCACAGTTGCTCCAATCTGGTCTCTCCCCTTCGCCTGGGGTCGCTAAATAGCCCCATTTCTCCTCTACTGCAACGCTATTAGCAGTGGTGCTTCACCTAACTAGGAGTAGCTGGTCCTTCGGTTGTTGGTCTGGCAGGACCGAAGGGCTCATCACTGTTCCTGCCCCTGGATCTGTGTCTAGCTCCCTGACAGTGCTTATCAGCTGGAGCCCTATTGCTGGTTCACAGTCCATGTTTTGTTCTTCCAAGAATCCGGAATCATGGTGGCTCCCCCCAGGCCCATCACTTGGCCTGATTTCTGCAAATAATCCTGTCTCTCCCACTGCCTTGTCATTAGCAGTGGGATCCACGCTGATTGTGTATTACTGTGCCCTTTGGTTTGCCAAGGGTCCAGGGCTACTTTCCAAAGAATCAGTGCTCTCTGAGGGTAAACAAATTTCCAAACAGCTGTATGCATCTAGGGCCTCCTGGTGGCAGGATGCATCTTCTTCATTGATACCCAATTGGCAAGGCTTTTTCCACCTGTGTTTCAATCAACACAGGCTCTCTGGTTTTAGTCCTAATTCTTTGCAGGTCTTATTATACAGGATCACCCCCAGTTCTATAGGCCCAATGCCACATGCTGGATCACCCTGCAGTACACCCTGGAGTCCTTTCATTAACTCCAGTCTGTAGTTGGAGGTCCGTTGCAATGCGATGCAGGTCCATCAGATAATCGTACTCCTCTTCCAAAGCGATCTCCTCCCACGTCAGTTCCTCAAGCCATTTTGATAGCTCACCTTCCTTCTGGAGCCCAGGAATGCCATCCACTGATGCATAAGAGCTGCTGCCAGATCCTCTTCCATGGCAACCTGATGTGCTCTCCACTCCTCCATTCTTGTGATCTGCCACCTTTTCTCCTGAATTACCTCTGCTCTGCAGGAAATCAGGCACTTGGTCTGATAGTACTGGGCAAATTGCCTTTATGTCTCTGCATCTCTTCCAAGCTGCTGAAAGTACTTGATTTCTTTCTTGGATATGTTTCCATACGCCATCCTGGCTGTTGTCTTGGAAAATTGATGAAGGGATCCCGCTTCTGACACCAGTTGTGGAGAACTGCTTTGTTCAGTCGGGCTTGATAAGACTGTTATGACCAAACCTACCCAGCAGATCTTTCAGGTTCTTTTGATCCCTTCACCAAGGTAGCAGATGTCTCTAAAACCCCCTTGCATTAATACAGCATTTAAAAATGTGAGCACACAGGATCCTACATTGGACAAATTGTGCTGGAACTGCTTTTATTGTGGTATAACTTCATAGCATAGCAGGTTCAATGGGTGAATATTTAAACTTGAACTGATAACCTTCTGTAATAGATTGTGAGTTTTCTGGGTTTTGTATAAATTGCTAATACAATCACTGACATTGTTTCATATGCAAAGCATCATAACATCCACTTCACTAGTTGTACAAGACCAGGGCAGCTTTAATCTTCTCTAGAGAATCTGCCAAACATATATCTTCCTGACATCTTATTCCATATATATAATAATCCAGTCAGGCAGTGATAGCTGTTACCTCACACTTTTCCAGTCAGGAGCATACACACACTGCAGGCAGAACAAACGTTACATAACAGATGCAGATTACATAACATTCCAACTGTCAGTTAACCCCTCATGAACTGAACATACAGCATAACATACAGTAATAAACAACATAACAACAAATTAAATAACTAAAACAACTAGGGATCCCAGTCCCTGCACAGGTGGGTCAGCCAAGGTACAGTTTCCCATCCCACAACCACATATTCCCATGAGGCAGTCCTGATAGGAGTCAATATGTGATGAGAGTAATGGTCTGTTTTAAAAATCTTAATCATCCTGGCGGATCATATGAGTCAGGGGTGGTCAGGGGGATCATGACAGCTTGTAAATAAATGGTTCATCCAAACAAAAGGTATCACTATATACTTCAATACTCTTATTATTCACTCTATGTAATTAACATAAATAGAGCCGAGTACGTTGCGGACTAGTCCAAGCTGGATAGTTCAAGAATATTATCAAATAAAGTCCATAATGCCATAATTCAAATAACATGTATTCACTTACACAATACAGACTGATTACCTGTGGTGATCTAGAGATCCATTATCTGTACTTACCTGTCATAAATTAATATATATATATATATATATATATATATATATATATATATATATATATACTCTCTTACCTGGTACCCAGTGGTTAGGATTTGGTGCTTTAAACACTGCAACCTGGGTTTGATTCCAGTCAGGGAACCAAGAGGTCACACCACCCTGAAGCCGAGGAAGGTTGGGCTTGGTCAGTACTTGGATGGGGAATACCAGGAGCTATATGCTGGCCCAATGGAGACGGATCCCACTCCCATATTTCTGCCATGAATACCAAGTGGATCAGCATGACCATGGACATAAAGATGACCTGGTGCGTTACAGTCTATGAGGTCACGGAGAGTTGGAAATGACTGAACGAAGCAAAAAAATACCTCTTTCCTTACATTAAAGGAAAATTTCAGTCCCTTTTTTAAATTCAGATAGATAACATTGTAACATTTATAGTGTAATTAATTACATTTAATGTAGTTTCCAAGCCAAATGTCTTTTTCTGTGCTTGATAAAACTAATCTAAGATAAGCAGAACCTATAGTAAATAGGAGCTCTACTGGTAGGAAGAAGTTACAAGTGCTTCAGACCTTTTACTGTGGCACTAAGCACTGCTACAACGTTGCAAAAGCTAAATTCAGCAAATGATAATCAGAACACACTTCATCAGATCTCAGCTTAAGTTAAGAATTTATGGACAAATAGTAAATAATAAAGGCAATACCTTGATTGGCTATAATGAGTCTTAAAATAATCTGTCGCCCCCAAAATCAAGTAGTTTTTTTTTAGGTTATTCTTAAAGAGTGTATAATTCTTGAGATATCCAGTGCTATTTGTGCTAAAAAAATAAATATGCAATTGAGTAACTTCTAAAAAAGAATTTGCCGTTTTGATGTGATAATTAGTATCACAGTCTGCTTGTCTGTCCCTGTGGTGGACAAAATAATGACCTACATTCAGATAGAACCCCTCCATGACCCACATAAAGTATTGTCAGCCACAAATTAGCATACCAAGCCACATATTAGCCTCAGAAACAATGCTGTATTACTCAGGAATGATTTACTATGGAGAGAAGAGACTAGTACAATATATAGCCAGTTAGTTCCATGCTCTTTAAGATGGAACCAACAGTGTCCTTTTAAATACATCATGCCTCTTAAATGCAATGCAATACTATATATAGATTGAGCGACACAACCATGATTGAAAGCAATACAGATTACAATACAATTTAGTATGAGTTTGTGAAATGCAGCCATCTGTTAGTATCCTTGGAAATGTTAGAGTCTGAAAATATTGAGAATCTCAGGCATTTACATGTATACAGGTTACTGTATATATTTCTTTAAATTAAATGTAGTTTATTTTCTTTAAAAGTAGGGGATGATAATAAGAAAATAGTATTTTTAGCATCACACAATAAAAAACCTGTTCAAAAGACACAGATCTTAGTATACACTTACAGATCAAAAAAATGTCTCAGAAATTAGCTATTTAAAAGCTTAGCCAAATGGATACTGAATTTAAAGGGCCACTGTGGTAAATTATTTAAAATAACCTCTTTGAAAGAACTATACTTGATAATAGGCTACGTATTTTTCGAATATAAAATATAATACAGCCTCTAATGTATTACTATTTATGCTGCTGTGGAATCTACCATTTTAGTTTCCAGTGATCTACATGCTCAGGTTGTAGGAGAATAAACAGGATGTTCCTATCTCTACAATGGGAATCTGATATCTACAAATGTCACTGCATTCAGTAGGTCTAATGAAATAGGAGTTTACAAGGAGACACCTTATTGAGACAAAATATTCAAGAAGCAGGCTCAGTAACTAAAGTGGAAGTCTGCAGTCAAGAATAATTGCATATAAAAAAGAAGTGTAAAGGGTGTGTTTATTTTTTTACTTTCTGAAAACATTTTGGCCACTATCAAATTGATTACAGTGGTACTTTATGTAACTTAAATACAACAACAGTATTTTAAAGTTTGTGCAGTTCATACTAGACATACTAGAGCCTGTAAGACTGGCTGTGCAGTTGCTCATATTAGCCATACTAGACCCTGTAGTACTGGCTGTACAGTTGCTCATACTAGCCATACTAGACCCTGTAGTACTGGCTGTGCAGTTGCTCATACTAGACATACTAGACCCTGTAGTACTGGCTGTGCAGTTGCTCATATTAGCCATACTAGACCCTGTAGTACTGGCTGTGCAGTTGCTCATACTAGACATACTAGACCCTGTAGTACTGGCTGTGCAGTTGCTTATACTAGCCATACTAGACCCTGTAGTACTGGCTGTGCAGTTGCTCATATTAGCCATACTAGACCCTGTAGTACTGGCTGTGCAGTTGCTCATACTAGACATACTAGACCCTGTAGTACTGGCTGTGCAGTTGCTCATACTAGACATACTAGACCCTGTAGTACTGGCTGTGCAGTTGCTCATATTAGCCATACTAGACTTTGGAGTACTGGATGTGCAGTTGCTCATACTAGCCATACTAGACTCTGGAGTACTGGCTGTGCAGTTGCTCATATTAGCCATACTAGACTTTGGAGTACTGGCTGTGCAGTGGCTCATACTAGCCAAAGTAGATTCTGTAGTACTGGCTGTGCAGTTGCTCATAATAGCCATAGTAGACTCTGGAGTACTGACTGTGCAGTTTTTCATACTAGCCACACTAGACTCTGTACTACTGTCTGCTCAATTGCTCATATTAGCCATACTAAACTCTATAGTACTGGCTGTGCAGTTGCTCATACTAGACTATGTAGTACTAGTTGTGCAGTGGCTCATACTAGCCATACTAGACTATGTAGTACTGGCTGTGCAGTTGCTCATACTAGCCATTCTAGACACTATAGTTATAGATGTGCAGTTGCTCATACTAGCCATACTAGAATCTGTAGTACTAGCTGTATAGTTGCTCATACTAGCCATACTGGACTCTGTAGTACTGGATGTGCAGTTGCTCATACTAGCCATACTAGACTCTGGAATACTGGCTGTGCAGTGGCTCATACAAGCTATACTAGACTCTGTAGTACTGACTGTGCAGTTTCTTATATTAGCCATACTAGACTCTGTAGTTATGATTGTGCAGTTGCTCATACTAGCCATACTAGACTCTGTAGTTATGATTGTGCAGTTGCTCATACTAGCCATACTAGACTCTGGAGTACTGGCTGTGCAGTTTCTTATATTAGCCATACTAGACTCTGTAGTACTGGCTATGCAGTGCCTCATACTAGCCATACTAGACTCTGGAGTACTGGCTGTGCAGTTGCTTATATTAGCCATACTAGACTCTGTAGTACTGGCTATGCAGTGCCTCATACTAGCCATACTAGACTCTGGAGTACTGGCTGTGCAGTTTCTTATATTAGCCATACTAGACTCTGTAGTACTGGCTATGCAGTGCCTCATACTAGCCATGCTAGACTCTGGAGTACTGGCTGTGCAGTTTCTTATATTAGCCATACTAGACTCTGTAGTACTGGCTATGCAGTGCCTCATACTAGCCATGCTAGACTCTGGAGTGCTAGATGTGCAGTTGTTCATACTAGCCATACTAGACTTTGGAGTATTGGTTGTGCAGTTGCTCATACTAGCCATGCTAGAATCTGTAGTAATAGCTGTACAGTTGCTCATACTAGCCATACTAGACTCTGTAGTTATGATTGTGCAGTTGCTCATACTAGCCATACTAGACTATGTAATACTGGCTGTGCAGTGGCTCACACTAGCTATACTAGACTCTGGAGTACTGGCTGTGCAGTTTCTTATATTAGCCATACTAGACTCTGTAGTACTGGCTATGCAGTGCCTCATACTAGCCATACTAGACTCTGGAGTACTGGCTGTGCAGTTGCTTATATTAGCCATACTAGACTCTGTAGTACTGGCTATGCAGTGCCTCATACTAGCCATACTAGACTCTGGAGTACTGGCTGTGCAGTTGCTCATACTAGCCACACTAGACTCTGTAGTACTGGATGTGAAGTTGCTTATACTAGCCATACTAGACTCGGTAGTACTGGCTGTGCAATAGTTCATACCAGCCATACTGGACTCTGGAGTACTGGCTGTGCAGTGGCTCATACTAGCCAAAGTAGATTCTGTAGTACTGGCTGTGCAGTTGCTCATACTAGCCATAGTAGACTCTGTAGTACTGACTGTGCTGTTGTTCATACTAGCCATACTAGACTCTGTAGTACTAGCTGTGCAGTTGCCCATAGTAGCCATGCTAGACTCTGGAGTACTGGCTGTGCAGTGGCTCATACTAGCCATACTATACTTTGGAGTACTGGATGTGCAATTGTTCATACTAGCCATACTAGACTCTGTAGTACTAGCTGTGCAGTGGCTCATACTAGCCATTCTAGACTTTATAGTACTGGCTGTGCAGTTGCTCATACTAGACTATGTAGTACTAGTTGTGCAGTGGCTCATACTAGCCATACTAGACTATGTAGTACTGGCTGTGCAGTTGCTCATACTAGCCATTCTAGACACTATAGTTATAGATGTGCAGTTGCTCATACTAGCCATACTGGACTCTGTAGTACTGGATGTGCAGTTGCTCATACTAGCCATACTAGACTCTGGAATACTGGCTGTGCAGTGGCTCATACAAGCTATACTAGACTATGTAGTTATGATTGTGCAGTTGCTCATACTAGCCATACTAGACTATGTAATACTGGCTGTGCAGTGGCTCACACTAGCTATACTAGACTCTGGAGTACTGGCTGTGCAGTTTCTTATATTAGCCATACTAGACTCTGTAGTACTGGCTATGCAGTGCCTCATACTAGCCATACTAGACTCTGGAGTACTGGCTGTGCAGTTTCTTATATTAGCCATACTAGACTCTGTAGTACTGGCTATGCAGTGCCTCATACTAGCCATACTAGACTCTGGAGTACTGGCTGTGCAGTTTCTTATATTAGCCATACTAGACTCTGTAGTACTGGCTATGCAGTGCCTCATACTAGCCATACTAGACTTTGGAGTACTGGCTGTGCAGTTACTCATACTAGCCATGCTAGAATCTGTAGTACTGGCTGTGCAGTTGTTCATACTAGCCATACTAGACTTTGGAGTATTGGTTGTGCAGTTGCTCATACTAGCCATGCTAGAATCTGTAGTAATAGCTGTACAGTTGCTCATACTAGCCATACTAGACTCTGTAGTTATGATTGTGCAGTTGCTCATACTAGCCATACTAGACTATGTAATACTGGCTGTGCAGTGGCTCACACTAGCTATACTAGACTCTGGAGTACTGGCTGTGCAGTTGCTTATATTAGCCATACTAGACTCTGTAGTACTGGCTATGCAGTGCCTCATACTAGCCATACTAGACTCGGTAGTACTGGCTGTGCAATAGTTCATACCAGCCATACTGGACTCTTTAGTACTAGCTGTGCAGTTGCTCATACTAACCATACTAGACTCTGTAGTACTGGCTGTGCAGTTGCTCATACTAGCCATACTAGACTTTGTAGTACTAGCTGTACAGTTGCTCATACTAGCCAAACTAGACTCTGTAGTACTGGATGTGAAGTTGCTTATACTAGCCATACTAGACTCGGTAGTACTGGCTGTGCAATTGTTCATACTAGCCATACTAGACTCTGTAGTACTGGCTGTGCAGTTGCTCATAATAGCCATACTAGACTCTGTAGCACTAGATGTGCAGTTTCTCATACTAGCCATACTAGACTCTGGAATACTGGCTCTGCAGTGACTCATACTAACCATACTAGACTATGTAGTACTGACTGTGCTGTTACTCATATTAGCCATACTAGACTCTGTAGTACTAGCTGTGCAGTTGCTCATAGTAGCCATGCTAGACTCTGGAATACTGTCTGTGCGGTTGTCCATACTAGCCATACTAGACTTTGGAGTACTGGTTGTGCAGTGGCTCATACTAGCCATACTAGACTCTGGAGTACTGGCTGTGCAGTTGCTTATACTAGCCATACTAGACTCTGTAGTACGGGCTGTGCAGTTGCTCATACTAGCCATACTAGATTCTGTAGTACTGGATGTGCAGTTGCTCATACTAGCCATACTAAACTCTGTAGTACTAGCTGTACAGTTGCTCATACTAGCCATGCTAGAACCTGTAGTACTAGCTGTACAGTTGCTCATACTAGCCATACTAGACTCTGTAGTTATTAATGTGCAGTTGCTCATACTAGCCATACTAGACTTTGTAGTACTAGCTGTACAGTTGCTCATACTAGCCAAACTAGACTCTGTAGTACTGGATGTGAAGTTGCTTATACTAGCCATACTAGACTCGGTAGTACTGGCTGTGCAATTGTTCATACTAGCCATACTAGACTCTGTAGTACTGGCTGTGCAGTTGCTCATACTAGCCATACTAGACTCTGTAGTACTAGATGTGCAGTTGCTCAAACTAGCCATACTAGACTCTGGAATACTGGCTCTGCAGTGACTCATACTAGCCATACTAGACTATGTAGTACTGACTGTGCTGTTACTCATATTAGCCATACAAGACTCTGTAGTACTGTCTGTGCGGTTGTCCATACTAGCCATACTAGCTCTGGAGTACTGGCTGTGCAGTTGCTTATACTAGCCATACTAGACTTTGGAGTACTGGTTGTGCAGTGGCTCATACTAGCCATACTAGACTTTGGAGTACTGGCTGTGCAGTTGTTAATACTAGCCATGCTACACTCTGGAGTACTGGCTGTGCAGTTGCTTATTCTAGCCATACTAGACTCTGTAGTACGGGCTATGCAGTTGCTCATGCTAGCCATACTAGATTCTGTGGTACTGGATGTGCAGTTGTTCATACTAGCCATACTCGACTCTGTAGTACTAGCTGTACAGTTGCTCATACTAGCCATGCTAGACTCTGTACTACTGGCTGTGCAGTTGCACATACTAGCCAAATCAGACTCTGTAGTACTGGATGTGAAGTTGCTTATACTAGCCATACTAGACTCGGTAGTACTGGCTGTGCAATTGTTCATACTAGCCATACTGGACTCTTTAGTACTAGCTGTGCAGTTGCTCATACTAGCCATACTAGACTCTGTAGTACTGGCTTTGCAGTTGCTCATACTACCAATCCCTTAAGCAAATGTACCATTACATACATTTGAACTATTCTTGATAATATCATCAGCTTTAGTTATAATTAATCTGGATATAGATGTCCTGTCCCTCATAACCTCATGTAACTAAATACACTGTTTTGTGGGTGTTATCTGCTTTTATAGGGACACTGTTAAATTAAAAAACAAATTGTATTGTTTAACTTTTTCTTAAAGGCATTTGTAAGATATTCATCATTGTTTGATCAGCATTTATGATACACTTTGTGTCATGCCCAGGGCCTGACTGGACTGTTATGGACCACTGTCTGGGCCTGAGCTGTCAAGAAGTTACACTGTTTAATTGTTATAGTTATTTATTTTGTATTATTTTATGTTAAATTTACAAATACATTGTATGTATTGTAATTACGTTACAGTATTGTTATTTGGTTATAGTTCACTCAGCCCCACCTAAATAAACAAACACAGGGGGTCCTGAGCAGATACAAAGTCTGAGTGTTTACAGCAAATGGTGATAGATAATACAATCACCATGATAAGCTCATGAGATGTACAGGGTTTTCCCAGTAAGCAGGGACAGCCTATTATGTTAATTGGTCCCTCTTTTATGTACCTAAGGATGGGGCTTACTGTGATTGGCCAGCCTGTTTGTCAGAAAATTGTATGAATGTATGACAGTTTTGTCTGGACTTAAATAAACAAGGTGTAAGTGTCATTCTGTGCCTTAATCTTAATTCTAAGGAATTATATAGTGTTCCTGATATCCTGACGTTCCTGATATCCTTGAAGCAAGCTCCTGGGTGTGGTACTGGTGTTTGGTTCATCTTCTGCTATCAGAGGTGTAAAAGGACTGCACGATTCTGATGGATATGTTTGAACCAGGTTCTTACCAAGTCCAATTGAAGTAGCAGATTTTTGGACTTTGGTTATTTCATTTTGTGGTAGCAAACTTACATATGCCAGTGTTATCATGAAGTTAAACATTTCAAAACTATACATGTCAAAAATTAGCACACCAAATCACATATTTGTATATTTAAGGCATACACACAATACTTTATATATTAATATTATCATTCACCAAGCAGTAATATAACTAGATTTCAATGTTCTTTAAAAGGAGTACAACTTGTGGGGTATAAGGTTCTTTAGTGGCCTGCAGGTCTTTTATGAGTATATGAAATATACTGAGCCCAATATTATCTACTGAATTGAGAGCATTTTTAAGAAAGTTGTATTTTTCCAAAGCTTTTTCCTACATGATCAATCCCTTAGTGCCTTTAACTGAAATTCACATATTTTATTCATGAAAATGAGTTGAATAACTTTAATTTAATGAAATAGATTTGTTTTTGCTTTCTTTGGTGTTTTACACATTCGCTGTATGTTTGTGCAATTTGCTCAATGATGTTTTTATTAACAGCCTTGTTTGTTCTGCCAGGTAGAAATTGCTTTTAGAACAAGACATTTGACAGGTTATCATTATTATTATTGTTATTTTTCAGTTCTGTAGGGCTTTCATTTTGCGCTATTCTTTGTGTCAGAATACAGAATATCTCATAGATTATTGTGCCGTGCTTACGCCGTAGTGTGGGTGGAAAGAACCTGATTTGAATCTTGATTCACGTATTTGTTATATCACTGACTGGAACAAAACATTACAGTGAAGTCATAAGTGCCAGTAAATCTCAAGACACAGAGAATCTTCGGTAAATCCTTAGGAAATAAAAAAAAAGCATCATGTTGCATAGCAGGCTTCCATTAGTACTGAATGGTTTAAATAGGGCCCATAAGAAAAAAGCTTTGATAGACTCAGAAAAGCAATTGTCTGTATTCCATTCACATTAGGGTTCTCATAACACTTAAAAAGACATTAAAACAATGTATTTATTTTTACATTTGAAAGAAGATATTTGATAATGCACCACCGTGTTTTTATTTTATTAAATTCATCTCTCAAAGCAAAATAAAACTGATTTAAAGGTTTATCTGCCCTTTGTGCCAATGACTAGCAATAAAGCTGTATGAGTTATTTTTAACTGCCAATGAAATTTACATATGTACGTATGCTTTGTGCACTTCCTGTTAGTTTAAACAGGTTTGCTTAATATTTATTTATGCAAAACACAAACTTGTTAATTTTTCACGTATGCTCTTGTTAATGCATGAAAAAAAGAATTGTGAAAATAATAGAAAGGGTAGAATTATGGATACCTAACAGATATGACATATTTTGATAGAGGGGATCATTTCAAAACCAGCATAAAAGGGTAGATTTGTCAAATTGTGGATAGAGGTAAATATCTCACCTGCTTCTGCTTTCTATAGTGGTAATTTATCAAGCAGAGTAAATGAAGGCCATATTTTTTACAATGTAGTATTTTAAACTACACTTGAAAATGACACAATTTTATAGTGTAAAACAATATTATACAGCCTCTAATGTATTACATTTTTGTATGGAATTATATTGCTGAAGTATGTACCATTTTGTATGATTTATGCAGGAGATATACATCAAGTGGGTATGCACTTTAACTCTATAACCCCCTGTATGAAACATTGGAAATGGGGATACTTAATTCTGCTTTTTTAACACCAATTATCCCCACTTTCATAAATAAAACTCTTTTGTCAATGATTATACATTGTCATTGACATTCCCACCTCCCCAGCTGCTGCTCAACTACTTTCACTTCCCTCTTCCCTTGGTCTCACAATAGACAGATTCCTCAACTCCCCATGCTGGACACTGCCTTGACCTTATTTTCACCAATTACAAGTTTATATTGCACTCCTACTTCTCTGCCCTCAGCCTTGCCCAACAGCACAATTTCATTAATATCAAATCATCCTCCAACCGCAAACATTTGTTCACCATGTTCATCACTCTCCTCCATTCTCCCGCATCACCCGCCCCTTACTGTCTCACAGCTGAGGACCTTGCCAGCAACTTTAAACAAGAGACTGAAAACATTTGAAACAAATTATCCTCTCAACGTGGTTCGCACACTCCCTCCTGTCAAAAAATCCAACAATACCTGGCCTTCATCCCTCTCCAATCCCACATCCTTTGATCTTGTAACTGAGGATGAAATCTCCAGTTTTCTATCAACCTTTCGCCTTACAGCCTGTCCACAGAATCCTATTCCATCACAGCTGATCCCGCTCCTCTCTCCCACATTTATCCCTCCTCTCACACATATATTAAACCTTTCCCTAAACGTTTCCATCATCTTTAAAACATGACATAACTCTACCCATTCATCTGATCTAGCTACTGTATCTAATTATCGTCCTATATCACTACTTCCCCTGGCTTCCAAACTATTTGAGCGGCTCATCTACAATCAACTTACCAATTTGTTTCCTCCAACTCTCTTCTTGACACCTTAAAATCTGGTTTCCGGACCCATCCCTCTACTGAGACAGCTCTCACAAAAATCACTATAACTCACTCACCTCTAAGTCAAAGGGTAATTTCTCTATTCAAATTCTTCTGGATCTCTTTGCTGTCTTTGACACAGTTGGCCACTCTATTCCTATTTAAATTCTCTACTAGTATCCGTGACTCTGGTCTTTCATGGCTCACATCATGCCTACAATGTTGAACATCTAGTGTCTCCTTCTCTGGCACCACCTCATTACCTCGCCTTCTGTCTATTCTAGTCCTAGGCCCACTCCTTTTCTCTAACTATACATCCTCACTTGGAACCCTAATAAAATCTATTGGATTTCAGTACCTTTCAGCACCAGATATATCCCAAATGCCTGTCAAGCATATCCTCCTGGATGTCCGCCCACCACCTCAAACTCAACATGTCAAAGACTGAGCTCCTTTTCTTCCCACCCTCTACTACAGTGTCCACTCCTCAAACATCTCTCACTGTTGACAGTGCCATTTCCCCTCTCACCTCCCAAGCCCATTGTCTTGGGTTTCTACAGGACCCTGCCCTCTCTTTAATTCCTCATATAAATTCACTAATAAATCTTGTTTTTTCACCTAACAAATATCTCTAAAATATGTCACTATCTAACACAAGGCACAACAAAAATTTGAATACAATATTTCATCATATCTCACCTCAACTACTGCAACTCAGTCCTTGGTGGCTTCCCCATCACATGCTTGTCAATATGCAATCCATAATGAATGCCTGTGCTAGACACATCTACCATACTCAACTCTCAGTGTCTGTCAGTCACTCCACTGAACCCTAACTTAAAAGCTCTCACCAACAGTGCACCCCTGTATATGTTGTCTCAAAATACATCTCACCCGCCCTTCTCCGTTCTGCTAACAACCTTCTTCTTTATTCCTCTCACTCCCACCTTCAGGACTTTTCTTGTGTTGCCCAAAATCTTTGGAACTCCTTGCCTCGCTTCACTAGACTATCCTTCTACCTCAAGACCTTCAAAACCTCACTAAAACGCATCAGTTTAAAGAAGTGTATCATCTTTATCCTTAATATGCATAACACATCTTTCACCCTCCTGTACCACATCCAGATCCTTTAGATTGTACATTTGCAAGTTTTTAATCTTGTAAGGTGTTTTGGGAAAGCACTTTGTATGCTATATTCTAAGCTCAAAAATGGGCTCACTTTTCTTTGCGGCATGTTAACACTGTTTTTGCCTTGTACTTAGCCCATGTATAGCACTGCGGAATATGTTGGTGCGCTACAAAGAAAAGATAATAATAATATTTATATTAATATTATTTATAAAGTGTGAACATCTTCTATAATACTAAGTATAGGAAATACAGTGAATACATTAGACAAATATGATAAAATACAGACTGGTACATAAGATGAAGATAGCTAGAGTTAATCCCAGAGCAGGAGAGGCTCCGCTACTGATTAAAGGCATAGCCAAGTTTCCTGCATGAAAAAATAACAAAATAAATCTTTCAACACTTACCTTCAAGTTAGCAAAATATCTTGTAATTTCTGACAGTTTAAACTTAGGGTTAACACCCCCTCCAAACCCAGGCTAAATTAGCATAATTTGTTTTGGCCAATCAGGTTAGCTGAAACATTCGAAGCATAGCACTATGTTAGGTGCTATGGCAACAGCACACAGCAGAGACAGGAAGCAGAAGGTAGTCATATCCCAGCAGTGACTTGGGGGTGCTCTCCTATTGGCTGAGGAAGAGAAAGCAGAAGAATAAGGGTTACAATTGTTCCCCTAATGCTGCATGCTGATTGGGTGGGGATCAGGGGCCTGTGTATACACCCCATGGAGGTGTCAACATAATCATTAGAAGGTTTTTTAGATATTAATAAAAATAAAATGTTTTATAAAATGTGCTTCATACATATAGGCTGCTTTTTGCCTATAGAATACACAAATGTATTAATCTATGTAACTTAGATATGCCTTTAAGAGAAGGCGCGCAGATCAAATCTTCACGTCCCATAGCCTTTTCTCACCCTTACCCCGCAAGTCGTTAGCGGCTTGCTTTACAGGGTCAGTTTAATAGTCGCAAGTCTATGGGCTACGTTACGGGCTCCATTTTTACACGTTGAGGGAATTTAATAGGGCTATTAAAGTATTTTTTCAACCTCAATTACTATGTAACTATGTAACACCACTATGGTCCATTTAGTATTTTTGTCATGTGCCATAATGTTTTTATTGCCTCCTCATGCATAATTCTGTTTCTTATTGTGACAAAATGCTACCTGCTTATTAAAACATCTTGTAGCATATTATTTTTTTTGCACGTTTCCTTCTGGTAAGTCAAATAAATTATTTCCAGCTTGTCCTGTGTGTAATAATTTAATAATGTGCTCAGAAAAGCAAGACAAGCATGCATAGCTTTCTATTTTCACAAAGCAGACATATTTGCATAATTATTCATTGTTTTAAATTTGTTCCAATGTATGTCCCTTCAACTGCTCACAGAATGCATTACCTTATGTTATTGAAATGGAGAGAGAATCCCTTCATCTGTTTGGATAGTTTTTTCCCTCATTCTTTAAGCAATATAAAATCTATGTGTTACCCACTAGTATGAATGTGTTTGCCACCTTGTGCTCTTTTCAGCATTCTGTGAATTCTTGTTTTCTAATATGAATAAATTAATTAATTAATAAAAAGAACACATGCAGCCAGATTAAATTCGAAGCCCGTAGTGGCATGGACAAGCCTGCAAAGGCGGTGGGCTTGAAATTTGGCTGCGTTACATATCTATTAAATTCCACCATGCTGGGAGTTACGTGCTAGAGACGCAAGCTCGTAAACCATTTTTCGCACGTTGGATGTGCGGCCGTGAACATGATCAATTAGTCAAACCCATAGTTACGGGCTTAGAAAAAGCCAATGGCAAAGGAGATTGTCATCATTACGTCACTGAAAAATGGAGGTTAGATTTCAAAGCCTTACGGGTTTTAATTACGAGTTCCGATTGAGCCCGCATTCCAGATATGATGCAATATTAATAAATCATTAAATATGTTATTTTAGTCCATGCAAGTTCCATTATATGTATTAACACATTGATTGCCGGGATCGATATAACATGGAAATTAAACATAAAAAAAAGTATTTTATATTGCAGATTTGCGGGCTTGATAAGGATGTTCTATTAATTCTAATACCTAACATCACTGTCCCTTTACTAATAAGTACAGTAGTGTGTTTATATTGGCATTCACAGTGCTATGGATAGGACTTTAACCCCCAAGCGGGTCCTTTTTAGTACCCATAGGCTTCTTGGCTCCATTTGTAGGTTACGGGTTAGAACGCCAGTGAATTTGTTGCAATTGTTTAGCGAGATTGGAACGTAGCAGTTATAGGCTTGACAGAACAAAGGATTTGTGGCCGCGGAGTTCAATTTTCGACATTCCGTAGGTTTTTTTTGCCCTTACCCAGCAAGTCGTTAGCGGGTTGCTTTACGGGGCCAATTTAATTGCCGCAAGTCTTAAGTGCTATGTTACTGGCTACGGATTTACACGTTGAGGGAATTTAATTGGGCTGTTAGTGCGGTAAAAAATACATAAGATCCAAAAGTACAAAAGGAGATGGAAAAGCTGCAAGAAATTCATCAGTGGTGAAAAAATCTGAAATGGAATATTTTTTATTCAAAAGATTGTATGGATAAATTGTAACCACAGTGGTCATTTTAAAGGGCACCTTTTATTACTTTTAAGAATTAAATATAAGAATAAACAACTTTTCAACATATTGTAATTAAAACGGTTGATCTTTATTTAACGATTTTTACAAATTTCTCTTTTTTTCCTGACTGTTAGAGTGGAGCTCCTGCTGTCATTGGGCCTCATTCTATTATCGGCCGTAAATCGGCCGTAAGGCTGCGATTCCTTGCGGGGGTTCAGTTAACTCGCGATTCTATTATACGGCCCCGCAAGGATCTCCTTTTACGGCCGGCCGCATATCTTGGAACCGGCCGTAAGCTGTGAAATATAAAAACTGAAAAATAAATTCAAGCCTGCACTGTACAGCTCTGTAAATGCTAGGGATCATATTGGGGGACATGAGGATTAAAAGGAACCCACTCTCAAGCTTGCACATCTGCCCAAACCCGAGTTCAAATTAACTGTTTATTTTCCGGCTGCGGCGTGGGCGTGTCTGAGGTGCTCCAAGCACTCTGGACTTTTTACATAGATATTTTACGGATATTAAAAATAAAATATTTTACGGATTTGAGTACAGGATAATTATGTGCTATTTTTTCTAACACCTAAAATCCCTTTATAGTCTTCTCAAAGTGCAGGATGGCTTTATTTGAGCTATTTTATGTGCTTAATTGGTGCTAGCGAGACCTCTTTCCTGCAAGTAAGCTGCGGCTCGTTTTTAGCCTTGCAGAGAGGTTTCCCGGAGCAATTGAATTGCAAATCTCTTGCGGCCGTTTTAGATCAAAGGCTTTCCTCCGGCGCGAGCGGCCGCAAGAGATAGCAAGGCACCGGCCGCAAGCCTGCCGGAATCCCCGGCCGTAAGGGAATAGAATAGCAGAATAGCTTGCGGCCGGTCCTTGCGGCCCCGCAACGGCTGCGGCCGCTAATAGAATGAGGCCCATTGTCAGGCTATAGCATATTTCTCCAGGCTCTATCAGTAAAGCTGTGCAAAAAATGGCAGTTGCATGGAAGTTAAAGATAGTGGGAAAACCAGCTTTTGCTTTGATCATGATAAGTTCTAAAGTTATTTTTACTGATGGGCCATTACAGTTATCCTTTGAGACTTAGTTGACTGTTGGCTATGAAGGCAGGAGGCACACTTCCACAACTGAGAAAGAAGGGGTTAACAGACTGGTAATAAAGATAAATATATGAGGAGAGGGATAGAGAGTCTGAATTAAAAGGTCAAGACTTTACAGCACATAATCCAACAGGTCTGGTAGCCACCAGTTGTACAACTAAAAAAATAATATTGACTTAGTGCATTATATTTAAACCGAATTTTATGTTTATATTTAACACCTTTCTTTGTTCCACCCTTTATGGAGTTGTATGGTTTGTGTGCAAAAATAGTTATTGGACTAAGGAAACCAACTGTGGGCTGTGGTCCTTTTGATGATGAATTAACTCCTGGAGCTCTGGAGCTGAGTCATAACTGGTGGGTTCTCACTTGGCTGGTCCAACTGACCCTGTTTTGTGACAAAGTGAATATATTGATCAATAAACATTGCAATGGGTAGTTCCATTTAGAGTATGTCATTTAGCATCTAGAGGGGCTGTGCTTACCCTGCAACAAGTTTTGGGGGTATTAATCTCTCATTAATATAATTGTACTAGCGACTTGCCCGTCAAAAAATGACGGCAATAAGATTTTAAGGCAGGTAATGTTGTTTGTGTACGACATTCATTTTGTTGGTGGTCCGAGATCCTTCGGAGCTCATTGCGAGGCTCTTGGTTATTTGTGTGCCATGAGCAGCGTTGTGTTTTTGAATATACTTTATCTATTGTGAAGTAATATATGCAGGAAGCATTGTGTTGAAGAGCTGGCAATCTGTTTTCATGTTGCTGCAGCATCAGTGCTGTGGAGCTGCTGTGTAATCCGTTAGGGTAGCTGTGTACTTCCGGATTGTGTAAGTTAGTGTTCTAAAATGGCGTCTAATGTGTGGTACGCGGCTGTGGCTGATTTTGCGTCCTTGTTTTCGGATCTCTGTATGTGTTTGGTGGTGTTTTGCGTGTTTAGGGTCCTTTAGCTTCGTTTTCGTTTTGTTCGGCGGGCATTTTTTCTGTCGCTTAGGTGATTTTCGGGTGTCTAAACCCTGTAATTTGGGTTTAAATGGAGGTGTAACTTCACTTGCAGAGGTCATGGGTGCCTCTTCTTGCTGTGGGTAATCTTTGTATGTGTTTGTTGTGTGTATTTATTGTGTTTCTAATGTTTTTAGGGTCGCGTGGGTTGCGTCCTTGTTTTCGGATCTTGTACGTCTTTTTCGGAAAATCCGTAGGTGTTTGATGGTGTTTTGCATCTTTAGAGTCCTGTAGCCTCGTTTTCGTTTCTTTTCGGCGGCCATTTTTTCTCTTGCTTAGGGGATTCTCAGGTGTGTAAACTCTTATTTCGAGTGAAATTGAGGTGTAACTTCAGTTTTCGAGGTCCTGGGTGCCCCCCTTGCTGTAGGTAACCTTTTTATGTATTTGTTGTTTTATATTTTTTATATGTGCACGGGTTTGGGCGGTAAGGTTGTATTTTTGCGAGGTCGTAATGTTGTTTTTTCTAAGTATCGCAATGCTCACAACTATATATGTGATTAGTTTAAGAGAAAAAAATGTCCTTTTAAGAACTATAGCTAAAACTATGAAAAAAATGACATTTGTACTGCCCATGCTATTATTTATTTGTAACCCAATTAAATTGACTATTTTGGTGGTCTTATAAAAGGCTTTCTAAGAAAGGGTTAGGTAAGGCTTGATAAGAAAAATACAGTTATTTTTCATCACTATTTTGTCAATATCGCCTAAAGGATATATAAGATCCATTACGATTTTGTCAATCTCCCCTCAAGCAATATAAGATTCAGATATCTACACCCCTCAATGAAGTTGTGGTATACCACAACTGTAGTGTGATAGTGGGTGTTGACTAAAAAGTGTGTTTGCGTACATTCCTAGCAGCTCAGGTTACACTGCTCCCTCTGCAAATATGTGTTTCAGAGAGTGGTTTTCAGTTTGGCACTTACACCAAGGCGGGACCACTCCAGCCACAGTACTTCATTTAAGGGGAGGATAAATATGGAGCTTATACAGTCTGGGGCATCAGTGGAAAAGTGTAAGTAATTGTTTAAATGCACAGTAAAAATGTACTGAAGTTTTCTTTTCTTATCAAGCCCTTCTTAAATATTTTTTGGAGGCCCTTTATAAGACCACTAAAGTAGTCTTTTAAAATGATTTTAGGTTAACTATATCCTAAATAAATACATTGTATTAAAACATAGGCATTCCTTTCATACAGATCCGTAGTATGTCTTTCTTCACATAATTGCCCCCTATCCCTAATGAGGAGAACCTGGATAAAACATCGAGATACACCCTTGAGTTTTTTTTCTGTCTTAATTGAATTGAATCTAAATGATATGTCAAAAATGAGAGAAGAATGGTGACATTTTCTATTGCTATCTAGGATTTGACAAAAGGCTCCCAAATGAACACAATTATCCCCTTTCATTTTTTGAGATACATTAAAGCGACTGAATATTTTACAAGTTATTGCATTTTGTTAAAGTTGAATGTGATTTAGCTATTTTTTTAATCCAGAACAATTGCAAACTAAAAAATGTGAACCTTGGTTTGTAATATGAGTTGGATACAGTTAAGGTCAAATTCATAGTCCATGTACATTTTTTTTAATCAAAAATTTGTTATAAATCTGTGCAAATAAATAAATATTCAACTAACATTCTTTATTTGAATCATAGTACAGTATCAGAACTTTACGTTATGTAAACTAAATTGGAAAACATATTTCTTGGCTATTGATGGATATAATAACCTGTAAAGTAATGTCCAGATAAAACAGGAGGAAGATGAAAACATGACCAAGGAGCTATAAGTGGGTGCGGACAAGTTTCTTTTATACATATAACTTCCAAGTAGGAAATACTATATAAACCATTCTTGATTAACTTTATTTATACAAAATCACACCGCTTTAAAACCAAAGGGCACCTATACTGGCCCTTATAAAGTGATAGTGAAAGGGTACTCCTTATCTAGAAGCTTCACTAGTTGATAACAAAGCTAGTTAATAGATTCTATAATAGATAGAATGAGAAATAAAGTGCGTTGGAAACTCGTTATCCAGAAGAGAAAAAAAATTCTAATAAAGGGTCAAGATTTCCCCAAGGTCTCACAGTCTCCAAATATGTAAGTTGTTAATACCTCTGGTCCTTTCTGGATTATGAGTCTCCAATGACCATTTATGTTTCATTCTATCCATTACAGAATGTATTTACCAGCTTTGGGGCATCAACTTGTGAGCACTCCAGATTGGAGGACCCTTCAAGGGTCATAGGTCTGCCCTTATATCACCTTATATCACTATAGATTGATGATTGGACACTTTTTTGGTGATATCCAAATTAACCTCTACATTATTCTATATTTCTTTGCTTTCCTGAGTTTTTGGCATAGTTTCATCTTTTAATCCATAGCCAATCATTACCATATGCTCTTAAGGGTGAAGTGTTGGAGAGCCTCTCTATTCACAGGTATCCTGTGTAGCGAGGTTTGATATCGCCAGACATCTACAATACTTCAACCTTTAGTACATGTTGTGCATGTTATTTTACCAGAATTTAACATGTATTTTTTCTTTAATATCAAAATGTGTTGTTAGTAAGAGCAATGCTGCAAATTGAAGAAACAATAATTAATTTGTTGGATGATTAAGTACTATAATTTATTTTATAAACATATTTCAACCATTTTAGCTTATAGCCTCTAATCATATGAAATGACTCATTAATTCTTAATTAAAATCAATTATAAATGTTTAATGCTGGTAAAATGATTAAGCAATCCTTACATTTATGTTATTAATTTCTAAATAAATGCGAAATAGGAAATAGTCAAATGCAAGGAAAACCACAAATATTTAGCATGAGACAAATCAAGGCATTTAGTTCAAGTAACCCTGAGACAACTTCCAAAAGCCTGATCTCTATATCAGAGAATCTTATATATTGATTGTTGGGGAAGACATGCTTTCCTCCAGTAACAGTATTTAGACCAGTGTTTCTCAACTCCAGTCCTCAGGGCCCACCATCAGTTCACAGTTTAGGTATGTCCCTGCTTGAGCACAGGTGAGCTAATCAGAGGCTTTGTAGGTGGTTGAACAGAAGTACTGAGTCCCTGTTTAGCTCACCTGTGCTCAAGCAGGGATATACCAAAACTGTGAACTGTTGGTGGGCCCTGAGGACTGGAGTTGAGAAACACTGATTTAGGCTGTAAAAAGGTGTAGTCCAGGTTTAGTGTAGAATAGAGGTTTCCAAACTGTGGTCTGAGGGCCACCAGTGGTCCATGAGCCACATTCAGGTGCTCTACGGAACTCCAAGGACTATAAAACTATTAAACAAAATGTAAAAATATATTAATAAAATGCATAAATAAGTAGTACCGAACTGCCTAAATATTAAATTTTATTATTTAGTAGTATTCATGCTATACTCCATTATAGCACAAGAAAACAAAAAAATGAAAACTCCTTCATTGGTCCATTAAAACCATCAGCAACTTTCAGGAGGTCCAGTGGACTCTCAGGAAAACAATTTAAATACCAGCGGTTCTTAAACCTCTCCTGAAGACCCATAGGACAGGCCATGATTTTGGTCTAACACTGTTTTAATACAGATGAGGCAATTAGTCTGTTGAATGTTAAACCAAATTTGCAGCCTGCCTGGTGGATCTTTAGAAGTGGTTTAAGAGCCATTTCTCTAGAAGATAATGAGAATAACCTGAAATAAGATGTCCAAATGCAGCTGTCTAATGGAGGTCTAGTGAAAAGGGTCAATCATTGCAGGGTGTGGAAGGATTCTTGCCTTAATGTGAGTCCTCCAAATATGAGGATAAGTCACCCTGTAGACTTTATTTTAACATTGCTATTAGAGCTAGTTACAATGATTTCAGACAGACGTTTTGGGTGGAAATTTTCCATTTAAAAAGCCCATTGGTTTTTCAGCCATTTTTTTCAGTTACAAATTGGATGTTGTTTAAGCTATAGTTAGTATACAAATTCCACAAAATATATTAAATATTTTTGTCATCACCAAAATGATATGTTGACTCAGTGACATATTATCTTCCATTGTGTCTGAAGATTTTGAACATTCTACAAAAGAATGTTTTATATACAGGCCATTATTCCAAAAATGATGATATATTCATGTTTTTCAGATTGTTATTGGGAGAATAAGGACAAGCTGGAAAGCTTTGGGGGGATATATTTTATGAGATGCATCTTTTACAGCTGAGCTCCACTCTTTGTTTAACATTGTAAAGCGTAAATGACATCCCAGCAGAGAATAGCTGTGCAGATGTTTGGAAGTTCCTTCCTGCAGAGCATGATAATTGAAATCTATAAAGAGCCATCAAACTGTGCTTTGTTTCAAATTAGTATGAACCAATTCCTTTTAGCCCTTATGTAGTTAACTGTCTCGTCTTCCTCCATTATGTCACCAGCTGCCATATATCATGTTAGTGGAGAAAAAAGGAAATGGTGGATACTTTTGTCAAACTGGTAAATTTAATTTGAGCTACAAAAAAGGAAATTACAAGGTGTAGGAAGACTATATCTGAATAGATTTGTGTATATATCTGTTTTGGCTGAGATGTTGGTTTGCATGACAATTATAGTATATTCATAAATGGCTCATTGAGCTTCTAAGAAGCTAGGGTCTTCAACCGGTAGTTATTGACCACATTTTCAGAATCACCCTAGACAGGGGTAGGCAGGTTTGGCCCTGAGGAACCACATACAGGCCTGTATTTGATGATTGTCTTTCTGTGCACAGGTGAGCCAATCAGGATGACTGAAGTGATAGTCTTGCTTGTACACAGGGATATCCTCAAATCCTGCCCTGTGTGTGGCTCTCCAGGATCGAACTTGACTACCCGTTCCCTAGACAATGAATATGAATATAGACAGATAAACTGAGGGTAATGGTTAGTAAAAGAGGTGAAATGAGAGGGGCAACATAGATAACAAAGTAGAGAGGATACAATGGCTATAACAATTCTACACCCTGCTCAGAAAAGCACATGTACAGGCCCGTCTGAAGTTTACCAACGAACATCTGAATGATTCAGAGAAGAACTGGGTGAAAGTGTTGTGGTCAGATCAGACCAAAATTAAGCTCTTTGGCATCAACTCAACTCGCCGTGTTTGGAGGAGGAGGAATGCTGCCTATAACCCCAAGAACACCATCCCCACCGTCAAACATGGTGGTGGAAACATTATGCTTTAGGGGTGTTCAAATCTTGGGTGAGAACCTTCTTCCCTCAGCCAGGGCATTGAAAATGGGCCGTGGATGGGTATTCCAGCATGACAATGACCCAACACACACAACCAAGGCAACAAAGGAGCGGCTCAAGAAGAAGCACATTAAGTTCCTGGAGTGGCCTAGTCAGTCTCCAGACCTTAATCCCATAGAAAATCAATGGAGGGAGCTGAAGGTTGGAGTTGCCAAACATCAGCCTCGAAACCTTAATGACTTATGAGAGGATCTACAAAGAGGAGTGGGACAAAATCCATCCTGAGATGTGTGCAAACCTGGGGGCCAACTACAAGAAATGTCTGACCTCTGTGAATGACAAACAAGGGTTTGGCCACCAAGTACTAAGTCAAAGGGGTCAAATACTTATTTCCCTCATTGACCTGCAAATCAATTTATAACTTTTTTGACATGGATTTTTCTTTTTTTTTTTTTTTGTTATTCTGTCTCTCACTGTTGAAATACACCTACCTTTACAATTATAGACTGACCATTTCTTTGTCAGTGGACAAACATTCAAAATCAGCAGGGGATCAAATATTTATTCCCCCACTGTATGTGTGTCACTTGGTATGGAACACCAGTAGCTGTGTCCATAGCATGTGTGTACACTTTGTGAATCAAATTAAGCACTAAATGAACTCTTTCAGACTCCTGCCAATCTACAAGGATTCACACCTGAACCTCATGCACTAGTGATGGTAGAGAGCTGGTAAAGCTGTTGGATAATCCTTTTTTCAGTATGTTTATATCTATTTGCATGAGTTAGATTTGGCTAAAGTATACACATATTTGGGTACAATTTTCTGTTTTTGTCATTAGGTCCTTTCCCTCTTCACCTTCGCCAAAGATTAGCAGCAGCAGTGCCGCCTACCAACCGCTAGATGGCGCTGCTGATTTTCTCACTAGTGCTACACAATGCCGACAGAAGAGGTCTTGAGCTATGAGAGGCGTGTCCAAGGTCTGAATGCCCGCGACAAACATATCGATGGCCTCGCTGTCAATTCAGTGCCATTGAGTTACGCCACATCGGGGGAGGTCATAATCAGGGCCTTCCCTAAAACCAGACGTCGCCATCTAGCGACTACTTGCTGGCACTGCAGCTGTCAGTGCTGGGGATTTTCTGGCGATTATACAACGGGATAGATCCTGGCATTACATCTGCTGTGATGAGTTTGTTTGGGATGAGTTCTCTTTTACTTTGTGGTCATCGAGTTTATATATCTGCAGATCTACAGCCTTATTAAATTGCAATTTGGCAAATACTAAAGGGCTCTATATAAGCACAAAGCATATTTTTTTACAGAAGTGAAGACTTTGCTTTTGGATAGAAGTTCACTGACTAAAAACTTCTGTAAAAAAAATATGCTCTGTGCTTAAATATAGCCCTTTAGAATTTGTCGAATTGCAATTTAATAAGGCTGCTAGTTTGTTAATTGATTTATAATATGAAGCTAGCTTTGGCTTTCCCAAACTTCTTTAACATGAAACTGTGCTGGTATGTTAAAGGGGCATGAAAAGTTTGTGGATTTCACTAGGAATATAATATACCTTTGTATCTATTTACTTTCATGTACTTATTTTTATCAAGAAGTGCTTAAAAGCTCTGCCTAAATGAAATCAATGTGTACCGGTTTGGGACTGCCCTCTGTAACTCATGCAGCTCATGACTGGGCAGTGTTTCAAAGCCTGTCAGTGACCTCTCTAAAATAGCATGGAACAGAATGTTGCCACTGATTGGTTACTATGAAAACAGTGCGACACCTGTACTTTGTCTTCATGAGCTGCAGAACTCAGAAACCAGTTGGGAACTATTTGAAAGATTTTAGGCAGAAAAAAAACAGAGCTTTTAAGCACTTCTTAATTAAATAAAGTATACAAAAATAAAGCGATATATAGGTTTATTATATTCCTAGTGAAATGCAGAAACCTTCCATGTGCTTTTCTACAGAGCTCTAATAGATGCATCAAACCACACATCTATATGGTAAAGGAAGCTTGTGTCCTTGGGGAGGGGGCTCTTACACATTATACATTTTGGAACTGCATTAGTGCAAATTATTAATTGAATAATTATAATTTTATGTTTACGTGCGCATGATAATTAAGTAGTCTTCAGAGGAAACTGCACGCTCATCACAAAAGCAGATGTTATCTTCATATCAGTGAGTGTTTTATCCTGTGAGAACATCTGTGAGCTTGAGAACCTCAGCCTGAACAGAACAAAGCTCATGTTAATGACTCTGCAGCAAAATGCCTTCATTCTGGAGGATAGCAGCACTGTAGAGTAATGACAAAGTAACTCTTTATTTCTTAATTTATGGTTTAGCAGAATAAATTATCTTTATAAAGTCGTTATTTTATGTAACAGGGTTTTTCTATGGAACTGATTTATTAGTTAAAAGTTAAATACCCTTTGTTACATAGTGATATAATTTGTATTGGTATATTAATTGGTTAAATCTGCATGTTGTGCTTTTCAATCAATTTGGTATAATAAATAAGAAGAAATATTAGAAAAGTTATGCCCATACAGCAACTTTTTAAAAGGACATGCTAAAAGTCATGTAGGGAAGCTCTATAGTTTTTTTTACTCAGATATGGTGACTTTCAATTATTACTTACCGGTATATAGACAAAATAGTGATATTCAGGCTGTAACTGATTTTTTTTTAGCTTCGCTGATTTGTACACACACTTTTGGTGAGTGTACAAATCTGGTGGCTCCAGTGGTGAAGTTATTGCTGGCGCAGTAGGTGCAAGGCACCATGGCCCATGACAGGTTAGTGAAACTCTGTTATTGGCAGAGGCCTGAAATAAAGTAGGACTTTTAATTTTAGGGTAGAGGGCAAGATAGTTAAATTTATAGAAAGGTGATCTGATCGCCTAATGGCTGACCTGTCCATCTACATATATATTTATCTTGTATAGGCATCTACCTTGTATAGAAAAGTTGCAAGGGAAGCCGCACATTATTTTGCACCAGGACTCTCCATTCACCAGTTCCGTTATTGGGTGGCTGAGTGGTAAGAGTAATTATCTATAATATAAGAGGTGGTGAGTTCAAATACCTCTTGTCATTTACATTTACACATTTTATTTAGTCACAGTTTATATATGTTCTTATCTGGTAATCTAAATACTAATTATAATTCAAACAGAACTTGTGTGATTTGAACTCACAACCTTGAACATCGAAGGCATCTCTCCAATAACAATGAGTGGTATCAACATATTATCTAATTCAGGACATGCTAGCAACTTGCCCGTCAAAAATCATGGCATAACATTTTCAAGCCTCGCAATTCAGTTGTTTGCCACACAATGCGAGCCTTTCTATGAATGGCTTCTTTCTCTCTCCTTCCCTTGTTCCGTGTCCTCTCCATCTTCTCTCCTTCTCTCTCCTCTCTGCAGGCCTTGCAATGAGCGCCTTCAGCATCCATTGCAGGCCTTGTAATAAACTCCCTTGGCGCTCATTGTGGGCCTCTGGTCACAAATGACTGGATAATATTAAATGTTTCTCTTCCCCCTGTGTCCCTTCCATCACTCTCTCCCCTGTGTCGCTTTCCCTCCTCTCCATCCCCAGTTTCTCTTTCCTCCTCTCTCACCCCTGTGTCTCTTTCCCCCCACTCCCTACCCTGTGTTGCTTACCCTCCTGTGTCTCTTTTCCCCCTCTTCCCCATTACTCACCCATGTGTCTCTTTCCTCCTCTCTCTCTTGTGTCTCTTTGCCCCCCTCTTCCTCCCCTGTGTCTCTTTTCACCCTCTCTTCCTCCCCTGTGTCTACCCCTTGTCCCTCCACTGTGTCTCCTCCCCCCTCCCCTGTCTCTCTTTGCCCCCCTAATTTGGTATTCAGTTGGCGTCTTTTTGCTGTCTCCGAACGTCTTCCTAGTTACGGTCATTCTTTCTTCAAGCCCGTAACTGTCAACATTTCTTTCATGCCGATAACTCGGAAGCCGTTTGGAGGCCGCAAAAAGACCCCAATTGAATAGCAAATTAGCTTTGGGCCTATTGCGGGCCTCGCGATGAGCGCCTTTGGTGCTCATTGCGAGCCTCTCCTGCCCCCCCCCCCCCCCCTACCTTCCAAGTCTCGCGCAAGCCCACAACATTGCAAACCTCTCTTCCCCCTCTGCCTTCCGTGCCTCGCGATAAACGACTTCGGCCCTCATTGCGGGCCCTGCAATGGGCTGCTTTGCCGCTCATTGTAGGCCGTGGCATGCGCTTTGCGCATGTGCAAGCCCATAACTTGCAAGCGTTAAACACAAACTCGCAATTACGATAACTATATATATATGATACCACTGGTTGATGCAACCCCTTCTGTATAAAGCAGTTTAAGGAATGGAACAAGCCCTCTAAAACACATTTTTATAACTTGATCAGTTTACAGCATTTTCAAAAAAGTAATCATATTTTCCACATTCTTTTTATGGTGACAAGCACACAGTGACTTCAGTGGCCCTTTAACTCTGCTTGCTTAATGTCCCCCAATGTCTTGCTTGTTTTTATATACAGTATGCTACCAATAATTAGCAAGCCATATAAAATAGTACACATTAATACATCCTATATAAATCACATGTAAATATGGAGTGGATTATTTGCATTTCAGGGAAATATACAGAATAAATTGTCCTGGTACTGGTGTCACTTGAGCAAAGGAAATTTATGACTTATTTTTGGTTTTAGAATATAATAAGCAACTCCAGCTGATCAGTTCTGCCTAGAGAACTCTATATAATGTTTAATATGTGTAAATTCTGAAAATAGTAGCGTGAGGGTATGCACTAGCACAAGTTCAGAAGCCTATCACTGTGGCAACAGAAATTAAAATTATTGTTACATGTGAATTCAAGTCAGTGTCAGTTTGCTTCATATACTTACACCAGGAACATCTTTATGTCCATGGTCATGCTGATCCACTTGGTTTCCATGGCAGAGATTCTGTAGTGGGTTGCCAGGTCATTCTACAGTGGGTCACAGCGAATAGATCTTAGTGTTCCTAGGTGGTATCTCATCCAAGTATGGACCAGTACTGATCCAACCACGCTTGGCTTCAGGGTGGTGTGACCTCTTGGTTCCCTGACTGGAATCGAACCTGGGGCTGCAACAGTGAAAACCATATTCTAACCACTGGACCACCAGGGAACCCCCCCCCCACTTCATAAACTAGATCCATACAATTTTGACCATGTATTATTTAACTATTTCATGTAAGAATATCTAAGTTATGCAAATAGCCTTATAATTATATACTTTCTCTTTTTCATCCCTTGCTCTAAGGTTTTGACACAGATTGTCTGCTTTATTATAATAGGTTACAGATGCCTGCACCAGTGTGTTACTATAGTCAATTTTAATGTGATAGCACTATCTACCAGCAACAATGTGTGGTTACATGCAAATATTAAATTTAGCTTTATGTGGTTTATACAGCAATAGACCTCAAGCTTGCCCACATTCCCTATCATCACAACTCATTATAATATTCCTATGTAATAGTCACATCACACATGGCTCACATGACTAATTATTATATTTGTATCTAGCATGATATTAATGGGGAAAAAATACACATGATGCATATTTAATGTAATGGCTCTTTTTGTTCTATATGTGTGGGGTTTTAATGTTGAGCACCAGAAGCTTGTGGAGCTTTCTGGGCTAACTGAGCTTATTGTTTTGAGCAGTGAAACAGTTAAACTACAGCCTACTCTCCACTTCCTACCTTGATAACAGAATAGAGTAAGCAACCATGGATCTTTCCTTTTAGCTGACCTCCAGCAGTGGAGGCCATCGGCCACTAGAAGGTGCGGCCGAGATTTTAGTGAATGTCTTGTTCGTGCAAAGCTTATTATCTGCCAGTACCCTACCCCTAATCCTAAAGCTAGGGATTGCCGCCACTGTTGGAGGTCAGTTAGCAGGAAAGGTCCGCAATAATTTCTGCAGCCATAAAAGCTTTATAAATAACCTTACACTTTTTTTTTTTTGGTGAGAAAACATACATTGGAAGTAGATTGGTTCAACCTCATCTTTTGGCGAGAGCTCCTGTTACAGCCTGCTTTACTTTGTGGCTTAAGTGTAAGAGATTGGAGGATATTCAGAGTAGAAATGGGAGGAAAACCAGGTGTTTTCAGAATAAGATTTCTCATAAAATGTCAGTGTTTTTAATCAATAAATTGAGTAACTATTTGTACTGATGTTCTCTGTACTCCAAAGTAAACCTGTAATTGTTGATTAAAGGTGCAGTGTTAGGTTAAATTAGACATATTGAGCCTCATTCAATTGAGGCTTTTGGGAGATCCGGGCTCAGAAATGGAGCCATGAGTTACTTTGCTATTCAATTGGTGTCATTTTGCGGGCTCCGATACAGTAAAGGGCTCCGGCCTGCGATTCATTGCGATTTTTACAATCGCAAGTTAATGCCCCTCCAAGCCTTTGATCTTTCCCGTCCGCAAGAGTTACGATCGCTAATCGCTATTCAATTGCTCCGATTCCCCCTCGCTAACCACTCCGTCAAGCCCGCAAATGGCAAAAGTCGAACCACAAGTTGCTGGTACCAAGGAGGTCTCGCAAAGGGCTTAATGACATGTCCGTAGCACTGTAAATGCACATATACACACACTACTGTACTTTTATTAAAATGGAAAGTGATTTTAGGTCTTAGAATTAATAGCACAACATTCTCAAGCTCGCAAATCGGCCCCCAAAAATACTTTATTTCATGTTTGATTCTTTATATTATTATATCGATCCCGGCAATCAATGTGTTAATACATATAATGGACCTTGCATGTAATAGAATATCATATTTATGGCTTTATCAATATTGCATTACTAGAAAAATGACGGGGCAATAAAATTTGAAGCCATGGGAATGCTGTTTGACACACAATGTAAAGCTTTTTGTACTGTGAGGACCTTCGGCGCTCATTGCGAGCCTCTCCTCTCGTGTACTTTTGCTCCTCTGAGCACCTTCATCACTCATCAGAAAGAGAGATATATATTTATCTATATTTAGTTAACTAATAATGAATGAATTAGTTACTGAATAAATTAATATACTTTACCTCTTTGTAATTATTATATCCAGCAATCAATAGCCTGAAGAGCTAACAATCTGTTTGTATTTGCCGGCCGCATCCAATGTACAGTTTGTTGGTGCCCTGATGATAAAGTGTAATGAATGTCCCAGCTGTGCATTAGAAATAGACTGCGTGCGCAAGGGCAAACCGTTGGTTTAGTTGTGTAAAGCAGCATTGTAGATTTGTAATGTTATTAATGTGTTACGCGGCTCGCAAAATTTTCCGTCATTTGTAATAATGTATTTTGTAGTTCGTACGTTCCTACGCGTTTGGCAGTGTTTTGTGCGGTCTGGGGTCGTGTAGCCTCATTTTAATTTTTTTTGCCAGCCATTTTTTTTCTCGCTTAGATGATTTGAGTGCCTAAACTCCTCAAAATCGACTTAAATTCTTGTTCCATTTGGCTCCCGGATGTCCTGGCTGTTCCCCCATGCTGTGAGTGATGTTTTTGTTGTATTTTATTGTGTATTTAGTATGTTTTTATTGATTTTTGCGCGGTTCGGCCGTTAACCTCGTATTTTTCCCCGTCTGCGTTTGTCAACTGCTCTCAGGCTGGCGATCCTGCGTTTACTAAGTGTTTGGTGGCTAAGTCCCGCGTGTTTTATTGCCTTCACTGCTCACCTCGCTTCACGCATCGCTTAACTCGTGATGACGTCTTGGAGCGTGATGACGTCTCGTAGTTTGACAAATATTATATGTGATATCTGGAATATGGGTCCAATCATAACTCGTAATTCAACCCCGTAGAACTTTGAAATCCAACCTCCATTTTTCATTGAAGTCCTACGGGCTTGAACATGATCGCTGGCGCAAGGCCGTAACTCGCGGTTAGAAACGGAATGTCGGTTCGATCATGATTTGTGGTTCAAGCCCGTAGGACTTCAATGAAAAATGGAGGTTGGATTTCAAATTCTCCTGGATCTCTCTGCTGCCTTTGACACAGTTGATCACTCTCTTCTTATACAAACTCTCCGCTCCCTAGGCATCCGTGACACTGCTTTCTCTGGGTTCATATCCTATCTAGAAAATAGAACATTTAGCGTCTCCTTCTATATCGTCTCTTCTTCCCCTCACCCTCTAAAGGTTCAGTACTATTCCCCCTTCTTTTCTCCATCTACACATCCTCCCTCTGTGCCATAATTAAATCTTTTGGATTTCATCTATATGCAGATGACACTAAAATCTACCTGTCTGCACCGGAACTATCACCCTCTCTGCTATTCAAGGGGGGTGAATACTTTTGTATGTGTAAGGTTGTATCTAAACATTATGCTTTCATCAAAAAAATAACCACTTTTACTGTCAGCTTTATTTAATGCACAGTGCTTTTTATAGTGGGTCAGTTTAGTGCTGTTCATATAAAAAAGCTGCAAAATAATAAATATTATTTATTGATGGAAATAAAAATGGCACTTTCTAGTTCTGAGAGGCATTTATACAGTCTCTAAGTAAATTAGAGAACTAAATAAAGTGTAAATGTACTGCATATCTGTACATTGTTACTGGAAACGTTCGCATTGGAAGCAAAGCATCATAGATCTAACTTACAATGCAGTACGTTGTAGGTAATTCAGTGATACTGGGCATATTCCTGTCACAAACAATATCTTAAAACCGCTTATTTTTAGAACATTTTGCCTCATCATAACATTTTAGCAGATTTTATTAAAGCAGTTTAACCGCTTCTTGCCATAATCCAGCCATTCTTTTATTATGTTATTACTAAAGTGCTTTTTTAACTCCTTGCTATGTTTCTTTCAGCTGATATCATTTCTACAGTTGAGTTTAACCACACTGGAGAACTGCTGGCAACTGGGGACAAGGGGGGTCGTGTTGTTATATTCCAAAGGGAGCCTGAGGTAGGTCTAAGATGCCTATTTGTTTATTACTTTGATGCTGTATGTTTTACAGATGTTGATCAATGTCCAGACTGTATTCTGTATTGAGAAATGTGTCCGTTATTCAACAGCAGACCTTAAATTGAGGGACATTAGTATCAATATTATAAACTGTGGTCAAGGGTTGTGTTTCTCATCTAATGGTTTGGGTATAAGATCTTATCTGCCATTCCTTAGAGAGAAACGGTAATGATGGGTGGATAAGAAATAGTCATTAGTGGGGTAGGAAATATTGATAATGAGGATTCACTACACATGTCACAAACACAGTAGTAAATATATAATTGTCCAGTTGGCCTCTTCATGATGTTCAGGTCAGATGATAGCCCACTGAATGCCCAATGAATGTTGAGAATGGCTATATTGGGAGTTTGTGTCGTTCAGTCGTGTCAGACTCTCCGTGACAGCAACACACCATGCTGATCCACTTGGCATTCTTGGCAGATATACTGGAGTGGGTTGCCAGTTCCTTCTCTAGTGGGCCACAGCATACAGCTACTAGTATTCCTAGGTGGTCTCCCATTCAACTACTGGACAGACCCAACCCTTAAGGGTGGTGTGACCTCTTGGTTTACCTGACTGGAATCAAACCCTGGTTGCAGCATTGAAAACATTGAATCTTAACCACTGGACCACCAGGGAACCCCACTGTATATATACTCATGTTCTATAACATAGGTCTTTGGTTATTTACTAAGAAGATATATAATGCTCCAATGCCAGGGGGCAGTGTGTCAGTACATGTAACGTGCACACTGCAGATCTGGGTTATAGCTGTGATCCACACATTAAGCTCTGGTGGGATGTCCATTGCATGAAAAGTGAGTGTTGCAAAGGTTTAAATCCATATTGTATCAGAACCTACTCAATTTATTTTGATGTTGATGTGTACAAATCCTGTGAAAACAATTGCTGTTCATTTAATTGTGATTTGGCTGATTTAAAGGGATATGGAAGGCTTCTGGATTTTACTAGGTTTATAATATACCTGTGTTTCCATTTACTTGTATACACTTTATTTTATTTAGAAGCGCTTATAAGCTCTGTTTTTAACACAAAAGGCCCCTGCATGGGTCTGCCCATTGCAGCATATCCAGACACAGACTATGTAATACTGACTGTGAAGTGTTTCATACAAACCAATCAGTGGCCATCTCTCAGCTACATTCTGCATCTGCTGCAGAGACATGGTCCCTGATAAGCTAGGATCAGTGGCGGAACTAGTGCATGTGGGGTCCCGGTGCAAAAAATAAAATTTGCACTCCACTTCCTGGGATGAGGAGGGGCCACGGCAAGCCAGAAGGCCGAGGGATGCCACAGAAAGCTGAGCAGGCTGTAGAGGTCTGAGGGAGGTCATAGGGGACCGCTGAGGGAGGCCACAGAGGGTTGCGAGGGGCCACGGGAGGCTGAGGGGAACATAGGGGGCTGTGGAAGCCCTAAAAGATCCCGAGGGGCCATAGGAGGCTGTGGGGGGACACAGGGGGCAGTGGGGGGCCACATGGCCTGCTGGGGGCACCTGGGGCCTGTGTTGAGCCACAGTGGACCATGAGGGGCCACAGGGGACACATGGGAGGTTCCCAGGACTACAATGCGCCACAGGAATTTTAGAGGACCCGCAGAGGCCACAGGGGACTGGGGGCACCATAAAAGACCTCAGGGTGCCTGAGGATCTGTCAGGGCCACATATCCTGCAGTGGGCAGTGGGGGGCTGCTGGGGACACATAGGAGGGCCATAAGGGGCCACAGGGATCCCTGCAGGCCACAGGGACCTCAGGGTACCCGCTGGGGTTACAGGGGACATGTGGCAGCCACAAGTGACTGTGGCAACAGAGGATCCGCGGGGCCACAGGGGATCTGCGCTGGCCACAGGGTACCCACGCTGGGCAATAGAGGTACCACGGGGCCGCAGCAGGGCCACTAGAGAGCTGCAGGGGCCACAGGGGACCCACAGGGGACACAAATGGCCCGCAGGGGCCACTAGAGGGCAGCGGGGGCGTTAGGGGGGCCGCGGTTGCACAGGGGACTCGCAAAAGGTCTGCAGGGGCCTCGGTACCTTGCACCAGCCACACCAACGGCGGCTCCGCCTCTGGCTAGGATGCTACACTGTACATCCAGCCTTTTCAAAGTCTGTGTCTGCATACACTGCAGTGGGCGGGCCCATACATAAACAATTTGTTTTATTTTAGGCAGTAAAAACAAAGCTTATAAGCACTTCTTAAAAAATAAAGTACATAAAAGTAAATAGATACACAGGTATATTATATACCTAGAGAAAACAGAAGACTTCAATAACCCATTAAACAGGTGAGCGCCATCCTATACAAACAACCTGCATTTCATAGGTTTCAATATGAATGAAATGCAAACTGGGTTTATGCACAGCAGTGGTTTGGTTATACAATGAGGTGGGGTTAAACACTATCCACATTTAATAATGCAAATTTGTTCCTTTTTACTTTTTAATTTTGTAGGCCTTTATTTTATATTTATATATGTCAAATGTTGAAGGACAAAGTGTCTGGTGACAGGGTAGGGAGATGACATATATATATAAGATCAATTTAATTGGAACTTAGACAGCTTTATATGAAATCAATACCTTTCAAGTAAAATTAGTCAGCATGAATTCAGCTAAGTGTGTCATTTAATTAAAGAGTCACTATATTTAAAATATGCTCTTTTGAAGAAATACACTTGAATAAGGCAAAATGTTTTATATTGTGAAAACAAAAAATATAGCCTTTAATTTATTACGTTTTATATGCAATTATGCTGCAGTGGACGCTATCATTTTACTTTCTTGAGAGGAGACTGCACAATAAGGTTCCATCTTGACAATTGGAATGTAGCATCTAAAACTGCCAGGGTTTTTTTTAAGACTAATGGAGAGTTAATTAGCTTACAAGGTTGCGAGCATTGCAAGAAGCAGCCAAGAAAAGAAAACGGAATCCTGCAGTAAAAGTGAAACATTTAAGTGTTTTGTATATTTATTTTTTACTTGGTTATCAATGTTAGTTATTCAGAAGACCACATTGATTCCAGTGTCCATTAACCCTGTAAGGTTAATAAAAAAGTGCAGTGTCCATCCATGGCTGTCTAATTTAATTTTGGTCTATTGCACTGCAATTCCGCAAGCCCTTTCCTCCCAACACCCTATGGTGCAATTACTCAGCCCACCTATAATAATAAATGCAAACTAATTGGTTATAGATCTTGTAAAATAGTAGATGCCCAAGCATGCATGTATCAGACAGCACTTCTGCCAACCTCAATTGGAAACCGCTCTAAAAGCATATCTGCCTTCTATTGTTTGGGCTAAGCACACAGTGAATGATGGAAGAGCGTAATATAACAGAGATATTTTAAAAATTAATATTAGAATTCATATAAGAAACGGTAACTGTAAAGGTTTCATGAAAACTAATTGGCTTTTTCTTGAAGCTGATATGGTTGTGATTAATCATGTCCAACCTCCTGGGAAGCTACCATTTGTATTCAGTTCACTGTGAACTTACAAAGTCTTCCATAGTGAAGCAAGGGAACAGTCTATCTACTATAGTAATAATCGGCAATTTGGAGTTAATTTTTGTTTCTGCTAACATTTTCATGGTGTGGCCCACATGATGGTCTGCATTGTTTGTGTGGCTCCATATGCTATTTAGTAACTTGATAAGAGTGGAGAGGAAATGCACATCACATTGCATTAGGGAACATTGGCATGGCCACATTCTGTACTCTCTTCTGTCCTTTTCAAATAGTCCTCTGATCATAGTAATCAATGGCAGAATAAGGCTCCATGGGTAACTCACCCTATTAAGTTACAGCTAAACTAACAGATTAAGATGGATCCAGGTCCAGATTTACTATAAGGCAGAAAACGCAAGAGCCTAGTGGTACCTGCCTGCAGAGGCTCCATGTCTTTACACTTAAAATATATTAAACAGACGTAGAATGGACATTTTACTTTACACATAGGCCTTTGCAGGAAGTGCTTTGCCTTGGAGATGGGAATAACAAAGCTTCTCTCTGACTGGCTCTGTTTCTATTTATGAAGCCACTTCCTATCTTCTTTACAAAGCATGGCGGGAGGTGTAGTCTGAACTAAACACAAAATAACAACAACCTCCACATTTCTGCCTGCATGACTGTCAGAGAAGTATTCTAGGGAGTTCATGGAGCTGAGACTTGCCAAGTGAGACACTGACAGCCAGTAAGTTAAGTACAAATCTTGCTAGTGCAAGACACAGAACAATTCTGTTTTTGAAAAGCTGAATTGAGCAGCAGAGGCTATGAATGATGATATATTCCAATATGGTGCAAAAATGCATATTTATAATGTGTCTGTATTTTTTTCCAACCTGTGTGTCCTGTTAATGCTTCATACAGGAATAGTATATAAGGATGTTTCTTGTTTCATGTCAATGTTATTTTGCTGTGGTTCAAATTCTGATAACCAGAACATAGAACATAACCCTTAAGATTTAAAAATAAGGTAAATAAAATAGCACCCCAAAAATGCTTAATGTCAGTAATATATATATATATATATATATATATATATATATATATATATATATACATACAGGCGGTCACCTGGTTAAGCCGATAAGCTTTCTATGTAACTCAGATCCCTGATGAATAATAATAATAATAATAATGACAATACTGTAGTAATGATAATAATAATATCACTGTACTGTAATAATAAGTTACAGTAACTATTGTGCTCTTTTTTGAAATTCAAACAAGCAACTAACACATACGAAAAGCCTTGGGAACCCATTCTTAAAGGTATATGCAAGTGAGCTGTGTTATGAATGCATCTGATAGAGGAGAATTAGTAGTGTATGAAAACATGTGTAATATAGAAAAGTTCACTTTACTTACAAAGTTATTTGCACAAAAGTCAAATCCAGTGGTTCACACCCACAGAACGCTTACATAAGTTGGGTATACACAGGAAATACAGCAGTGTACCCACATGAATTACAGCAAGATACATATTTTGACCTTTCTGGTACAGAGCACTGGAAGTAACTGTTGCAGTTCTTGTACTGAGCACGCCAGAAGCCACTGAGGTGAAGAATGATGCAATGAATTATCCTAATTCTGAATTTGAATGTTATGCTAATTGAGGTGGAGTTTTATAGGGGTGTACACAATAAAATGCAAATGCCAAAAACATAGGAAATTGTGCTTACTTCAAGGATGTTTATTTTGGGATGTTTTCATGCACTATTAATTATCCTCTATCAGATGCATTAATAATCCAGCTCACTTACATATCCCTTTAAGTGTCGAAAGTAGTGTAGGTCAAATGTAAGTCAGGTCATCTTTAACCCAAGGACCACCTGTATATTGCAATACCTGTATTTCTTGAAATTCTGAGCAAGAAATACATTTTTAACTTATTTCAAACATTCAAATGTGAACACATATATACAATTTAATTTCTGTACTGTGTACATTGGAGGGCTTCTTTCGTTTTTTTCCCACCATAAGTTAAATGATGATGTGGTTAATAGACTTCCCACAAATCTATAGCAGTAGTTAGGTACCAGCCCCACACTAATGAAATCCATTTTTACAATCAAAACATAATTTATCCTATGCTATGCTTTAAAGCTGTGTAATACAGCATGCATTTGCTTAAAAAGAGCCATGTATAAAGTAGTATTAAATTAAGAAGTGAAAATATTGTGGGCTCATTTGCATGTCCATACCCCTAACCAGTTTCCCAGAATGCAGTGTAATAACTGTATTTCCCGGAATTCTGAGCAAGAAATATGAACACAAAATGTGAACACAAATGTACTATTTAATTACTATATATATGTATTTCAAAGTGTAAGGCATCTCTGTGAAGGGTTTCATTCAAGGCTCCCAGAAACAATGTGTCTGGCTCCTGTAAACTCTTCCTGGCTCCTAAGTTTTATATGCCTTTTTCACTGTACTTTGGGTGTTGTGGCCAGCAACATAATTATATACACAAATATGCACTATAACTTATGTGTGTATGGAGGGGGCACATGAGGAGCCTAGGGAAGCTTCAGGTGTAAATCTAGCCCTGGATGGATCTATTCATGACACACTTAGAGTTATGTAAATAGGAGATTTTCTCTGAAATGTTTTTATATTCCTTTGTTTGTTTGTTTTTAACAAACTACAAAAGGTCTTTTAAAAGACTGCTCCACAAAAATTGTCTGTTTAATCAATAATCTACCTCATATTCTTTCTTGTACTGATATATTATTAAAATAAAGGCAAAACACTACTTACTCACCATTTGGGCTTTCCATTTTTCGTTATGGAGGCAGCCATTTTGCTGTTGCACTCCTCCCCATCTTCCTAATGCTGATATTGCAAATTAATATGTAACACAGGCTAATGCAAGTGTGCTCCCATGTATTTAACATGGGCAAAAAGTGTATTAATTGACAACAACAACATAAGCAAAGTAGAGGACTGTCAAAGACTGAGCTCCTATCTTATAACTCCCTTCCACAGCTTCCACTCCTTATTCCATCATCCCTCTCACCTCCCAGGCCCATATTATGAGGTTCTACTGGATCCTACCCTCTCTTTTATTTGTCACTTACAATCAATAACTAAAACATATCCAATATACATAACTCTCTTCCACAAAACAAAACTAAAATTCTAATATATTTCCTCATCTTATTTCATCTTGACTACTGCAACTCACTCCTTTTGGCCTCCCCATCACCTGTCTGTCTCCACTCCAGTCCATATTGAACACAGTTGCTAGACTCATCTACCATACTCATCGCTCTGGGTCTGCAGTTCTTCTCTGTCAGTCACTCCACTGGCTTCCCATAGCCTCCGAAAATAAAATGTTATTCATGACCCTAATGTATAAAGCCTTGTTATATATCTGCCCTCATATCAAAATATTTCCTTAACCCCCTCTTCGCTCGGCTAACAACCTTCTTCTTTCCTCCTCTTAGTCTTTAGGACTTTTCTTGTGCTGCCCCTACTCTCTGGAACTCCTTGCCTTGCTTCATTAGACTATCCTCCTGCCCCAAAATGCTTTATAATTAGTAGAGTAATAATAATAATAATAATAACTCATGATAACAAAATGCTTGTGCCACAGTGGAAAATGAAAAGCCTAAAGTATGAGTAAGTAGTATTACTTAATAATATATTAATACAATATAATATGTTATAGAATGTAATATTAATGAAACTGACATTTTTTCAGATTTCAGTGCTCATTAAAGATGAATTTTATATAACTTTACTAAGTAAGAATTCCTTTAAGATTGTATTTTTGTCTATTCATTTCTGGGGCTCATGATGTTACAGTCTGTTATGTGTTATTCCAAAATTAACATGCTCAGTGTACATATGCTATTCTTTCTTCGATGAATATAAAAATATGATATATAGAACATGCTGTCGTGATGTCATTCATTATTAGGTTAGTGTTATGTATTGCAACTTTCTAAGTGTTCTTAAAATCCAAAAGTACTATCAAATAAATATATTTAAGCTTTATGTATTTTTTCTCTTTTTTTTTTCTCTGTTTCCCAAAGACCAAGAATGAGCCTTGCAATCAGGGAGAATACAATGTTTACAGCACTTTCCAGAGCCACGAGCCTGAATTTGATTATTTGAAGAGCTTGGAAATAGAGGAAAAAATTAACAAGATTAAGTGGCTGCCCCAGCAGAATGCAGCCCACTCCCTTCTGTCGACAAATGGTAGGATAACAGATCATCTGCTTCTCTGTGGTGATAGCATGAAAATAGTGTTTGTTAGCTTCAGATGTAATGAGTGCTGTTCCACAGAAAATTGCATTTAACCCACTTTATTCCTGGTGCTTTCTAAACATATTTTATCACTTTAGTTTCTGGTAACTAAAGGAGTGTAAAGGTTGGGAAAGAAATGTAGACATTTAAGCTGGAGAGATTTTGTTAATAAAATTGTGGGATATTTTATGCAATAGAGGGGTGGGTATAAGAACCGGTGTGGAGATATGTATATAGATAGATATATTTATGTAGTTCAAATATGTCCTATTACATAGTATATTATAAACTAAAAACAAGTATCAAGCAGTGCTTTTTATCTAGGATTGCCAGGTAGTGTGCCCCAAGTATCATTAAAATATTACTTGCAATCTTCAGGTTATTTGAATAATTTCACTATATATATATATATATATATATATATATATATATATATATATATATATATAGAAGATTTTATTCAAATATTAAATATTTAAAGGTAAATATAAGTTTCCTGGGTTTAGTAAGAAATGGGCAGTGATTATCAGAAAAATATGTGTTATATAGAAAAGTTCAGTGTACTTACAAAGTTATAGGCACGAAAGTAAATTCCAGCTTTGCACACCCACAGGGAGCTTACATAACTAAGTATGCAGCCAGATACGTTTGACGTTTTTGGTAGAGAGACTTTACAGCACAGCCTGGAACCCCAGAGCTTGATACAAATGTTTCAGCTGCCTGACCTCCTCCTGATTGGCCAAAACAAATTATGAATGTTATGCTAATTTAGCCTTGGTTTCAAGGGGGTGTTAACTCTAATTTTCAACTGTCAGAAAGGACAAGACATTTTGCTAATTTCAAGATAAGTGTGTAAATGTTTATTCTGGTATTTTTTAATGCAACATTTTTTTTTCATACACTGCTGATTCTCCTCTATCAGATGCATTTATAATCCAGGAAACCTAGATATGCCTTTAAGAAAGAATATTACTTTGAAATAGGCATTATATGTTGACTTTACAGTAAACAAATCGATTCTCTAATGACACTCCCACCTGCCTATATTGACATCCAGGGACACCTCTGAGGGTGAATCTTTCCCCCGCACAATCAGTGTGTTTCCAGAAAACAGAAACATCTAGAAATGAGCACTAGAAATGAGCTTTTGAACACTTATAGGCTCAAACCATCACATGTACAGTATAAAATATCTCCAGACATTTCAAATGATCAAAAAATACAGGTGCTATTTGCTAGTGCTTATGAAAGATGTGGAAGCAGGTTGACCAATCTGTGTTAGAGCTATGTATACACATAAAGGACCACTGTAGCACTCATACAGTAGGTTTTCATTTGTTTATTTAGTAACCTGAAGTATTTCAGCAGATATGGTTTTCACCACTCTTTATGAGGTTTCCAGGAAGTGGGATATGATTTTTCCAGGGGTTGTCCTGATCGGTGTCTATCTTTGACCCTTTCACTATAGTAGCCGCTGCAGGCAAATCTTGACTGGTCATGACTATACATACAGCATTTGCAGAACAGTTGGCCTCTGTCTATCGCCTACATATTGGAAGGACCCAGGGAAAAAAAATGTAATGCAATCTTGACTGAAAATAGAGGAATCTGCCAATATATGTTGTACAAAAAAGATGGATTTGCATGCTTCAGAATATATCTTCTTTAACTTCCTTGCTGCCAGCTATGTAGGAAATATGAATGTCCCAAAGGTGCCAACCTCATATTGTCTTATGTGCCGTCAGTCTAATAGGATCATAAATAAACATGAGGCTATGTGGTATCAATGTGCTCAGAAGATCCAGGGCTTTCATTATTATAAAGACTTTCAGAGATAGAAAAAACATGTATCAAACTGAAGGGAATAGTATTTTTATTTTTTACTGCATGTATTATATCTTTTAAACATGAAATACAATACAAATAACACACATTAAACTAGTAGGTGGAACTTATGCCAAAATAACCAATATATATGTTTCAATATATGCAAAGAAATATGCAGCCCCATTAAATTCAAAACCCGTAGCGGCATCAGCACACCCGCAAAGGCTATGGACTTGAAATTCGGCTGAGTTACAGAGCTATTGAATTGAACCATGCTGCGAGTTACGGGCCGTAGAGGCAAACCCATAAACCATTCTTGCGCACGTTGCATGTGCGGCTGTGAACATGATCAATTAGTCAAACCCGTAGTTACGGGTTTAGACGGAGCCAATGGGATCGGCATCTTTACATCACTGAAAAATGGAGGTTAGATTTCAAAGCCTTACGGGTTTCAATTACGAGTTTCGATTGGACCCCCATTCTTGAAATAATGCAATATTAATAAATCAGTAAAAAAAAAAAAATTATAGTCCATGCGAGTTCCATTATATATATTAACACATTGATTGCCTGGATCGATGTAACATAGAAATTAAACAGAAATAAAAGTATTTTATATTGCAGATTTGCGATCTTGAGAATGTTGTGCTATTTATTTTAATACCTAACATCACTTTCCCTTTAATTGAAAATACAGTAGTGTGTGTATATTTGCATTTACAGTGCTACGGATAGTACTTTAACCCCCTCTCTAGTATCCGTTGGCTTTTTGGCTCAATTTGCGAGTTATTGGTTTGAACACCAGTGGATTCGTAGCAATTTAATAGCGATTTTCAAACGTTACAGTTACAGGCTTGGCAGATCAAAGGATTTGCGGCCCGCGGAGTTCAAATTTCGTCCCATTGAGTTGCTCCGCTTGTAACCCGCAGATTGTTAGCGGGTGGCTTTACGGGGTCAATTTAATAGCCGCAATTCTTACTGGCTACGTTACGGACTACGGTTTTACGCGCTGAGTAATCATGCCTAAACTTTTGCATAGCAAAATGGGGAAAATTTGTCTGATCTTTGTGGTGCTATAAACGGGTTAAAAGCCTATAGTAATTGTGGCCTATGGTTGCCCAATTCTAGTCCTCAAGGCCAAAACCAGGCTATACGTAAATATAATCATATGCACAATTAAGAAAATCGAAATCTATGATTAAGCTTAAGCTTGACCCACCTCTTCTCAGATATCATATTCTAAAAATCCAGGACTTGACTTAGACATTCATGGCCTAAAAAGTAAAAATCCAATGACTACTACTGTATGTTACACAAGACCTACAGTGCTCTGATGTAATGTTAATTATAAGAATATTTTCAGGTTGGGCTTGTCAGAATATCCTAGTAAATGTCGTGTTTTCCCATCCATGACATGATAGTTTTTTGTAATAAACATAACAAGGACATTATGAAACTGAACAAAATGAGTATTACAACTTATTATACTTTGTACTAGTGGGAAACAATATCCTTTTAATTTATTCAGAAATATATGTTTGGATATTTCTTCAAGCTGCCCCATAATGCCACGAGTCATGTTTTTGTTACGTACAAGTGCATCAGAAATATGAAATATTTGGGGACAAAGGATATTAGAATGAACATGATCTTCTTTATTAATTGCTAATATATGTCACTTAACCGGGTATATTTATTATCATTATAATTAGCGGCAAAATACATATCAATATCTATTTATGATTTATTTATTTTTACTGTAGAGTTCTGTTAATATTGTACAAGCTGAAACGTTAAGAAGTATGTGATGTGAACCTATGGAAATAATCATTTATTTTCAGATAAAACAATCAAACTATGGAAGATTAGTGAGCGGGATAAAAGACCAGAAGGATACAACTTAAAAGATGAAGAGGGCAAAATGAAAGATCTCTCCACTGTCACCTCATTACAGGTCAGCAAATGATTTGATTTGGGTGGTATAAAACTGTTCAATTCAGCGCCTATATGTAAGGATGGGCCTCATAATACTCAATGGACTTGGAAATACTGATGTCCAGTGGATAAACAGATGGGATTAAAGTAGGTTAATTAATTTCATAATCAATATGAACTGCTTTTGTATTACAACATTGATTAAAGCGCTCATGCATCTAAAGATGCAACCACAGCAGAACATCTATCTGTCCATGCAATTTTCTTTGAACCACACACATGCAAAAGTAGAAGGGGTCATAATGAAGGTTGGTTAAGCCAATCTTTTTAGGTATGGGCAGACTGGAGGGCCTTTTGGTTCTTATTTTCCATCAAATATATGTATAGTAGAATTAAATCAAGAAATTGTATAACATTTTCCTGTTGCAGATCTCACCCTGACCAGAGACGACTCTAAATACCCCTTAACCCTTCTTCTCCCTTTATTTCCCACTTTCCGCTACCCCCACCTGTTTTTGTACTTAATACTTTCTTTAAAAAAAGGAAAAAATATATGGAAGTATTGTATATTATGATTTATAAGACTATGTGAAATCAACATGATTGTATGACTGGATAACTATCTGTGCAAGCGAGCCACTCTTGCATAATAATAAAGAGAAATTTGCAAAAAAATGTATTTAGTAGAGTAACCCTGACAATTGCAAAGGCGTTGTCTGGTCAGTAACATCAGATATAAATAAATGAGTGTAATTTGATTGCTTATGCCAACAATTTGGCTTCTAGCATTATGTATAGTGTATATTGACTAGAAGAATAAACACATCAATGACATATTAACAAGAAAAGACAGATTGTAACGTTGTCCCTTTAATGCCATGGGCCTATCTATTACCAGTAGATTACAGACACAGAAGATACCTTTGCTCTCTCCCCTTGTTAGACATGTTACTGGGTTGTCCTGCCATTATTATAAACTAGCGACTTGCCCGTCAAAAAATGACGGCAGGTAATGCTGTTTGGTCGAGAAATTAATTTTGTTGGGGTCCGAGATCCTTTGGCGCTCAATGCGAGCCTCGGGCTGAGCGCCTTCAACGCTCATTCCGAGGCTGTTGGTCGCAGTATTTTTTTTCTGATAGGCGCTTTTGGTGTTATTGTTTGGTCGGCAGTGATGTGTTTTTTGCGCTTATTGCAAGGCTTTGTGTGCTATGAGTAGCGTTGGCGCTCGTTGTGAGTCGCGCAGTGAATGGCTTTGTGCTTATTGTGAGAGTGTATTTGTTTTGTCTATATGTTTTTTTATGCTAATGAAATAATTAATAAATTAATATACTTGACCTATTTTTAAGTAATATATGCAGCAAGCATTGTGCTGAAGAGCTGACAATCTGTTTTGATGTTCCTGCAGCATACAATGTCGGTTTGCACTGTTGTGTAGCTGCTGTGTAAGTGTCAGCAATATGTGCAGTGTGTAGTGTAAATAGGCTGCGTGCGGGAGGAAAAGCCGTTAGGGTAGCTGTGTACTTCCGCATTGTGTAAGTTAGTGTTGTAAAATGGCGGGGAATGTGTATGTGGTACGCGGGTGTGGATGATATAGCGTCCTTGGTAAGAGTGTATATTGTACCTGGTACTGCTTTTTTGAAAAGCCGTATGTGCTTGGTGGTGTTTTGCGTCTTTAGGGTCCTGTAGCCTCGTTTTGGGGTTTTTCGGCGGCCATTTTTTCTCTCACCTCTTGTGTCTAAACTCAGGAATTTGGCGTTAAATTGAGGTGTAACTTCACTTGCAGAGGTCCTTGGTGCCCCCCACTTGCTGTGGGTAATCTTTTTATGTACTTTTTGTGTCTATTTATTGTGTTTTTAATGTTTTCAGGTGCACCCGGTTCGGCCGTTAAAGTCGTATTTTTACGCGGTTACAAACACCCACACAAGCGGCACTTTACCAAAATACATCTAAAACGCAATTACTATATACAGACTTACACAAAAACAAACGAACCGCATGACTTAGAAAAAAAATCATTGATGTTATGGCCCCTCTGAGCAGCTTCGGCACACATCGCAAGCCACAACTTGCTAACCTTTGGCGCTCATTACAAGCCACAACTTGCCTTTGGTGCTCATCGCGTGGCATGCAATGAGCACCTTCGGCGCTCATTGCAAGCCTCTCCCCCTGTGTTGCTACCTTGGGTTAACTGTAACTGGCTTTGATTAAGTTTTACTGGCTTGAGTTAAATGTTACTACCTTGTAGTGTTACTGTCTTAGTGCTTAGGGCTGGTATTTACGTCTTTTGCCTGCGTTTTACGTCCTTCGGCCTAGTTTTCGGGTTGTTTAAGTGCTGCGGGTTGTAGGGATGAACGTCTATGGCGCTAATTTACACCAGCGCAATGAGCACCTTCGGTGCTCCTTGCCTAAGTGCTGCGGGTTATAGGGATGAGCGCCTATGGCGCTCATCTCCACCAGCTCAATGAGAACTTTCAGCGCTCATTGCCTGGCCTCAAGCGCAGCAATAATGCGCAATTTTAACATAGCGTTACCAACAACTTTTGCCAAGCCCGCACTGCTCACAATTATATATGTGATGGGCTGTATCCTAGGCAGCGCAGTCTGATTAAGATGATTTTTACATTAGGTATCTATGTAGTTTAGAAACAAATCAGAAAAAAACCTTATCCTTACTTTGGATAATGATGCATGCCTGCTATAGTATGCTCTTCTCATGATTTTGTATGATTATACGAAGTGTCCCAGGGATGTAAATTCAAAAAAAGAATAGTTTTGCTGCCTTTGTACATTTACATTGTACATCATAAACTCAGCGACACACAAGAACTGCACGAATGTGGCTTATTTTCACTGTATTCCTGTTTGCAATGTCTGACAATGCAGTTGATTATGTGAAACACATTGGTGAAGTGCGACTATCTGCCCCATGTCTGTGTGTAGTCGCTCAGTTGTGTCCAACTCCCCGTGACCCTATGGACCGCAGCACGCCAGTCACATCTTGCACAATAAAGCACAGATATCATATGTAAATTCCAACCTCTTAACCTTTGTCAGAGTGAAATAAGAATCGATTTCTGGATTACTCCTTTGGGACACCCATAGATTAATTTTCACATAGATAAAAAGAGTGTAAGTGATGATCGCCTGAGCTATCACATAAGCAGAACTGTCAGTCTGTGCCTGTCTAAAATGACAGGATTATATTATCAGTGTTACACATTCTACCAAAGGACAAAAGATTGCAGTATATTCTTGGTTATGGAAGTCTGTGCTGTATATACAATGAGATCCTGCTGGTAGCTCATCAATATTTCCAAGTAGAAATGATAGCTCTCTTGAGGATATGTGTGACATATTTATTATTCTTTGTTCCCTAGGTGCCTGTTTTGAAGCCAATGGATTTGATGGTAGAGGTCAGCCCACGGAGGATATTTTCTAATGGTCACACCTATCATGTCAACTCCATTTCTGTTAACAGCGACTGTGAGACGTACATGTCGGCTGATGATCTCAGGATTAACCTCTGGCACCTGGCAATCACAGACAGGAGTTTTAGTATCCTTTATCTTAGTTATCTAAGTGTGTTTTGCAATTATATATAATCAAGGGTGAGGGAAACAATAAAATCTAGGGGGGTACAACTGAGAAAAAAAAATATATATAAATATATATATATATATATATATATATATATATATATATATATATATATATATACATACAATTTTTTAAATTTGTTTTAGACATTCAAATGTGAACACATATGTACTATTTATTTACTGTACCACTGTATGGTGGAGGCTTCTATCGCTCTTTTTCCCACCATATATTAAATAATTGTTGTGGTGAACTATCTACTCATAAGGTCCATAACACAAGTTGAGATCCCGCTCCACGCTGATGATAGCCAGTAAGCTTGAAACAGCTGTACATGGATAGGATTCCCAGCTTGTGTATAATCCAACCTTGGCTTTGCATAAAAGCTGTGTAATACAGGCAGGCATAAGCTTAAAAGAAGCAATGTTGAAAATGTGCTATGGATTGAAGAGCGATGCATTTGTGGGCACATTTGCATGTTCTAGCTCAGCTTCCCAGAATGCAGTGTAATAACAGTTTTTTCTCTGACTTAACTTTTTTAGACATTTAAATGTGAACACAGATGTACTATTTATATATATATATATATATATATATATATATATATATATATCTTGCATGATCTCATGAGACCCGGTATCAGAAAGCTACAGATAGAGGAAGCCGATGGGGAACTTCATAATCTGGTGGATTTGTCTCCCTCATCCCCCCTGGTTCCTAGGTCCATGTACAGTATATAACAGGTAAAAAGTAGAGGAATATAGAGAGGCTAGAGGAAAAAAAAGAGGATTTGAAAGGAAGGAAAGAGATATTAAAGTAAAATCCTTTTCATGCCTGTTCTTGATTTTCTGCAGCCCTATGCTTTTACCTTGTTCATGCTTCAAACCTCTTTTTTTCACAAATGTGAAAAACCTCACATTTGTGAGTTATGTAACAAACTAAAAATATTAACAGCTGTGCGCACTATGAGTGCAAAATAATTTTTTGTGAAAATCTTAATTGTTGCAAATTGTTTGGGCACAGAAAGTTCCAAATTGTCTTGCTTCAGCGTTTCTGGATAGCTTGGAGTCTGAGGGCATGTGCTGTTATACTAAACATTGCAGGGAGGGTGGACAGGAGGATTTATGTCATTGAAGCTTTTAGTATTTGACACATAACCCTCATTTGACACATACCCAGTCAGAAAAACACCACTCTCATATAACCATCACCACAGTATCATGGATTCCTCAATGGACTAGCAGATACATCAGAGTTATTTAGTATCATGGATTCCTCCATGGACTAGCAGATGCATCAGAGTTATTTAGTATCATGGATCCCTTCATGGACAAGCAGATGCATCAGAGTTATTTAGTATCATGGATTCCTCCATGGACAAGCAGATGCATCAGAGTTATTTAGTATCATGGATCCCTCCATGGACTAGCAGATGCATCAGAGTTATTTAGTATCATGGATACCTCCATGGACAAGCAGATGCATCAGAGTTATTTAGTATCATGGATCCCTCCATGGACAAGCAGATACATCAGAGTTATTTAGTATCATGGATTACTACATGGACTAGCAGATGCATCAGAGTTATTTAGTATCATGGATCCCTCCAGGGACTAGCAGATGCATCAGAGTTATTTAGTATCATGGATTCCTCCATGGACAAGCAGATGCATCAGAGTTATTTAGTATCATGGATTACTCCATGGACAAGCAGATGCATCAGAGTTATTTAGTATCATGGATCCCTCCATGGAGAAGCAGATGCATCAGAGTTATTTAGTATCATGGATCCCTCCATGGACAAGCAGATGCATCAGAGTTATTTAGTGTCATGGATCCCTCCAGGGACAAGCAGATGCATCAGAGTTATTTAGTATCATGGATCCCTCCATGGACAAGCAGATGCATCAGAGTTATTTAGTGTCATGGATCCCTCCAGGGACAAGCAGATGCATTAGAGTTATTTAGTATCATGGATCCCTCCATGGACTAGCAGATGCATCAGAGTTATTTAGTATCATGGATCCCTCCATGGACAAGCAGATGCATCAGAGTTATTTAGTATCATGGATACCTCCATGGACAAGCAGATGCATCAGAGTTATTTAGTATCATGGATCCCTCCATGGACAAGCAGATACATTAGAGTTATTTAGTATCATGGATTACTACATGGACTAGCAGATGCATCAGAGTTATTTAGTATCATGGATCCCTCCAGGGACTAGCAGATGCATCAGAGTTATTTAGTATCATGGATTCCTCCATGGACAAGCAGATGCATCAGAGTTATTTAGTATCATGGATTACTCCATGGACAAGCAGATGCATCAGAGTTATTTAGTATCATGGATCCCTCCATGGAGAAGCAGATGCATCAGAGTTATTTAGTATCATGGATCCCTCCATGGACAAGCAGATGCATCAGAGTTATTTAGTGTCATGGATCCCTCCAGGGACAAGCAGATGCATCAGAGTTATTTAGTGTCATGGATCCCTCCAGGGACAAGCAGATGCATTAGAGTTATTTAGTATCATGGATCCCTCCATGGACAAGCAGATGCATCAGAGTTATTTAGTATCATGGATCCCTCCATGGACAAGCAGATGCATCAGAGTTATTTAGTATCATGGATCCCTCCAGGGACAAGCAGATGCATCAGAGTTATTTAGTGTCATGGATCCCTCCAGGGACAAGCAGATGCATTAGAGTTATTTAGTATCATGGATCCCTCCATGGACAAGCAGATGCATCAGAGTTATTTAGTATCATGGATCCCTCCATGGACAAGCAGATGCATCAGAGTTATTTAGTATCATGGATCCCTCCAGGGACAAGCAGATGCATCAGAGTTATTTAGTATCATGGATCCCTTCATGGACAAGCAGATGCATCAGAGTTATTTAGTATCATGGATTCCTCCATGGACAAGCAGATGCATCAGAGTTATTTAGTATCATGGATTACTCCATGGACAAGCAGATGCATCAGAGTTATTTAGTATCATGGATCCCTCCATGGAGAAGCAGATGCATCAGAGTTATTTAGTATCATGGATCCCTCCATGGACAAGCAGATGCATCAGAGTTATTTAGTGTCATGGATCCCTCCAGGGACAAGCAGATGCATCAGAGTTATTTAGTATCATGGATCCCTCCATGGACAAGCAGATGCATCAGAGTTATTTAGTGTCATGGATCCCTCCAGGGACAAGCAGATGCATTAGAGTTATTTAGTATCATGGATCCCTCCATGGACAAGCAGATGCATCAGAGTTATTTAGTATCATGGATCCCTCCATGGACAAGCAGATGCATCAGAGTTATTTAGTATCATGGATCCCTCCAGGGACAAGCAGATGCATCAGAGTTATTTAGTATCATGGATCCCTTCATGGACAAGCAGATGCATCAGAGTTATTTAGTATCATGGATCCCTCCAGGGACAAGCAGATGCATCAGAGTTATTTAGTATCATGGATTCCTCCATGGACAAGCAGATGCATCAGAGTTATTTAGTATCATGGATTGCTCCATGGACAAGCAGATGCATCAGAGTTATTTAGTATCATGGATCCCTCCAGGGACTAGCAGATGCATCAGAGTTATTTAGTATCATGGATTCCTCCATGGACAAGCAGATGCATCAGAGGTATTTTCTAATTAACTAGCTTTTGGACATTTTCTTATAAATGTGGTGCTGAATTTTATGGGGCAGGGAGTTAAACCCGGAAATACTCTTTCTACATGTAAACATGTTTTTAAATAATTGATTGTAGTTCAAGAAAACCTGCACTTAATTGTGAAGTAAGTAACAAACTTAACAACATTAACTGCTATATAAACCTTGAGCATAAGGAATTTTAGAGAAAATTTGAATTTTAACCACTGTTAACTTGTAGTAGATCTTGTCTTTGTTGCACCACTTCCTGATAGCTCAGTTATGAATTGTCTTTTTGTTTTATCCATCAGTGGAAGAAGAGGTGAGGAAGATTTGTTAGATAACAGGAGTTTGGGTCAAATGCAAATAAATCAAATTGCCTACACATGCTTCGAAAAAGTCAATAAATACAAGCCATTCTCTGCAGAAATATAAATGTGCCTCTCTCACACACAGACTCACCAAAATGTCACGGATGTCAGCAGACATATAAAAAGGTATCTTTTGTAATTAACAAGTAATTTTATGGGGTTTCCCTGTGTAAATATGCCCTTAGTCAGTCTGAATCATATTTTTCTTTGTACTGTGGTTTTCAATATTAATGCTGACCAGGAATTATGTATATCTGACTGAAGCAAAAAAAGTATAAATAATTCCTTGAGGATGCTCTTTCAGACCTGATAGTTCTTTCATTATTCATGATAACCTGAATTAATATAGCACAGTGCACAACAGAAGCCGTCTATGTATATGTTAATATACAGCCTCATTTGTGTAGTGTTAATACATCTTCTAACTGAATTAACACTAAATATGTTCAATAGACGTGGGAATCTCTTTATGTGTACACCAATCTTAAGATGTCTACATTCACTTATAGGTTATACCAACAAGAACCAGCTTCTTATTTTCTGGAGAGGTGATTATTTCACTAGATCACTCATGGGAATAGTATAGCTTTTATTCCTAAGATATCATCATTCCCAGTTATACGCTATCTCTCCTCCACGAGGCAAAATTTGCCTTTAATACTAATTTATTTTCATGATTAGTACAAGCAGGATCATGGTACGCTGTTTTAATAAAGGTTGTTTCTTTTTAGTGCTCCTAGGGGCTTAGATTAATTACGAGATCAACAAAAGCTCACATTTTAATCAGTGAAATGTTCTATTACATTTTAGCTCCTTCCCAGATACTTTCATTAAGAAAACCTCTAAATTGCTTTTTTTATATATATAAACTTAAAGCACTATTTAGTCTATTATTTTTTAAATTTGCTACCATTCCCATCTTTTAAAGTACAGTGTTGTATTTTTATTTGCATTTACAGTGCTACGAACAGGGGTTAAACCCCATTGCGAGTCCTATTTGGTACTCATAGGATTTTCTTCGACATTTGACAATTACGGGTGTGAAAACTTTTGCAGCCGGGGGGAATTGTAGAAATTGAATAGCGATTTTAGCGATTGTAACTTTTGCGGGCTGGAAAGATCAAAGGCTTAGATGGGCTGTAAGTTACGATTTTGATAACCGCAGAGATTTCCAGCCTGTAACCCGTTTGCGGGTAGCTAAAAGACGCCAATTGAATAGCAAATTACTTTACGGGCTACATTACTACAATTTCTCAATTGAATGAGGCTCACGCTATATTAATATACTTTCTTCTTCAACACCGTTGTCAGAATGTGAATGAACTAATACAATTGTATATAATATTTTCAGCATATTGGAAAAGGCTTCTCAATTTCTTTCAATATGGTGACTGGAGGATTCAGATTAATTATACCAGTACAAAATCCCTGTGGAAATCAGAGAGGCAGATTGCAGATTTATAAGTGTGCTCTAAAGTAATTGCTCTGGCCCCTTTCTCTTTTTTGTGCACTTCTTTTATTGACTTAAGTGGCACTGAAGCATTTTAAATCTGTATTATTTAATTTGGTGACTAGTAAGTACTATTTTAGATAATGTAACATAATACTGTATAATTACGTGCCAGGATTTATTTTTGAGAAGTAAAAAAATACATTTGCTGCAAACTTTAAGGAGCCACTATCATCACCACGGGTCTAACATTGAATTAAAGGTTCATATAAAAAATGTCCTGTTAATGATTTCACAATTATGAAAACACTTACCTTTGCATAAATACTCCAGATTAAAATCATCTCTACAGAACTATTGAAAACATTTATTTTGTTCATCCTTTTTGCAGCTAATTAATTCAAATTTCTTTACCTTTTTTTTAAGAAAGCTCGTTATGTGCTTAGATAGACGATTGCAATGTGCCATTTCCTCTGGCTTCACTACTTTTTTTTAAATGAAGCTGTACATTTGTACCATAGTTGGTAAAGCTTACATTAAGTAAATTACTGTCACTCTAAATTGAATATTTGGTCAATAATATACACATTTCAGGGATCATTATTTATTTTTTATTTTTAAAGCACCAATGGTTGCCCTAGTAGCACAGAATATCCTACCTAACTATGTTATTCTCCATCACTAAAACACTGCGAGAGAACTGCTATGAATGACTTTGGCACGACAAAGCCGAAAAGCATGGCACAAATCTCCACTGATTCTTGCACTGACAAAACGAGTTACTCAGACATTTACACCAAAACCCTATGCTCAAACTATTTTACGAATCACTCGCAAACCTGAGCAGTGCCATAACTTTAAAAAAATTAAGAAAATATTACGGGTACCAAAGCCTTTGTTTCTTCTGAACCACCGGGGCCCTATTAAATTTCAAGCCCGCAGACTTATGGGCTATACGACGGCCACTGTGTGTTTGAAACTTGCTTGCTTTACAGAATGATTGGCCAGAATCCAAATCTGTAAATCATGCTTCGGCACGTAGCATTTCCGGGCGTAAACATGATAAATTATTCAAAGCTGTAGTTACGGGTTTAGACGGAGCCAATAGTAAAATAGACCGTCATCACTAAAACATGAAGGTTAAATTTCAATCACTTAAGGTTTTGAAGTCCGAGTTGCGATCGGACCCGCATCCCAGAAATAATGCAATATAAAAAAATCAATAAATATAATATTCGAGTCCCTGGGAGTTCTATTATATGTATTAATACATTGGTTACTGGGATCGATATAACACGGAAATTAACCATATGGTGTTGGAGAAAACTACTTATAGTCCCTTGGACTGCAAGAAGATACAATAAATCAAGACAAACTGTTCACTGGAAGGTATGATCATGTGACTCAAGCTCAAATATTTTGGCCATATCATGAGAAGACAGGATTCCCTAGAGAAGACTCTGATGCTGGGAAAGATTAAAGGCACATGATGAAGTGGGCAGCAGAGACGGAGATGGATAGATGAGCTCACTGAAGCAATATATATGAGCTTGATGGAGACGCAGGCATGTTAAGGTCCATAGGATCACGGAGAGTTGGACACAACTGAATGCTTAAACAACAATAATAGAGTTCATATGTTTTAATTTTATAAAAATATCTTCAGGTACAAATAAGAATTCTTTGTTCAATCTTAAAAAACACTTTAAATATTAATCGGTTTTAGTATCACAAATAAGCATAGAATATATGTTGCTTCCTCCCCACCAGATTGGTTAATAAGCAAGCATGGCTTATTCAATGTAAATGGGAGCTTGGTGGTAGGAACTCAGCATAAATTCAGTGCTCACTTGTAGGTCAATGGGATCTATCAAAATACACATTTTCTGTTGATTTACATGCTGCTAATCTATGCGTTTACCATTTTCTCATACAATATACAGTTAACACTGAATTATTGCAATAAAAAAGTATCACTATATTCAGCAATGATAAATCATGCTGCATATAGTTAAAGGACAAATGTAGTCAATAAAAAAGCACTTGTTTGTAACAAACTAGCAAAAGTAGCAGTTGTGTACGTGAACATTTGTAGAGAAAAACAGAGTTTTTGAAGACTGTTTATGAATAGAATAATCCATTTCAGTTTTATTACATCATTTCCTGAGAGCTGGAACCTGAGGGTGTGTTATTTTAAATAGAAGTGTAGGGAAGAGTTGAGTAGAAGATAGAAGTCCCTTATTTGTAGTCTGAAAAACTAGTCCTGCTATTGGTAATATTATATTTGAAGTAAAATGCTGTATTAGAGGCATACATAACTTTGCTGGATTATGAAAGCATCTGATAGAGAATAATCGGTAGTGTATGCAAACTTTTTTGCATGAAAAAATACCAAAATAAACATTTAAACACTTACCTCGAAGTTAGAAAAATGTCTTGTAATTTCTGACAGTTGAAAATCAGGGTTAACACCCTCCAAACCCAGGTTAAATTAGCATTAATTTCAAACATAGTTACATAGTAATTGAGGTTGAAAAAAAGACTTTTAGTCCATCAAGTTCAACCTATTTACATATCCTCTGATCTACAATATGCGGATTAGTTGTTAATTGATCCATATCAAGGCAAACAGAAAAAAAAAAAAGTGAAACTTTGCCAATTGTCTCAAAGGGGAAAAATATAAATTACTTCCTGACTCCAGATACTGGCGATCGGACTCCTACCTGGATCAATACTCCCCCTCTAATTATCCAGGATAGCCCTGAATGCCCTTTTTAATAAAAAAAATATCCAGTCCCTTTTTAAAGTTATCTATTGAATCAGCTGTCACCACCTCCTTTGGTAGAGAATTCCACAGATTAACCACCCTTACTGTGAAGAACCCTTTTCTTCCTTTAAGGTGGAATCTTTTTACTTCTAACCTCAAATGATGTCCCATTGTCAGTTGAAAACCTCTTGGCATAAAAAGCTCCCTTGACAAATCTTTATACTGACCCTGGATATATTTATATAAGGTAATCATATCTCCTCTTAGACGCCTTTTTTTAGAAAAAATAAGTTTAATTTGTTTAGTCTTTCTTCTTAACTTAGCCCCTCCATTCCCCTTTTTGTTGCCCTCCTCTGTACCTTTTCCAGCTCTAAAATGTTAATTTTATGAAGTGGTGCCCAAAATTGTACTCCATATTCCAAATGAGGGCGTACTAGAGATTTGTATAGTGGGAGAATTATATTTGCTTCCCTTGCTTTTATACCCTTCTTAATACATGCTAATAGTTTATTTGCCTTTTCAATATAATATATATTTTTCTACTAATCAGTGGCTATTTTTTAGGAAACATTTGAAACCCAGGAAACTTCTGTATACCATTAAGTTGAATTATTATTATTATTATTATTATTATTAGATGCTATTATGCTATAAATGGAGAATTCATTGCCATGTTTTTAATCTGCTTTTTGCTTTACTTTATTTGTGCAAGCCCTTGCAATAGAATTGAATGGAAATCTTACCGCTGTCCATTACAAAGTCAGGTTAAGTTTGAGAGTAAAAGATTAAGGAGTGATGTGTGAAGGTACAACTATACAGCAAGGGTAGTAGATAAATGGAACTGCCATCCAACTTACGTGGTGGGACAAACACAGTAAATTAATTCAAACTTGCCTAGGTAAGCATAAGGCCATGCTGGAGATTAATTAAGCCAAATGTCAGGTAGATGCAGTAGCATAGGAAGGGGGCCAGACCGCCCCGGCCATCACCTCCTTGTGGGCGGCACCAGCTGCATCAAGATGTGCTTGCGCGGACCCCTGTGGCTCCACGGACCTCCCATGGGTCCCCTGTAACCCCCGCAGATCTCCCTCTGCCCCTTGTGGCAACCCTCAATGCTTGCAGCCTCCTTTGGCACCCTGCAGATATCTGTGATCTCCCTCAGCCCCCTGTGGTCCCCCACGGCCCCCTGTGGTCTACCTCAGCCCCCTGTGGCCTTCAAATTTTCTTTTTGCACCCGGACCCCCTATGCACTAGCACCGCCACTGCTAGGTATATTCTGTGTATATTGTTTATTACAAAATGGAGAAAGTTTTTTCATTCAGATAGGTAAAGTTATAGTTATAAAGTGCCTATATAAACCCTATAGGACATCTACTCTTCAGGCTCTGAGGAAATAAGTATCCCAAAGGTGTGAAAAGGGACAGAACTTGAGTGTGTGTCTCTGTATGTGTCTGTGAGCGTGTCTCTCTGTGTAAGTGTGTGCATCTGTGTGTCTGTCTGTGTGTGTGTGAGTGTCTCTGTGTGAGTAGGCCTCTATGTGCGTGTGTGCATCTGTGTGAGTGTCTTTGTGTGAGTGCCTATGTGCAAGTGTGTCTGTGAGTGTGTATGAGTGTCTGTGTGTGTGTGTGTGTTTATCTGTCTGTGTTTGTGTGAGTCTTTCCCTGTTAGTCTGTGTGTTTGTGTCTGTCTGTGTGCGGGGCAAGGGGGAGAGAGAATGAAGGGGTAGAGAAAGAAGGAAGTGAGGAGGGGAGAGAGAGAAGGATGGGACTGAGAGGGGGGGCGGCAAACTCAGGGGAAGCCCCGGGCAGCAAAAGCTCTAGCTACGCCATTGGGTATGTGCAATGGGCAGATCTGATGGACCGTTTGGTTGTAATATACATGAAATCTATACTTCTATTTTAGAAGAGGTTCTTGTAATGATAGTAGTACCCCATCTGGAAAAGAAAAATGTTTCTTTTATGTTTTTAGGAATATTGAGTTTCAGTTATGCTATTTGGCATCACCTAAATGCACTAAATATATAAGAAAGTACAGTGGTATCTCGGTACTTGTTGTCCTCGGAATTCGTCATTTTCAATACTCAACACATCTCACTGACAAAAAAAATTCTTGAAACTTGATTCATCGGACTGACAATAATTGGCTCGGAACTCAACACTAGCTCGGAACTGGATGCGCTCGCAGCACCCGCATCCTATCTTTCAGGGAGTGTAATAAAGTTCTGTACTGTAGTGTAGTTAGTGCGGAAATGCACTATTTTTAAGTCATATCTTCTCAACCCATCTTAAAGGACCACTATACAATGAAAAAACAAATATATGTTTGAAAATTTTGAGTCTAACTCTGTGCATAATTAAACATGAAAAAAGTCATAAAGCTACAGTAGTTTTGAATTCGAAAAAAAATAAATGGTGATGCTTCTACAGGACCCTGGAGAGATCCATGGTACACTGGTGGAGGTTGCATGTATGAGAGTGGTGTGTACATTTCTGGAGAGCTGTGGGCCTGTCCTTTCATGCAAAGTCCCACTTCTGGGCAAATGAGAAGGGATGTGGTGTCAATTCAAATCTTATGCAGTTATCAAACTATACTTCTTTAATTCTGCCTGTTCCCCTTCCCTCCCTGCACGTCCTTATTGATTAATACAGACTCACATCTCCATGAAACAGTTTTAAGTATATGATATAACAAACACAAAATGGATTCCTGTACTCATAAACCGAGCCTTCAAACCTTCAGATTCCCAACAATGCGTTATGTCCTGCTAATATTGTTAGTTTGGTACATACTTGACAATCAAGTCTCTTTTTTGAATTGTAGTGACCCTTTAAAGATAAAATGAAATTAATGAAGTCAGTTACACACACAATAATGGGAATACAGTAAATTATATATATGTAAAAGGAATACTGGCTCCAAAGGATTATAATATATGAGGTAATGGCTTCCTAAGACAGCACCAGCTCATTCCTTGGGTGAGGCTTTAGATATTGACCTTACATAAATTACAAATACAGGAAAACACCTGCTTGGGTTTCTTGGAAAAACTGAATCAAATTACAGTGTGGTTTAAGTCAAGGGCAAGGTTTAATTTTACAAGCCAAAATACAGAGAATCTATGATAATCATAATCTAGCAACATCATGCTATTCCATGTGTCAGGAACATAAGGAAACAAATGTAAGCAATGAAGTTAGAATAGGAGTGTTTTCATTAACTATTTCTAGAAGCGGATGTGGAGAGGTCAGGAAGCTTTGCTAGGTAATTAGATCTCCAGAAAGTATCAAGAATGCATCACTTTTTTTAAATTAGAAAAAAATTAATAATATCAACATAAGAAAACTGAAACAAAAGACAATGAAATACTGGCCGAAGTACAAAAAAAAAATTCCATTGCATGTATGGAACCTGCAGATGGGGTGGGTAGTTTTGACCTAAGGCACAAGTTCTGTCCAAAATTACTCTCTCTCATAATCTGGCTCCTGGACAGCTGCCTGCTAATGTAGACTCAGCCCTGCCATAGATGTATATACTGTGGGCAAAATATTTACTTACATACTATATTTACAATAAGAGGACACTAGACAAGATTCACTAAAAGTACAAGATGTGCATAGGGCGGGAAATTCCTGCAAGAAGAGTCTAAGATCTACGTCTTCTCTAATTCTGATACGTGCCCAGTGGTTGAGTCAGTTGAATATTCCCTACTCTAGTATGGAACTGAGCAGTTTGAGTGACAGCACCACTAAGCAGTTGGTGCCGTCGTCTGTCCTAACTCATAACCATCTCATACTTCTGAGTCTGCTCCCTCGTGTGCTCAATAGTAGGACTACATTTTTGTCATATTGGTTCTTGAGAGTGACAAACTCAATATAGCTTTATATAAAAGAGCATTAATTAATGTGTTAAAGTTTCCCAAACTGGATATTCTGTATAAAAAATTTAGTTCTGCTACTGAATGCATGTGGGAGGAGACCCAGCCGTATGGCTGAATATGAATTGGGATATGCCCAGAACACCAGTTGGATGTTGGTGCCACACACCCTGCACACTTCCAGTTGACTAGTGGGAAGGCATCAATATGATAACAGACTTGGGGTATTTACATTCATACATTCTAAATGACTAAAGGTATACAGAAGAGGATTCAAAACACATGTTATTAGTACAGGTCAACGCAAACTATTTTTAGATTTTGTCATGACAGATTTTGGGACTTTCCTGAAACCCCACAAGCAACACTTCTTTTTTGGACTCTACCACATTCCGTTATTATTATCCAAGGTTATTAAAATGCACATAAGCCTTGGTTAAGGACTGTTTTTATGTGTTGTGTAGTGTGAGCCACAATAACTACGGCTGGGGTTGCTATATTGTGTTCTGTGCACTGTAGTAGTGTTATGTTGCCTGTAACTAACAGATGCACTTTTCCACCATGTTTGTAGTGTGACAACTAAGAATTAACTCTGCAAGGCATCTACTCTCTGACCCCAGATGTTACATTCCAGTATCTCCTGAGTGATCAAAGATAGTTAGAACATTTAAAGTTAGTTTATTGCCCTCAATTAATGCCAACAGAAAATCAGATATATCTGAGAGGAAGGAATGAAGGAGGGGGTTGGTAACTGTAGTAACAGTAGGGAATGGTTTATGTGAGTTGTATTGGTTTTGGTATTGAAATGTGTCTGAAGCAAGAATAAAAGAGGAGCCTGAGTTTTGACATTCCAACTAAAGGAATGTCTGCATGTGTCTTTCTTGTATTGTCCTAATCATAAGCAAAGGAAAGGAAATAAGCCAGAAACTCTAGGCCTGAGCTTGCAACCTGTGATGTCCTGAGTTCTCTGAGATGTTTTGGCTGGGAGCGGCGAGATTGAACACAAAAAGGCACGGCCTAGAGGGAGAAAGTTGAGGTGCATGTGGCCCCTCAACTCTAGGGGTCTTCACAGATTTATTAAAAAAATTATGATTTAAAATGTTCTTTTGAAATGGTATTTTAGTACAAATTAGCATTTCCACACATTGGACTACTTTGCAGACTCCAAACTTTTGTTGGTAAACTGATTAAACATATGGCAAAGTTTAATTGACAGTTTGGCAGTAATTTAACCAGATGATTTGAAAACCATTTGGAGTGGTGCATCTGCTAAGCTGATAAATGGTGCTAAAATCCAATGTACATTTTCAACTGATAAATTCCTTTTTCCAATATATTTCAAATTTAAATATGTTTTCTTCAAACTTTTTTCTGTGTCCCTTTAAATGAGCACGACTGTTATCTTAATGTCACAGCATTTAGTAAATATAGAACGTTTCATAAATATAGAAATATTGTACCTTTGTAAAGCTTCCTTCCATATTTGCATTTCATGTCTTTTTCTGAATTTGTACAGATTGTTTTTAATGACATGTTAAAAGCAAGTGTAATAATAGATTATTATCTTGTATATATTACTAAAACCAAAGATGTGTGATGGTACAGACAGTAGTGCAGGCATATTCACGTTAAAAAAGGATATAGTATGAATGGTCCAATCAGTATTGCAAGCAGCTATAATGATAGGAACAGCGACAGTATGAATACCCTTTCTACTTCATTTTGAAGAATATGCAGAAACTCAAAAAAATACTTTAGTCTTATAATAGAACAAGATGTACGAAAAATAAGCTTTATACAGTATCTTGTTACTTGGAATGGTTTTAATTAAGAGGCTTTATTAAACAACATTTACCTCTCCATCCAAAAATGTCAGGCGAGTTTCTTGTAAACTACAGTGCAAGACTGTAGTTTACAAGAGATAGTTACATTTTAAATTGATGTATTTTGAACAGGTTACTGTTTGTCATCACTGATTAAATGTATTGTGAGTGTGTATATGTCTGTGTGTGTATGCCATATGTATATATACAGATCTGTAAAAACGTATTACCTGTGTTTTGGGAGTTGCCTATCACATTGAAATAACAAAACAGAAAACAGAGAGTTTTTAAACCCATGTGTATGTGTATTTCACTTTTTGCCAGTGTGCAGGGCCAATGACAAGGGGAAGATGAGGTTCTCTCTTTTGTGAGGGGCCTACCTGAGTAGCGGGCACCATGCTTGCAAGCATTTATATTATGTGCTGAAATGCCTGTCACCCAGGGAGGAAGAATGATATCTCATCACATACATTTAGTATGGATGCTGTGTAAACTTCTCTTACAAATGCATATTAATTAATGCAAGGATGTTCTGCGATGCCCGGCAATGTGTATCTGTATGTATATTCATATACATATAGGTGTGGGAATTTCCTCCTAAATTTTTACTTTGTCTCCTCTGTCACCAAAACATTTTTCAGTATATTTAATCTATAAGAGTCTATAGAAACATTCAGTATGAAGTGTTTATATATATATTGTGACAAGGATGGCCATACAATAACAGGAGGCTTGCATAAGTTTATCCAATTTTAATAGATTCATTGTCAGGTACATAAACAACAAAACAAAAAATAATGAAAATAAAATCTACATTCACGTACTGACTAACTTCAGGATCACCCTCTCTGTGCCTGGACAGCTTGTCTGTCACAGGGGGGAAAACAAAACTGCATTCACAATTAGCCTCAGTAATTGCAGGATACTTTTGCTGTAGTAATCACCCTGGGCAGAACATAGGCCCCTCTCATACTGCAGTTTCTTCTTACACTGCAGAAAGTCCAAAACCCTCAGCCTCTTGCTTGTAGTTTATTAATAAATCTGATACCTTTTTATCCAGTGTCTCTGCCAGTCTTTGCAGCTTCCCAGGCCTGCAAATCCACTGTAAGCAAATTCTCTCTCTGTGTCTTCAGCGCTTCACACAGGCAGCTGCACTTCCTGTGTTTGCTGGAGATTCTCTCCCTCACTTCACAAATCCTCAAGCTTCCTGTGTCCTTACAACTTATTTACAAACTGCATCAATCCTCGATTGTAGATTCACACAGGACCAGTGACCAAGCCTTTCTTTGTAGCTTGCTATAGCTGCTAACAACAGCACACATAATGGGCCCCTTTGAGCAGACTCCACACTCTGCTCACACTGCTTAGGCCCAAGCCTAAGTGAGGACTCCACCCATTTATCTGCTGTTGTCTTTAAGGCAATCCACAGCTGGGCTTCAATTAGCCTCTGATCACTGCCCTGAGTTAACTCTTTCTGTCCTACGAGAAATCTTCCAGGATCTTTGATCAAACTGACCTCTAGGGGTACTCCTTGCTTGACTCTGTTACAATATATGTATATACGGTTGTTGGAGGCCCTGCCTATTACATTTGTACTGGCCCCCAATAGTTTGGTTGGCGGCACTGTCACTGTGTATATGAAGGTGAATGTAGTTTTGTCTATGTTCTTGAGTTATAGTATTAATTTATATGAGTATAAGATATACTCTAATTCAAGGTAAAACTATACATTTAATAACCAAAATGGCATATTCATATACATTGTAAAAATAATTTGTTTTATATATTACCAAATATATTTTTTTTGCATGGAAAATAAATTATAATGATTTAAGAAAACAAACACTAAAACAACACTGATTGTGATAATAAGCAATGGAGTTGATCTGGATTAGCTCAACAGTTAATTGAAAGAAACCTGAGCGGATGTGTAAATAGGGAATTATGAGGAGCCTGTTTTAGGTGCTACCTGATCTTGGGTTTACAATCAAAAGAATGGGAAGAAAAGCACAAGGATGTCTCAGTCCACAAACAAACTCACTCTGTCTCTCTTTATAGGGGAAGATTTACCTAAACACAAGTTGCTCTTATATGACATTGTGATGTGAGTTGTTGAAGAATACTCAACGTAATGTAACATAATGTAACTGTCACAGTCTGAGAGCTGCAAGCTGATTGGCTCTATCAGAGATAAGAGTGAGAGGAATAGAGAACGAGATAATAGGGAGGGGGAAACAGAGTGATGAGGAAATTAAAGAGATACAATTTAAACAAACTTAGGGAATCATGGCATAAACATAAAACTTAGTTTTTACAGGTGTTTGTTTTTATTATTATTATTATTATTATCCTTTATTTGTAATGCGCCAACATATTCCGTAGAGATAAACAGAGGTTAAGTACAAAGAAAAATACAATATTAACACATTAAAAAAAATGGAGGGCCCTGTCTTTGAGCTTAAAATCTTACACCATGTTGCTTTTTCCTCATACAAGATTGAAAACTCACAAACTTACCATCTAAATACTATAACTTCAATATGGAATTCAAAATATCCTGAACCTACTCCTTGTTGGGCTAACACTGCTAATATTATACAGACGGTTGTTCATTACAATAAAATACATTTTTTCTTAATTAACTACCAATTCAGATATTGTTGATATCAAGCCTGCCAACATGGAGGACCTGACAGAAGTGATTACCGCGGCTGAGTTTCATCCCCACCACTGCAACCTGTTTGTTTACAGCAGCAGCAAAGGATCATTGCGACTATGTGATATGAGAGCCTCTGCGCTCTGTGACAAGCACTGCAAACGTAAGTTATCCAAATATAATCTGTTTACTAAATGTAATCTCTTTCCTAAGGATTTATGATCTTTTTTAAAGCTTTGGCCATACACAGAAACAAATAAAGTGGTACCTTGGTACTCGCCTGCCTCGGAACTTGCCGAATTAAGTACGTGTTTTGTTGAGCATAAATTGCTTTGACACTCAACGCTTTTTCGTTTCTCATTGCCGTAGTTTGTATGAGTCAATTTGCCCTACTCCTTATGGGAAATTGGTACTTGTGCCTTCTGGAACCAATTAACGACAAGTACCAAGGTACCATTGTACTGTGTTGTTATAGCTGGAATCCGATACCCAGACATATATAAATACAGTGCATATACCTATACCAAGTTGGTATCGTTATAGTCATGAGTTCAGGGTTATTATATTTTGTATTTTTATATGCTAGAAATGTAGAACTTTTTGTAATTTTTATTCATTGTTTCCATGTGGATTTGTGAGTGAATATTTTGTTTTCCAACAACAGTCATCACATTCTCAGTATATAACTGTATACTTTCAGGAAATACCCTTATTTATTTATTCTTGGGTAGTTTGTTCTAGTAACCAAGGGTTATTTATTTTAAGCTCAGTCATAAAAATGTCAAATGTAAATTAATGATGTGTTTTAGCAATTCAGCATTTGAATTATTAATATTGTGTGAATCCGTACTTATTTAATGTAACGACTATTGAAGACAAATATTTTCTTTGTTGCATCTGAAAGTGGCCATGTTGAGCAGCATGATTCTTATTTGAAAAATGAAGCTCCTGAAGCAGAATAAATTGATTTGAATGTATAAATGCCTTTGGGGGCTTGTTCCTGTCTGCCAATGTGCAGCAATATAGCAGTGAGTCTTAAGTGTCTGCCAATGAGATCTAGCGCTGATCATACTCACAGCTCACACATTCCTGTGGTATTTCCTGGTAGTTTCCAATAAGTTTAAAGATCTTTTACTAAATATCTTTATGTGAAAATATATATTTTATAATGTTTAAAGCATACTCTTTTAAATGCATGATAGAAAAATGTTGCATTCCATGTCCTTTTAAGACATGATCATGGACTTTGATGTGGTTTATCTTATTCCAGTGTCTCTCAAAGTGAAGCATGTAGAGTATGGATTCAATTATTTGGGAAAAAGATTAATTTGCAATTTCAGACTGACTGTTTCTTTTTATTGTATACTTTCAGATCATATACACATTTTTGTGAATAGTTTGACTTTATGGAATAGTTTGGGCTTGCTTTGTATGAGCTGTTGTTTTAGCTTCAGCAAGTGCAGAGAATCAGATGAGTCTTTTCCTACTGTTTAGTTGATTAGATTAAATAGGTATAAAACTATCCAAAAAGTCCAAGACTAAACCCTTACCAGATAGTGGGCCCTATTCAGTTGACCAAGTCGCAATTACATGAGTCTGTAATGGAGCCCGTAAATGTTACTGATATTCAAATGGATACATTTTGCTACTTGCATTCCAATTACGAGTTACAGATTCAAAATCACTGCAGGATTGTCAAAAATGTAACTATGTCCTATCTCCTCCATTGATTTTTCAAGCCCGCAAATGTTACCAGTGCTGAAGACACAAGATCCATATTCAATTTGGAAAATTCAACAAGCCCACAATTGCCTTCAAACAAGATTGTTTGAGTGCAACCCAATTGGCAAACATTACTTATTTGCGTGTATTAATGCTTACCCTACAACTGCAGGTTAATTGTAACCTCCATATTTTACTGATGACTGTCTCATTTACTACTGGCTCTGTATAAAATGTAACTTACGGGCTTACTTAATTATTGCCAGATCACATGATCATGAACACTGAAATACTACTTACGAATTCATGGAGGCTTTTGTTTGGCGGCTGTGAGCCTGTAATTATGGTGTCACGACTGGATTCTGGGAGGCACAGAGGGGACCCTTTGCCGCCCTATTTCTTCATGCCCAGAGCTTTACTCGACTATTGTGGACTGTGCATTGGCCCTGGGATTTAGGAACTTTCCTGGGTTTAAATATGATTACAATATTATATGTATTTTGGTTTATGAGTATACTAGGTTTTGTATAGTTTAGAATGCCAGGGTACCTATGTTAGTTGTGGTCAGGGCCAGAGCCTAGAGAGTGTGCTAGAGTAATGTGACTAGGCCCGAGATGACCGGAGCAACCCAGTTGTCCAAATATTGTTTATTTTGTGTATGATTGGATATAAATTGTGTTTCATGATAGAGGTATTGTTGTAAATAACATTTTGTTTATCCTGTAAGTGACTGAGGTGTGGACATGTTAGAAGTAAACCCTACATTTTTGGTAAATGTACAGAAAAGGTCCCACAGGTTAGTGCAATGCAGACTAAACCCTGTGCGAATAAACTCATAAAAGGGGGATTTGCACATTGCGCTTTTACGCACACCAAAACGGGATGCACCTAAGTAAGGGCTATAGTAAAAACTATATAAGATGCTCTGCAGATGGACAGCTCTGCAGAATATTGCAGTTAAACACATAGCTCACACCTGCCAGGCCCAGCCAGCGGTCTTATCCTTCAGTCAAGTGCTAAGTCAACACTCTTGAGATAGCAACCCTGACTATTACAGAGCATATAGCATTATCTAGCATTTACACCTGATGCTCTGTTTGACATGTAGGCAAGAGTTCCTAAGGCAACTAAGATTGCACATTGGCCTGATTGGTGGTGACTAGATGTCCCATCTCAGACATGGGCATACCTTTATTGGCTAATCAAGAATGCACATCGTCCTGATTGGGGAATCTTAATATACATGTAGGTTTGCACCTATTGGTTATCAAAAAATGCACAATTCTCTGAATGGTTGTTCTCCACTGGAGAAACTGTATAAAAAAGTCCATAGTTCATAATAAAAGGGTCAGTTCTGGTTTTCACATAAAGAAGGTGTGAGTCTATTTACAATGCGTCTGTTTCCTGAGTGGGGAGTGGTCCTGTTCTGAGACCACTGGTATCCCGCCTGCATTATCATCTGCACATATTCTTGGGCGTTGTTTCTATCCTGAAGCCATCTTTTGTGCCAGAGGTTATAAGAACTACACAGTCCTGCTGGGGTAGGTTTGAACTAGGTTCTTAACAAGCCCCATTGAAGAAGCAGGTCGTGACATACAGGTTAGTGACAATTGAATACATCTAAATTTTTAGAAAAGCTTGACCCGCTGCCAAAAGTTGCGCTTTGAGGTAATCACGGGCTTGCAATTGAATGAGGCTCATTAACTGAACACCATGCGCTGTACATACAAAGAGTGTGTATAATCTTTACAAGCAATATCTACTTAGAACATCTATATACCATTTTTTTCTTTTTATGAACAATTATTGTACAACCTGTACCTGTGCTAGATAAATTCTCTTCTAAATCCTGTCTCTGTGATGGACATCCTTCCAAACTTTTTGTAATACTTGTTTCATTTAAGACCACTGCAGTTCAAGAAAAAGGGCACTTGTTTGTAAAGTATGTACCAAACTATCAATATTAGCAGCTGTGTAAACCATGACATAAAGCAGTTTTTGAGAAAACCAGAATTTTTGAAGACTGTTTTTTGTGTTTGTTTTATCACATCCTAAGAGCTGGATGATGGGGTTATGTGTTTGTACTTGTCAATGAAGGAAGGGGTGATGGAGGAGAAGTCCATAGCCTTTGTTTGATAATCGGATATGATTGAAATGAGCACCACACATCTTCACCCTAATGGCCCAGAAGCAGCTCTGCAGAATGCAACCACAGCTCTCCAGAAATATAAACACCCCTCTCACACACACAACTTCCACCAATGAATTATGGATCCCTCCAAATGTATGACTTTTTTTCTGTTTTATTATGTTTTTTGTTATTTAGCGACCCTCCATGACCTTATGGACCACACCACGCCAGGCACAATTGTTATGTCTCTGGTTGTGCTTATCCATAAGGTTTTCTTGGCAAAGATACTGGAATGGGTTGCCAGTTCCTTCGCAATTTGTCTGATCGCTCTGCTATGACCTGCCCATTTTGGGTGATCCTACATGGTATAGCTCACAGCTTAATTAAGTCCAAGCCCCTTCACCACAACTAGGTAGCGATTCAAAAGGGGAATTATGCTTTTAGTCAGACTTTTCAAAAATATATATTTTTTGTTGTGCAGTGGTCCTATCATTAGTAAAAGTGCTGTTTATTTTTTTGCCATCTGTTGCTATTTAATACATGTACTGTACTATTGTTCTGTATATTGACTGATTGTATTCTGAGTTGAAAACTAATAGCTTCTAATTACAAAGTAACAAATATAATTACCATACTGAGATTTGTTGTAGGCTTTTGGGGATTAGTGTTATCCATCACTAAAAGCTTTTTTCCATATAGACATATTTGTACATAGAAATGATTAACGATGGTGTCTGCATAGAATAATTTATTGATATTTCTATAAAACTTCTGGGTTCCTTTTTGATTTAACATTCTTCTAACTTCAGTCAACTAATAGGCGCAATATTAAATGAGTATGGATGGTTTCTGGATTTTACGAGGTATATAATATAACTATGTATCTGTTTACTTTTATGTTATTTATTTTATGAAAAACTGGTTATTAAGCTCTGTTTTTACTGTCTAAAATCAAAAAATAGTACCTGATGGGGCTATCCTCCTCATAAAATAAAGTATTTCTTCATAAAATAAAGTACATAAGAGTAAAAAGATACACAGGTATATTATATATCTGGTAAAATCCAGAAACCTTCCATATACTTTAATTGTGAAGCACAACCTATTTGGCATTAATGAGCAGGAAATGTTAGCCATATTAGTTCTGGTGAATTCGTCGTTTTACTTCATCTAGGAAGAAGATTTATGTTGGACCACTAGGGGCAAGTTATAGAAGACTCTACAAAGAAATCTACTCTCTTCACATGGGAGTTGCGTAACTATATTTATACTAGCGACTTGCCTGTCAAAAAATGATGGCAATAAGATTGTACGTCAGGTAATGTTGTTTGCGTGTTTTGTTGGTGTTTTAAGATCCTTCGGCGCTCATTGCGAGCCTCGCGCTGAGCTCCTTTGGTGCTCATCGCTTGGCTCGCAATGAGCACCTTCGGCGCTCATTGCGAGGCTCTTGGTTGTTTGTGTGCTATGAGCAGCGTTGGTGTTTTTTTTTGGTATGGCAATGAATAATTAAGAAATTAAGAAATTAATGTAGGAAGCATTGTGTTGAAGAGCTGGCAATCTGTTTTCATTTTTCTGCATCATCAGTGCTGTGTAAGTGTCATAAATGTGTGCAGTATGTAGTGTAATAGTGTGCGTGCGCGAGGTAAATCCGTTAGGGCAGCTGTGTACTATCGGATTGTATAAATTAGTGTTTTTAAAATGGCGCCTAATGTGTGGTACGCGGCTGTGGCTGATTTAGCTTCCTTGTTTTCGGATGTCGTCCGACTTTTTTGGAAAATCGGTAGCTGTTTGGTAGTGTTTTGCATGTTTATGGTGGTGTTTTGCGTGTTTAGGGTCCTTTAGCCTCGTTTTCGTTTTGTTCGGCGGCTATTTTTTCTCTTGCTTAGGTGATTTTCGGGTGTGTAAATTACTAAATTTGGACTTAAATCGAGGTGTAACTTCACTTGCAGAGGTCCTGGGTGCCCCCCCTTGCTGTGGGTAAGCTTTTTATGTGTTTGTTGTGTGTATTTATTGTGTTCATAATGTTTTTGGGGTCGCGCGGGTTGCGTCCTTGTTTTCGGATCTCGTACGTCTTTTCCGGAAAATCCGTAGGTGTTTGGTGGTGTTTTGCGTCTTGTGCTCTAGCCTCGTTTTCGTTTTTTCCGGCGTCCATTTTTTCTCTCGCTTAGAGGATTTTTGGGTGTCTAAACTCTTTTATTTGGAGTTAAATTTAGGTGTAACTTCAGTTTTCAAGGTCCTGCCCCCCCCCCTTGCTGTAGGTAAGCTTTTTATGTATTTATTGTGTGTATTTATTGTGTTTTTCATGTTTTCAAGTGCGCATGTTTCGGACGTTTTTTGCAAGGTCGTAATGGGTCGTAACGTGTCTCGTATTTTGGTTTCGTAACTCCGTAAATTTTGCAAGGTCCGCAGCTACATGCTTCGGTGCTCCATGCCAGCAACTGCGGCGCTCCATGCCAGCAACTGCGGCGCTCCATGCTTCGCGAGGGCCGCAGGGTCGCTGCGCGAGCCCGCAGCGTGATCAACGGCCTGCATGCTCACAATTATTTGTGAAGAGAGTAGCGATTTTTTTAATTTTCAAATAGTCTAAATGATGGGTAGCCGTTATTTAAAAGAAGTCCTAATGTATTATTAAAAATAAAGTTAAGGTGATGAATCTAGTAGTTTTACTAAAGCACATACATATTTTAATATAATTGCTTCCAAAAGTTCACAGGAAGAAGTTTACTTATTGCAGTTGAACCAGAGCGATGTTCCAGATTAAACCATGGAAACGTTATTTTTCTTTCAAATTAAAATATTAAAGGAGAGAAGGTATCAGGATCTAACGCGTTTCACATATTGGTGCTTATCCATATACTGTTTTCACACCCATCCATTCAACATTAAAACATCAAAGGATTTTAGCTTCTTTTAATTTTACCTTTTCTGTCTTTTTTTAATCTTGACTACTGGGTACCTATGTATCATTGCTCTATTATTATTATTATTATTACTAGTGTATTGCCCGTCAAAAAATGACAGCAATCAGATGTGTATGTTGTAAAAGTTGTTTAGTTATTAATATACACATGGAACTGTAAGGTAGCTAATGTTTTTTTTTGTGTACTACTGAAATATAGAATTCAAATTAATAAATGAATTTACGTATTTTTATGCATTGTGTTGAAGAGCTGGCAATCTGTGTTGATGTTGCAGCAGCATTAGTGGTGTGGAGGTGCTGTGTAAGCGTGATGAACGTGTGCAGTATAATAGTGTGCGTGCGCGATCCGAAACCGTTACTGTAGCTGTGTACTTCCGCATTATCCTAAAATGGCAGATAATGTGTGGTATGAGTCTTAGCGGATTATCGGTACCTGTTTTCCGTGGTTATAGTGCTGTCGCCTCGTTTTCGTTTTGTTCGTCCGGCATTTTTTCTGCGGCGCTCATTGCCAAAGTACTACGGTTTAACGGCTCGCCTCGCTGCGCGATGATCGCCTGCGGCGCTCATCGCTAAGCCCGCTAAAGTACTACAGTTTAACAGTAAATTTGTTTGCCACACAACATGACGCTACATTTGTCCCTTTTTTTTTTCTTAAAATAAATTTGAATTTTTTTTTCTAAAAATGTTTTTTTGTAACTTGCAACTTATATTTCATCAAATGCGTTGGTTTAGGCGGGAAATCCGATGTTGCGCGAGACAAAGTCGTTAAATCTGTGTTAATGCGTAAATCTGTAATTGGGTTTCGTAAAATGTACACGCTACTGTCTTTTCACTCATTGCGCGGTTTATCCGCATCCTTTATCTCGTTGTTTTTCAAACACATACGTCTGTGGCTGTGTTTTACGCAGTTCGTAGTAGTATAGCCTCGTTTTCATTTTTTTCGGTGCCCATTTTTTTCTCGCTTAGCCGATTTTCGATCTTTGTAACTCGGCTAAATCGCTGTAAATTGGAGTTCCAACTCACTCCCAGACGTCCTGCCTGGTTCCCCATGCTGTAAGTGACCTTTTTTTTTTTTTTGATTGTGTATTTAGTGTTTTGGTTCCGCCGCTTATGTCGTAATTTTTGTCATCTCGTATTTTTTTTGTAAGTGCTACGGTTTAACGGCTCGCCTGCAATGAGCGCCTGTGGCGCTCATTGCCAAAGTGCTACGATTTAACATAACGGCTCGCCTCGCTACACGAGGCTCGTCTGCAATGAGCGCCGCAGGTCGTACGCACTACGCAACAGAGCGGTTTAACGGCACGCCTCTCTGCGCGAGGATCGCCGGCCGATGAGCGCCTGCGGCGCTCATCACTAAGTCGTACGCACTACGCAACGCAGCGTGACGACGAATCGTAGTTAGACAATTATAATATTATTATTATTATTATTATTATGTCAAAGTTCAGTGGTTCCTTAACATTCTCAGCTCCCTCATCTATAGGGATCTGACATTCTGTTCAATAGATCTTTTTTTAGAAACCTGTCCCAGGAAATGAACTGTCATATGTGGCTCTGAGTCATTGGGCTTATAAATGACACTGTGCACGCTGATCCAAATAAATGTACATATCGTCAAATTACTATTTATTACCCCCAGAATTATAATAACACATAAAAATAATTCTGTACAAAACGTCCCTTATGACTTGCTAATTAATATTGACCTTTTCAAATGCACGATGCCAATAATGTATTGTTTTTTTTTTTTTGTATATAATTTTTACACATAAGATACATCTGTTTACTTTCCGGGCAAATTTCCAAAGAAAGTCTAATATATGCATATATAGAGCCAACCTTCTAGCTTGGGGACTCCAAAAGAGGCATGTGAGAAAAACATTAGCGATGCCTGTTATCAGTGAGGTTACTGGCATGTGGTTTTAAATTATGGATTCATTATAAGCTGTTTCCTAGAAGCATTTATGGGAGCAGGCATCAGATTCCTAAGTGTTTCGGGATGTGCTGCAGGGAATCTGCATTGTTATAATTTATTATACTGTATTTACCAGATAAAATTATGTTAATAATCGTGTAAGATTATATCTTTTTAATTTGCTTAGACTCATTGCTTCTAGTAATATAAAGTGAATTACCTGGTATTTAAAGGACCACTGTGGTTTAGGGAAATACCTTCATGTAGCTTTGAAAGTCATGAGCATAAAATGATTTTTGAGAACTTTGTTCTGCTTGTGTCTGAATCTTTCCATACAGGAAGAAAGGATCAGTCTTAAGCAGAGGTTGCTGGAAGTGCAAAGTAAATCTCCCTAACTATTCTATTTACCCTTTGCAGCATTAGTGGGATAGAACAATTAACAATTAATCCGCATATTGCAGATCAGAGGAGATCTAAAAAGGTTGAACTTGATGCACTAAAATTATTTTTTCAAGCTCAATTACTATTTAACTACCCCTGATGCCTACAGAAGCTGGAGCTATTCCATTCCAAATCAATGTAAAATTATTGGGAATTAATACCTGTTTGTTTGGTTTTTTATATTGTGAGTACTCCAGAGTACTCATAAAGGCATAAATATGCCTTTGTGGATGTTTACCCCTCTCCTCTCACAGCCAAACAACCCCTTGTCCGCTTGAATCCTATCCCCCTACCCCTATAAGTTGCATCTACATAACCTTTGGGGGTCTATAGAGACTGCCATGGCAGCTAAACGGTTAACTCTGTGCAACAGGATCCGTAAAGGATCCCCATTACACCTAAATAATTAACCCTTGTATTTAAATACTAACTCCCTCCTGCCATGTAGGTCCTTAAAGGACCTGCGGCATCTAAATAATTAACCCCCTACTGCAGTGGTCCTATACGTGGCACATGGCACCTAATAAATTAACCCCTTCTAATGGGAGTTTATACAGACCCCCATAATAAACTAATTTAATCATCTAGGTAACACTGAAATGGACATCACATCACTTCAATAAAGAAAGCCAGAAAATATAATTTAAAAAAAACGTTACAACCACTGCTGTACTCCTCCCACTCCTCATTGTAACAGCTGCCAGTGCTTTCATCAACTCATTAGTTTACAAGTGCTCCCACCTTAAAAAAAGTTACCGTAGCAAGCAAGAAAACAACCGAAACCCTACAATATGAAAGTTGCAAATGTGGTCTTCCAAGCTATTCTGGTGCCTGTCTGTGATATATACGCTCAGACTGCAGCAATGATGGCACATAACTGATTGAATTACCTCTGTTCTGATGGGAGCACATTACCTCTGTTCTGATGTGAGTGCATTACCTCTGTTCTGATGTGAGTGCATTACCTCTGTTCTGATGTGAGTGCATTACTTCTGTTCTGATGGGAGCGCATTACCTCTGTTCTGATGTGAGTGCATTACCTCTGTTCTGATGTGAGTGCATTACTTCTGTTCTGATGTGAGTGTATTCCTTCTGTTCTGATGTGAGTGCATTCCTTCTGTTCTGATGTGAGTGCATTACATCTGTTCTGATGTGAGTGCATTACCTCTGTTCTGATGTGAGTGCATTACTTCTGTTCTGATGTGAGTGCATTACCTCTGTTCTGATGTGAGTGCATTACTAATGTTCTGATGTGAGTGCATTACCTCTGTTCTGATGTGTGTGCATTCCTTCTGTTCTGATGTGAGTGCATTACTTCTGTTCTGATGTGAGTGCATTACTTATGTTCTGATGTGAGTGCATTACCTCTGTTCTGATGTGTGTGCATTACCTCTGTTCTGATGTGAGTGCATTACTTCTGTTCTGATGTGAGTGCATTACCTCTGTTCTGATGTGAGTGCATTACTAATGTTCTGATGTGAGTGCATTACCTCTGTTCTGATGTGTGTGCATTCCTTCTGTTCTGATGTGAGTGCATTACTTCTGTTCTGATGTGAGTGCATTACTTATGTTGTGATGTGAGTGCATTACCTCTGTTCTGATGTGTGTGCATTCCTTCTGTTCTGATGTGAGTGCATTACCTCTGTTCTGATGTGATTGCATTACCTCAGTCCTGATGTAAGTGCATTACCTCTGTTCTGATGTGATTGCATTACCTCGGTCCTGATGTGAGTGCATTACCTCTGTTCTGATGTGAGTGCATTCCTTCTGTTCTGATGTGAGTGCATTACATCTGTTCTGATGTGAGTGCATTACATCTGTTCTGATGTGAGTGCATTACCTCTGTTCTGATGTGAGTGCATTACTTCTGTTCTGATGTGAGTGCATTACCTCTGTTCTGATGTGATTGCATTACCTCAGTCCTGATGTAAGTGCATTACCTCTGTTCTGATGTGATTGCATTACCTCGGTCCTGATTTGAGTGCATTACTTCTGTTCTGATGTGAGTGCATTACCTCTGTTCTGATGTGAGTGCATTACTTATGTTCTGATGTGAGTGCATTACCTCTGTTCTGATGTGAGTGCATTACCTCTGTTCTGATGTGTGTGCATTCCTTCTGTTCTGATGTGAGTGCATTACCTCTGTTCTGATGTGATTGCATTACCTCAGTCCTGATGTAAGTGCATTACCTCTGTTCTGATGTGATTGCATTACCTCGGTCCTGATGTGAGTGCATTACCTCTGTTCTGATGTGAGTGCATTCCTTCTGTTCTGATGTGAGTGCATTACATCTGTTCTGATGTGAGTGCATTACATCTGTTCTGATGTGAGTGCATTACCTCTGTTCTGATGTGAGTGCATTACTTCTGTTCTGATGTGAGTGCATTACCTCTGTTCTGATGTGATTGCATTACCTCAGTCCTGATGTAAGTGCATTACCTCTGTTCTGATGTGATTGCATTACCTCGGTCCTGATGTGAGTGCATTACCTCTGTTCTGATGTGAGTGCATTCCTTCTGTTCTGATGTGAGTGCATTACATCTGTTCTGATGTGAGTGCATTACATCTGTTCTGATGTGAGTGCATTACCTCTGTTCTGATGTGAGTGCATTACTTCTGTTCTGATGTGAGTGCATTACCTCTGTTCTGATGTGATTGCATTACCTCAGTCCTGATGTAAGTGCATTACCTCTGTTCTGATGTGATTGCATTACCTCGGTCCTGATGTGAGTGCATTACTTATGTTCTGATGTGAGTGCATTACTTCTGCTCTGATGTGAGTGCATTACCTCTGTTCTGATGTGAGTGCATTACCTCTGTTCTGATGTGATTGCATTACCTCAGTCCTGATGTAAGTGCATTACCTCTGTTCTGATGTGAGTGCATTACCTCTGTTCTGATGTGATTGCATTACCTCAGTCCTGATGTGAGTGCATTACATCTGTTCTGATGTGAGTGCATTACTTCTGTTCTGATGTGAGTGCATTACTTCTGTTCTGATGTGAGTGCATTACTTCTGCTCTGATGTGAGTGCATTACTTCTGTTCATCCCTTGAGCAGCAATTATCTTCTTGTGTTTTGCAATGCAGAGAGATGTGTGGGCTGAGAAATGGCAGTCTGATGGACTAGATTCATTTGCAAGTTTATTTTCTAAAGCCCCAGAGTACTTCTTCTTTACTAAACAAAATAGAACTGTAAATATCAGATATTATCAATGTAATTTACAGAGTCATAGTGATAAATGCCTGTAATACCCAGAATGATATGTTTAAAGGGACATGGAAGGTTTCTGGATTTCACTAGGAATATAATATACCTGGGTATGTATTTACTTTTACGTACCTTATTTTATTAAGAAGTGCTTTTAAGCTCTGTGTAAAAGCATATAATTTATACCTGTTTGGGTCTGCCCTCTGCAGCTCATGCAGCTTATTATAACATAGATCGTGAAGTTCAATGTTTCAAATTAGCCGATCAGTGACCCTCTCTCGGCAGCATGTTGCCACTGATTGGTTACTCTGAGACACTGCATACCCTGTACGTAACTACATTGTCTTCATGAGCTGCAGAGGGAAGAAGCCAAATATGGAGCCTAATTCAATTGAGGCTTTCAGAAGATCCTGGTTTGCAAATGGGGCCTGCAGGTTACTTTGCTTTTCAATTGGCTTCTATTTGCCTGCTCTGATCGAGTTACGGGCTCCGGGCTGCCATTCATTGTGATCCATTGCTATTTGTCAAATCGCAAGTTAATGCCCCTCCAAGCCTTTGCTCTATCACGGCCGTCAAGCCCGCAAATGGCAAAAATCGAACCACAAGTTACTGGTACCAAGGAGGTCTCGTAAAGGGCTTAATGACATGTCCGTAGCACTGTAAATGCACATATACACATACTACTGTACTTTTATTAAAAGAGAAAGGGATGTTAGGTCTTAGAATTAATAGCACAACATTCTCAAGCTCGCAGATCAGTCCAAAAAAGTACTTTATTTCATGTTCAATTAATAGATACAATATAGAAAGAATGGGTGGCTCTAGGTATAGATAAATACTGGGAGTGAAACAAGGGGTGCTACTTAAGGATATTATTGACTAAGTAACAAACAAAGGGAGGACAGAACAGATATCCTTTAGAGATTGAAGTGCACACCCTCTGCCCAAATGACAATATAGAGCAGCAGAAAGTTCTAAAACTTAACGTTTATTGATATAATGTAAAACTAGATATTAAAATATAGGTTAAAATGTGGAAATTCTGACAAGATAAAGTAAGTAGGGATAGTATGAATTATGCTGGACTCTTGGAAATTAACTGAAATATATGAGACTGTTGAAGATACCCTAAATCCCTTGATATGCTTAATGAAATCCCCCAAATATGGGATAATAGTGTAATACTGTAATATTGTAGTGCTGTAATATTAGTAAGCAGCAGAAACAAAGGTCCATAAATTAGACTTCTGTGTTTGCACTTCTATGTTTGTTGCACCTATTAAAGTGTCTAGTGTTATTGATAGGGAATATAGTGGTATACCATTAGTATACAATTGAGCTTCTTAGAGAATTACTATTGCACTGTGATAAAGTGGCTAGTGCTCATATAGGAAAATTAATAATAATAAAGTGCAAGTGCTACGTGAGGTACAGGGATAATGGCCAGTCTTGTATTTAAACAGTAAAGAATCCAGTACTTGAATACTGTAACAATATTATATTCCTCTACTTAAACTTAGGAGCTAGGGGTTATACTATCTGATACCATATATTTTGTTATCTTCATTAGTAATTTGTAGAAAGGTATCGATAGTATAAATATGATTAAATGATCTGGATGTTCTCAGTAATAATGAAACGCCAGAGCTCCTAAACTACCCGCGTGTCGTCCATGCGTCTACGTGATGACGTCATAGAACGGCGACGCGGCGTAGTGCGTGCAACCCGACGCACGTTTCTGAATATTTCATCAACTCCTGCGGGGCACGTAAGGCACAAAGTGACTGAGTGCAGGGCACGCCAGGCACACAGTGACAGAGTGCGGGGCACGTAAGGCGCACAGTGACAGAGTGCGGGGCAGGTAAGGTGCACAGTGACAGAGTGCAGGGCACGTAAGGCGCACAGTGAAAGAGTGCGGGGCACGTAAGGCGCACAGTGACAGAGTGCAGGGCAGGTAAGGCACACAGTGACAGAGTGCGGGGCACGCAAGGCACACAGTGACAGAGTGCGGGGCAGGTAAGGCACACAGTGACAGAGTGCAGGGCACACAAGGCACACAGTGACAGAGTGCGGGGCAGGTAAGGCACACAGTGACAGAGTGCAGGGCACGCAAGGCACACAGTGACAGAGTGCAGGGCAGGTAAGGCACACAGTGACAGAGTGCAGGGCACGCAAGGCACACAGTGACAGAGTGCAGGGCAGGTAAGGCACACAGTGACAGAGTGCGGGGCACGCAAGGCACACAGTGACAGAGTGCGGGGCAGGTAAGGCACACAGTGACAGAGTGCAGGGCACGCAAGGCACACAGTGACAGAGTGCGGGGCAGGTAAGGCACACAGTGACAGAGTGCAGGGCACGCAAGGCACACAGTGACAGAGTGCAGGGCAGGTAAGGCGCACAGTGACAGAGTGCAGGGCACGCAAGGCCCACAGTGACAGAGTGCAGCGCTTACAAGGCACACAGTGACAGTGCAAGGCACACAGTGACAGAGTGCGGGGCAGGTAAGGCGCACAGTGACAGAGTGCAGGGCAGGTAAGGCACACAGTGACAGAGTGCAGGGCAGGTAAGGCACACAGTGACAGAGTGCAGGGCACGCAAGGCACACAGTGACAGAGTGCAGCGCTTACAAGGCACACAGTGACAGTGCAAGGCACACAGTGACATAGTGCAGGGCACGCAATCTTATAGTGCCAGACACACAGGGTCCATAGACACAAATTGCAGACACCCAAGTCCAAATAAAATGCTGAGCCAATGATTGCCAAGGCATACAACACAGAGAGCCAAGGCAATAAGACTTAAAGCACACAACACAGAGCATCACACCCACAAGTCTCAAGTTATACTATATTATAGTGAGGAAGAGTTTTTAGTGGAATAAAATCTGGATGTTACTGGACAAGTGACTAGCTGAATGATAAGATATTTAATTAATGTAATAAGATGAGCATAATCCTTCTGTTATATCTGAAAACTATTACAAGTGAAGGCATGTAGAAGTCAGACATGGAATAACACATTACAAAGTGGAAAGGCAAAGTAAACTGCTGGGCTGCACCCTGTATTCCTATCCACACACTACACCAATCGAGGGCAGAGAGATGGGCAAAGACGCTGCTTGTTCCAGGTTAGCTACTTCACTGCCGATTAACTCCTCAAAGCCATGAAATACCGAGTGCCAACCAGCTCCACAAACTGTTGTCAGATAAAGTTAACAATAAACTCCGGCTCCCGGGTGCCATGCACCCTCCTCGGCTGTCTCTTGACGTACGTCCATTTTTTACTGCAGTCAGAATTGCATAAAACAGTTTAAAGGGACTCAACTTTTATTCCTGCAATTAAATCCAGTAAGTCATTAGCAGAAGTTTATAATGTAGTCCCTAGTGCCAATACCCATGCCTATTTGCTCTGCTTATGTTAATAATGATAATGTTATCAGTACTTATATTATTAACTTCACGACCTAATGTCCTTTAATGGTCTAATCTTAGTCTTCAATAAACAACTAACAACCACATCCTAATGCAGGCATACAGCAAAAAGGAGAAACTGTGGTTTTGACACATTTTATTTAAAAATGTGAAAAGTAAAGTCTACAAATCTTATTTTTTATTATCATGTAGCACAAGTGTGACGAGCGTCTCAGTGTTTAGCTTGCATTGCCCCCAGTGCCCCAATGGATAGAATACAACTGTACAGGATTTGATTGGCTGCGCCAAAGTGAAACTATTTTTCAGGCAGTATGGAGCTGTGGACTGCTTGTAGTTTGCACAAAATTGTTGATAAATTAGTATATGTACACAGGTTGCCAGGCCTGTGTATGCATTTTAATTAATTTGTTAAGCCAGCTCATCTTCCCCACCCACTTGTTTATCATTGACATAAGTGTGGGTTAGTAATTACCTGGTACAGGTGTTCTGTCACAGTTGGTGGGTTGGCGGGGGTGCTTGCCCACAGTGGGTATAAGCATCAGTATCAGCTCCTTTTTTTGTGTGGTGTCCTTTATTGGGAACACATATTGGCTATGCAACTGTCAAACCAGCTATTTCGGGTTAGCCATGAGGAGAAACCCCTTTGTTTAAGAGCTTGTCACCAGAAATAAATAAAGTGATCAAGTATAAGGGTGTGAGTCTGGTGCTAAAAATATATAAGTGAGGCAAATATTAGGTCTTTTTCTTTTCCATCAACTGCGGACTCCGCAACATTTACGTAGTTACGAAAGGAAAATATGAGACACGTTACAACCCATTACGACCTCGCAAAAATCGTACGAAACATGCGCACATCAAAACATGAAAAACACAATAAATACACACAACAAATACATAAAAAGCTTACCTACAGGAAGAGGAGGCACCCAGAACCTCGAAAACTGAAGTTACACATGAATTTAACTCAAAATAAAAGAGTTTAGACACTCAAAAATCCTCTAGGGGGGAGAAAACATGGCCGCCGAAAAAACGAAAATGAGGCTACAGCAGTCTAAAGACATACGAGATTCGAAAACAAGGACGCAACTCACGCAACCCCAAAAACATTAGAAACACAATAAATACACACAACAAACATATAAATAGCTTACCCACAGCAAGGTGGTGCACCCAGGACCTCTGCAAGTGAAGTTACACCTCAATTTAAGTATAAATTTCAGAGTTTAGACAACCGAAAATCACCGAAGCGAGAGAAAAAATGGCCGCTGAACAAAATGAAAACGAGGCTAAAGGACCCTAAACACGCAAAACACCACCATAAACACGCAAAATACCACCAAACAACTACGAATATTCCGAAAAAGACGGACGACATCCAAAACGAAGGACGCTAAATCAGCCACAGCCGCATACCACACATTAGCCGCCATTTTAGAACACTAACTTATACAATGCGGAAGTACACAGTTAGCCTAACGGTTTCGTCTCGCGCACGCACACTATTACACTACACACATTCATGACGCTTACAAAGCAGCTCCACACCACTAATGCTGCAGCAACATCAAAACAGATTGTCAGCTCTTCAACAGAATGCTTCCTGCATATATTACTTAAAAATAGGTAAAGTATATTACTTTATTAATCTATTATTTATTTTATTACTATACACCAAACAGCATTAGCTCACTTACAATTTCATTGCCGTAATTTTTTGACAGGCAATATTCTAGTCACATATATATTTGTGAGCAAGCGGGTTGTTGCTAACACTGCATGCTCGAAAAATGAGGGCCGCAGTTGCAGGCATGGAGCTCCTTCAACTACGGACCTTGCTAAATTTACGGACTTACGAGAAACAAATACGAGATGCGAAACTTAGAAAAAAAAACATTACGACCTCGCAAAAATACGACCTTACCGCCCGAAACCTGCGTACATGAAATCATTAAAAACACAATAAATACACACAATAAATACATTAAAAGCTTACCTACAGCAAAGGGGGCACCCAGGACCTCGAAAACTATTACACCTCAATTTGAGAGAAAAAATGGCAGCCGAAAAAAATGACAACGAGGCTACAGCACTCTAAAAACGCAAAACACCTATTTTCCCAAAAAGATGGACGCGATCCAAGAACAAGCACGCCAAATCAGCCACAGACGCGTACCACACATTAGGCGCCATTTTACAACACTAACTTAAAAAATATATATGGGGTAAAGGAATTGTGAAATGTTTATTAAAATTAACTATACAGAATTTCTTATATACAAATTAAAAACTGTATTTGGTGGGATTTCCTGTTTCTATCTGTTCTAACACATACCATTACTGGCTCTAGAGAGTCATTTTAAAGGGATATGGGGACACAACAGTTTTTTTTCACGCTTTTAAGAGTATATTTTAGGCATTACAAAAGTTATTTTTGCATGAAAAAATATTCAGTAAAACATGATTAATTTAAACTAACTGGAAATGTACAAAGTATACTTTAGTCTGTAGATCTCATTGGCTTGCAGATGGACTTATTAAACATCTAAACCTTTATTTGAAAAAAATATTTGAAAATAATTGAATTAATTTGAGAAAAATATTTACATGTCCTTTTAAGACACATGCTAATGCAATGGGCTTTACGTTGAAAAGTCATATATTTTAAAAAAAACTTTGTTTAAAGAGGTACCATTGAAAATATTCAAAATGATTTAGTATGGAAAAAATGATATATTACTTTGTATATGCAATTAGACTTAGAATAGAAAATAGAACCTCACAGTAAAGAATCATTTCATCTAAAAAGTTAAAAATGTAAAGGTTGTGTTTTGCTTTTCTTACTTTCTGTATTACCATTATCAAATGTTCTTGAAAAAAAACATATAGAAGTAATTAATGTTAGGACAAGTAGTTTTTTTCAAACTCATGATCATTTTTTAATAATATTGTATATTTTTCTTGCCAGTAACATTATAAAAGTAATCTTTTATCTAGTACTAACAAAGGTAATTCATGTTTTTTGTAATTCCTGTTCTGTGCATCCCATCTGTATTAATTCATCTCCTTCATTATTTTCTAGATATTTCTACTTTCCACTATAATAGTTTCCAGCTTGCGAGTACTGCCTGCGTGGTGCGTGGTTACTCACAAGCTAGTGTTGCAGTTGCTTCATATTTGCGCATGAGCGATAGAAAGAAGAGAGTGCACAGAGCTGGGGGAAGTGAGTGTGTGAGAGAGAGCATATGAGGGAGAGGATGGGAAGGAGTGAGGGAACCGAGAGGATGTGAAGGAGTGAGGGAAGGGAGAGGGTGGGAAGGAGTGAGGGAAGGGAGATGGTGGGAAGGAGTGAAGGGAAGGGAGAGGGTGGGAAGGGAGAGGGTGAGAAGTAGTGAGGGAAGAGAGAGGATGTGAAGGACTGAGGGAAGAGAGGGTGGGAGAGTGTGGGAAGGGAGGGTGGGAAGGAGTGATGGAAGGTATAGGATGTGAAGGAGTGAGGGGAGGTATATTGTGGGAAGGGTGAGATTGTGAAGGAGTGAGGGAAGGGAGAAGATGTGAAGGGAGGGTGGAAGGAGTGAGGGAAGGCAGAGGGTTGGTTGGAAGGAAGAGAGAGAGACAGAAAGTAGACATGAGAGAGATAGGAGAAAGAGACAGACACAATACATAGGGAGGGAGAGAGAGAGAGGGACAGAGGCAGGAAGGAGAGAGATAGACACAAGACAAAGGGAGAAATGGAGATAGACAGGAGAGAGAGAGAGGAGGGAGAAAGAAGGAAAGAGAGAGAAACATAACATTATATGATACCGTCTTTTGTGACGGGCCAGTTACCAGTAGGCATTGTAATCTAGAGCCCATCCAAGGTTCTAACAGAAAGTTTGTGATACAAGAGTTTGAACAATTGTCCAACTTCAAACCCACATACTAGTGTCCAAAAATATTCCTTCTTACGGTCATATTAATAATGGTACCTGAACATCTAATTTCGGTATTCACCGCAGGTTAGGTAGACGTGTAATATTAATGTACGTACATTGTAGCAAGTGCATTATTGAGTATGTGGAAGCACCATGTTAGCAGAATAATGTGCCTTTATCTGGATACATGAACAATGTAAAGGTAGACATATGATGGAAGAAGAACCACCAATTTAGGCTATGATTATACAGAAAATATTGGTTCGCTATATATTAGATAAGTTAGATCATTGAGAACAAATTCCTTTTCTGCCTATAGTGAGACAACTCATACAATCTAATTTAAATCCTCTTGTTGTCTTTCTTCACAGTTTATGAAGAGCCAGAAGACCCCAGCAACAGATCGTTTTTCTCTGAAATCATCTCTTCAGTTTCCGATGTCAAATTCAGCCACAGCGGACGTTATATGCTCACACGGGATTACCTCACTGTCAAAGTCTGGGATTTAAACATGGAAACCAAACCCATCGAAACATACCAGGTAAAATAGTACTCATGTTATTGCTATGAGCTTCCCTAAACACTTACAAATGCACAGGACTTTTTTTCTGCTTTATAATATCCTAGAGTAAGAGAAATACATCTTAAAATGATATGGTATGTCAATTAATGCCACCATATGCTAATTCCCCAGGATCGCTACATTGTCATGGTGAAGGGGCGTGTGTACCTCAATGAAGCTGTGAGATATACCATGTAGGGTCACCCAAGATGGGTAGGTCATAGTAGAGAGGTCAGACAAATTGTGGTCCACTGAAGACGGAACTAGGCAACTGGTAACCTACTCCAGTATCTTTGCCAAGAAAACCATATGGATAAGCATAACCAGAAACACAGATGTGCCTGGCGTGCTGCGTTCATATGGTCACTGAGAGTTGGAGACAACTGAAGGACTGAACAACATATGCTAATAAATAGTGCAGTAGATTCATTGGTTTTTCCAGTGGCTAAAATGATGTGTCCTGTGTTAGATCACTTCTACCACACTCTTTAAGCGCACAACTAATTAACATACTGTTCTACTCACAAAGAAACAACGATACATCTCAAGAAATAATTTATAAAAATGGCAAGTATAATGTTAGGCTCTTTATCAGTTATTCAGAATACCAAACATGACTTTTCCTAAGGCTTTTTCAATGATAATATTTACTCATACAAATATTGATATAATCTTTCATTTCAAAAGAAAGCTCCATGTGGAAAATATATAAATATTTAAAAGAATAAATTGTGTTCAGTGCTTTGTGTATTAATTCATTGAAAATACTGTAGGAAATATATTTTGTGATACCTATCACTTTTCCTCGATGCCTTAGACTGCCATCAACAGTACAATTAGGGACCAGATGTTCCCCTTTCTTGTTTCTTTCACTGCATCAATACATTTCAGCTGATTTTTGCTTCCCTTTTCCAAACATACTCCAGATCCAAAAAGTTTATTATTTATCTTATGGCTTATGCAGACCTAAGGGAAACAGGGACCTTGGACGTAAAACTTAATAGGCCATTTACCTCACTGTAAGTGCTCTTCATGGTGTGAATGAGCACTAGATTGTATGTTAAAATGAACAGTTTTTTATTGCACTAATAACAGCTAAAAATCTAAAGTTTTAAGTCTGTTTACATACCTACAGCAGAGCTGAGCAGTGAAGACAGCGATTGATAGCACTGAATAGTTAACCTATAACTGACCTGTTTAGGTGATTCCAGCATTCCATGCTCTGCACAGATTGATTTGTTGAGGGTTAACCTTTTGTTTTCTTTTGCTCAGTACACAGAGCTGGAGCTGCAGGTCTGGCAGTGGGCAATCAGCGACACATGTAAACACAGATTTGATTGCTCAGTTAAAAATGTATCCATTTCAAAAATTCAAAAAGTATTTCAACGTTTTTTTGGAGATCTTTACTGTGATGTGGTCCAGTTTGTGCTGAATTAAGTGGCTCTTTAATTGAAGGTTATTATCCCTACAGCAATATGTAGTGTCAGTCTTAAACAAGAGGCAAGGCAGTACATTCAGGGTTCCCTGGCTGTCCAGTGGTTAGGATTTCACTGCTGCAACCTGGTTTCCATTCCAGTCAAGGAACCAAGAGGTCACACCACCCTAAGGCCATGCAGGGTTGAGCCTGGTCAGTAATTGGATGAGACACTACCTAAGAATACCAGGAGCTGTATGCTGTGACCCACTGGAGAAGGAACTGGCTACCCACACCGGTATCAGCATGGTGTAATGTGGTCCATGAGGTCACGGAGAGTCAGACATGAGTGAACAACGCACACACATATATACAATAGGAACAATGCTGCATTTTATCCCAAACTCCTTGCTCCATGCAATACAGATGGAAAGTGGTCACATTCTGGAGCTTACAAAATGCATTTCAAGGAAGACCTGATCTTCCTATGAATACCAAGTATATCAGCATAGTATGTTATGGTCCATGAGGTCATCGGGAGTCAGACACGACTGAACGACCGAAACAACAATGTACATGTATGTTTTCACTATTATACTGAAAAAAATATTTTCAGATTCTTCTTTGTTATAGCAATTTGTTGGAAAAAAAAATTGGACTTTTTGCACTAATTTTACAAATTATATTTTCTACACAAAAATCTGATAAGTTAACATTGGTCACTGTAAGCTGCAAATTGTTGTGTCTATTTAAATGGCTGCCCTGCATTAGAGGCCTGGAATACATCCTCAGAGCACACACGTTAAGTCGGCTTAACCCAGTGCAGTGGGACTAATTAGATTGCGATGCTGCTCCAGCTGAGAGAGGAAATTGGGCTGGAATATCTGTTGTGATTGAAGTTATTGTGGTTTGCAGAACAGATGAGCAAGAACAAGCTAAATTACATTTTCTCTTCCGAATAATTTTCTTTTGAGTTATGTCTGAAATATTCCTTTACAGTCGCTTCCTCGCCACCTAAACTATTTATTATTTGTCTTGTTTGCATGCTGCGAAGAAAGGCGACGCCGTGCAAGTTAGACACACATGGTGCCCATCAAATAAATAAATTCTAATACATTAGAATCAACATTAACAGTAATTGTTTTCAGTGTAAAGCCAAGTGCCGATGAATACACTGAGCATGTTCAGATACTAGGGTATCGCTTGATTAGGCACATTACTCGCTGGGATCTGTAAATGTTGGACAATGCATATAGAGCCCAAGGGGTAATCCTGGTTATAATCACCACATTAGAAAACTACCGTATTTACGTGATTCTAATGCTCACCTTTTTCAAAGAAAATCAGGTCTGTTATTACGATGAGTAGACAGCGCAGGGTGCCTGTTATCCGTGGAAGTGGCTCCTCAAAGACACTGAGAGACTGAGACTGAGAGCCCAGCACAGTGGCACACAGGGTCTGGCACCCAAAGAGCCCCAACACAGTGGCACACAGAGCCTGACACCTAGAGAGCCCCGGCACAGTGGCACACAGAGCCTGGCACCTAGAGAGCCTCAGCACCGTGGCACACAAAGCCTGGCACCCAGAGAGCACCAGCACAGTGGCACACAGGGCCTGACACCCAGAGAGCCACAGCACAGTGGCACACAGAGCCTGGCACCCAGAGAGCACATTACATTTGTCACCAAAAACTTTTTTTACATAGTTACATAGGGCCTCATTCTAATACCGGCCGTAAATCGGCCGTAAGGCTGCGATTCCTTGCGGGGGTTCAGTTAACTCGCGATTCTATTATACGGCCCCGCAAGGATCTCCCCTTACGGCCGGCCGCATATCTTGAAACCGGCCGTAAGCTCTGAAATCTAAAAACGGAAAAATAAATTCAAGCCTGCACTGTACAGCTCTGTAAATGCTAGGGATCATATTGGGGGACATGAGGATTAAAAGTAACCCCCTCTCAAGCTTGCACATCAGCCCAAACCCGAGTTCAAATTAACTGTTTATTTTCCGGCTGCGGCGTGGGCGTGTCTGAGGTGCTCCAAGCACTCTGGACTTTTTACATGGATATTTTACGTATATTAAAAATAAAATATTTTACGGATTTGAGTATAGGATAATTATGTGCTATCACCTAAAATCCCTTTATAGTCTTCTCAAAGTGCAGGATGGCTTTATTTGAGCTATTTTATGTGCTTAATTGGTGCTAGCGAGACCTGTTTGCTGCAAGTAAGCTGCGGCTCGTTTTTAGCCTTGCAGACAGGGTTCCCGGAGCAATAGAATCGCAACCAGGCTTTTCTTACTGCCGATTTCCTTGCGGCCGTTTTAGATCAAAGGATTTCCTCCGGCGCGATCGGCCGCAAGGGATAGCAAGGCGCCGGCCGCAAGCCTGCCGGAGTCCCCGGCCGGAGGGGAATAGAATAGCCGTAAAGCTTGCGGCCGGTCCTTGCGGCCCCGCAGCGGCTGCGGCCGTAATAGAATGAGGCCCATAGTATTTAAGGTTGAAAAAAGACTTTCAGTCAATCAAGTTCAACCTTTTAAGATCTCCTCTGATCTGCAATATGCGGATTAACTATTAATTCATTAGTTGTTAATTAATTATTAATCAATTATTTAATGTTTTTTTATTATTTTTTTTATTTTATTATTAATTAGTCCAGAGGAAGGCAAATATAAAAAAAAAAAAAAAACACAAGCGAGACTTAGCCAATTGTCTCAAAGGGAAATGTAAAAAATTTGGATCAATACTGTCTCTCTAATTATCCATGATAACCCTGAATTCCCTTTTTAATTAGAAATAAATCTAGTCCCCTTTTAAAGTTACCTATCGAATCCGCTGTCACCACCTCCTCTGGTAGAGAATTCCACAGATTAACCACCCTTACTGCGAAGAACCCTTTTCTTTCTTTGAGGTAGAATCTTTTTACTTCTGACCTCAAGGGATGTCCTCTTGTCAGTTGAAAACCTCTTGGCACAAAAAGCTCCCCTGACAAATCTTTATACTGACCCTGGATGTATTTATATAAGGTAATCATATCTCCTCTTAGATGCCTTTTTTTTAGAGAAAATAAGTTTAACTTGGTTAGTCTTTCTTCTTAACTTAGCCCCTCCATTCTCCTTTTTAGTTTTATTGCGCTTTTCTGTACTTTTTCCAGCTCTAAAATTTTCATTTTATGAAGTGGTGCCCAAAATTGTACTCCATATTTCAAATGAGGGCATACTAGAGATTTGTATAGTGGCAGAATTATATTTGCTTTCCTTGCTTCTATACCCTTCTTAATACATGCTAATATTTTATTTGCCTTTGCAGCTGCTGCTTGGCTTTGAGAACTGTTACCTAGGTGGTTGTCCACAAGCACTCCCAAATCCCTTTCAATATCTGATACACCTAGATTTGCTCCATTAAGATTATAAATTGCATGGCTATTTTTCCTTCCCAGATGCATAAACTTACATTTATTCGTATTAAATCTCATCTGCCATTTAGATGCCCATTCCTCAATTTTATGTAAAATCCCCTTGGAGGGAAAGCACATCATTATCTGATTTAATTACCTTGCACAACTTTGTGTCATCAGCGAAAATGGAGACCCCACACTCCAATCCTACCTCTAAGTCATTAATAATATAGTTAAAAAGGAGAGGACCTAATACTGAACCCTGAGGAACCCCACTTACCACATTAGTCTAATCGGAGTATGTTCAATTTACAACAACCCTTTGCTTCCTGTCTTTTAGCCAGCTCTCAATCCATGAGCAGATATTTACTGCAATTCCTGTATCCCTTAGTTTGCCCAATAGTCTCCCATGTGGCCCTGTATGAAAAGCCTTTGCAAAATCCAAAAAGACTACATCCACTGAGTTGCCTTGATCCAGGTTCCTACTAACCTCCTCATAGAAACTAATTAGATTTGTTTGACATGACCTATCCCTCATAAATCCATGTTGACTCCTACTTATAAACCTGTTCAAATATACATATTCTTGTATATTATCCCTTATTAACCCTTCTAAAAGCTTCCCCACTACAGAAGTGAGGCTCACTGGTCTATAATTCCCCGGATTTGCTCTTGCTCCCTTTTTAAATATAGGTATCACATCAGCTTTTCTCCAGTCATCTGGTAGAGACCCTGTGTTGAGAGAATCTTGAAAAATTAAATATAATGGTTTGGCTATTACAGAACCCAGTTCCCTTAGTACCCTTGGATGTATTCCATCAGGACCCGGGGCTTTATTAACATTTATTTTTTCCAACCTCTTTTGGATTACTTCCTGTGTTAACCAATTATTTGACAAAGGTAGTGTAGCCCCATTATGTTGCAGTGTCCCAACCACTTGTACCTCCCTTGTGTATACCGAAGAAAATAACCTATTTAGCTCATCTGCCTTTTCCTGCTCACTAATTTTCAGACAGCCTGTTTCACATTCTTATGTTCCTATAGCTTCCTTCCTCGCCTTCTTCTCATTAATATACTTAAAAAATATTTTAGGGTTAGTCTTACTCTCTTTTGCAATACATTTTTCCATTTTCTATTTTAGCCAGTCTAATCGCGCTTTTGCAAGCCTTGTTGATTTCCTTGTATTCTTGTAAAGCAGTCTCTGTCCCCTCTTGTTTGTATAATTTAAATGCCTGTTTTTTACTCTGTATCTTGATCTTTAAATCATTGTTAAGCCACATGGGTTGTGATTTACTCCTTTTACTTTTATTCCCACACGGTATATGCCGATGTGTATGTATATTTAGTAAGGATTTAAATGTTGTCCATTTATGTTCAGTCTTTTTACTGATCAGTTCTCTGGCCCAGTCTATACTTTGTATTGCTGCCCTTAGACCGTTAAAATCTGCCCCTTTAAAATGTTGTTTTTTTAATTCAATCTCAAATGAGACTGTGTTGTGATCACTGTTTCCCAAAGGTTGCCCTATTTCAACATTTGATACTATATCAATATTATTTGTGATGAGTAAATCTAAGATAGCTTCATTTCTAGTAGGCTCCTGTATAACCTGGGCCAGATAATGATCCCTGAGTGTACTCAAGAACCTGCTCCCCTTAGCTGAACTGCTGGTGTCATTTATCCAGTTTATTTCAGGGTAATTAAAATCTCCTATTATTAGAACTTGCCCGTGCTTAGCTGCATTTCCAATCTGTAACAATAATTGTATTTCCTCACTTGCAGCTATATTTGGGGGTTTATAGCATACTCCTACTAATATTCTTTTGGAATTTGCTGCTCCGCTATTTAACTCTACCCACAAACATTCAACTTTATTACTAGGTCCACCATAAATATCTTCTCTGACTATAGCCTTAAATTCAGGCTTAACATACAGACAAATCCCTCCTCCTTGTTTACCATTGCCTCTATCTTTCCTAAATAAGCTATAACCATCCAGATTAACAGTCCAGTCATGAGATTCATCCCACCACGTTTCGGTAATGCCTATTAAATCCCATTTTTCATTAATTGCTAATAATTCTAACTCTCCCATTTTTCCTGGCAAGCTTCTGGCATTAGCAAGCATACACCTTATGGTATGAGTCTGTAGTTCTGAAGTGCCTGCCACTGTACTTGAATTACTTAGTACTACCTTACTATTGACTATACTACCCCTCCCCCATCTCCTCCCCTATGAGTTGTTAATTCATCCCTTATACCCTCTACAATTTCTACCCCATTACTTATATCTAGTCCCTCCCCCCCACCTACTAGTTTAAAAACTCCTCCAGCCTTTCTACCATCCTATCCCCTAATACAAAAGCTCCCTCATCATTAAGGTGCAATTCATCCCTACTGTAGAGATTGTACCGAAGTGAGAAGTCAGCCCAGTGCTCTAAAAAGCCAAACCCCTCCTTAGTGCACCACATCATTAGCCACACATTAACCTCCCTAATCTCCTTCTGCCTCCCTGGGTTCCAAATTAGGAGTGCGCATTAGATTTGATGGTGCACTAGATCCGCGTAAATACGGTATATCATTCCTTGATTAGTTAGTGGATCAGAAAGGCTGAATGGCAGATAAAAATTGCAAACGTCAGTGTTTACTTTAAGAAAATAATTACTGTAAGAAAGTTGAGAAGAAACCATAATGTATATTTTGGCAGCATTGCAGCATTCTCAGTATTTACCAAGCAATATTCCCTGTTACCTTGGCGCGTTGGAGGAGTGTTCTGTGTAAAACACCTGCACACATCCTCTTTACAGTATTTGATTCATTTTTATTGAGTTTTATTTTTTATACACAATACAGATAATTGAAAAAATAACTGGCTAACTGCTGGCTTCCAGCTCTATCCACAAACTTCCTTTTTCTGTGAATGAACAATATTTGTCCATAATAGACCTGTATCAAGCTAGTGATGGCTCATGCAAAGAACCAGAAAGGTAGTCCGCTAACCAAGTCAGCTAAACTTAGCTAGTTGGCTAAGCTTGAAGCCAAATGCTTGCCAGACAGTCAACTTAAAGATTTTAAACATGTTTCTATTTTAAATTAATCTTAGTTAAAATAATTTTTGATTATTAATATATTCATTTATTGCATATAAAAGTGAAAATGTAAAGATTGTGTACATATTTGCTTTTTAAAAGCAGTTTGCTCATTATCATTTAAATGATGATATAGAAACAATATGACCACAGTGGTTCTTTAAACAATGCAAATAGGAGGATGTTCAAAAAAAAAACATGTAACTACAGATACACACATGTCCGGATTACCCATTAGGCCAACAAGGTAGCTGCCCAGGAGCGCTTCCCTGTGAGGGGTGCCACTTTTTCAATAACAATGGGCCCTGGCTTAAAAAAAGAAATGCTGCAGTTCATAGACCGGTTACTAGGGCGTAATCACCTAGAACAAAAGAGAAAAGGAACTTACACGCACAAAACAGGCAAAAATGGGTTTGTGCATATCGTACATACTCATTCACATGGGGCTCTTCCACCTAACGGCCTAGGGGCTCCAAAAAGGTAGATCCGGCACTGTGTATATATGCAGTAGAGTTTGGTAGGTCAGAGTTGTGCAATGCTATAATGCATGTTTTAAATAGTTCCAATTTTCCTAATGAAATTTAGTACTGCAGAGGTTAAATTAACTTATTTTTTAAAACTTTACAAATGCAGCATTGCAAAAATGTCAGAACTTCCTTCTTACTAAATCTAATTAGGTTGTGTCAGGTCACAGCACCAGCCAATTTCTGGAGCTCTACAGAGAAATCATGTGTTCACTCTACACTAGTTTGTTGTATCAGACATGGGCTAATCAGATATATTTTTCAAAGTAATTTAAAGTCCTTTTTTGAGTTCATGAAAAATAAAATGTTGTAATGTTTAGAATTTGGTTCGTGAAATGCCAAATACCATTTAAATACAATTTCTAATTAAAATATCACTCCAAAAAATATAAAATTCAAAGCATAAATCAAAGACTTGCACCACTATAATAACCTCTGTATTTGGTCTTTAATTAAATGGATTCTTCCATCAATGAAGCTTTGCCTTTCTTAAAATTTTCTGCCTACACAGGTTCATGATTATCTTAGAAGCAAACTGTGCTCCCTTTACGAAAATGACTGCATCTTCGACAAGTTTGAATGTGCTTGGAATGGATCAGACAGGTAACAGTATAAATTGAACATTTATATTATTTCCAATACATATTTTCAAAATATGCATTTGACTACAAGATTTGTATATACAGTATATATATATATATATATATTTATATTTATTTATATTTAGTTTGCCATTCGGTACATTATTATTTGCATCTTATATACATTTAAATAAATCTTATTTTCTCAGTATGTTTGGTCTATAAAGTTTACTTTGCAACAGTTTACATTCACTAGAGGTTAGAGACTATTGAATATTGAAAATATTGAAATGACAGTAATTATATTATAGTGATTACAAATCAAAATTGTTGAAAGATCTCAGTTCATCAATAATAATATTATATATATATAATAATAAAAAAACATACACAAAAATATTTTTTGATACTTCAGCCTTTATCATGTGTTTATTGGTTATAAGTAGAAAACATTAGCAATTTCCAACATCCATGTGTTAAGGAGATGTCTATATGATTCTAGAAAAAACGTTACAATACACCAACTAATTCTAGATTACAAAGTAATGCCATGACGACACGCAAACGAAACATTCAAACTCAACATCCATTACACATTCAATCTTATTCTCCAGTATTTCCATTCTATCCTTGCTGTCCTTTTGTGCATCCCATTCAATCTAAATGGTCTTCCATAGTTCTTAGCATCTTAGCCTGTCTTGGTATGTTTTTCTAGCTCATAGATAATATTTCCATATGTCTGGATATCCATGTCACCATTGAATTGCAGTAATTTCGATTTCAGCCAGTGGTGGCCCTTTTGTGTAACCCCTTGCTTGCCAGGTTGATCCTAACTCATTTGATAGGATTTCATTTCTTGATCAGTTGTCCATTTGCAAAATCCTTTATTTGTAACAAATATTGCCTGATCAATTCAGTTCTAACAATCATAGAATAATTCTTGTATTATGGACTCTAAATTTAATTTGCAGCAAGATTACTGCTTGCGATAACAGAACCAGAAAAAGTGAAATCAGAATTATTAAATTAATTGGCATAAATGAGAAATCCAACAAGGTTTTAATTAAAATTGTCTGATTTACACTAATTTTGAGTCAGAATAAAGTGGTTGAAATAATACAACAAATACAAATACATTTTGCTATATCCATACTTTAATCAGAATTAATTAACGTAAAAAGTGGCTATTGTTATGATCATTTTGTTTCTCGCAGTGTTATTATGACTGGCGCCTACAACAACTTCTTCCGAATGTTTGATCGAAACACTAAACGAGATGTGACCTTGGAGGCCTCACGAGAAAGCAGCAAGCCGCGGGCTGTCCTTAAACCCCGTCGAGTTTGTGTGGGTGGCAAGAGAAGAAAGGATGATATTAGTGTGGACAGCTTGGACTTCACCAAGAAGATCTTACACACGGCTTGGCACCCAACTGAGAACATCATTGCCATAGCAGCGACAAACAATCTGTATATATTTCAAGATAAAGTGAACTCAGAGATGCACTAGGATTATTTTTCTGTAACTCCAAACCAGCCTTTCTGGATGTGTGTCAGTTGGCCATGACTTTTTTAGGAGAGTCGCCTCGGTTGGGTTGGGTTGATTGTTATACTTCAGTTCCATAATTCTTCACTGTGTACAGTATTTCTCTCCTTTAACAGGGATGTTCTTCTATCCTCAGTGTTGGTTGAAGAGATTATTTTTACAGCACTTGAGCTGTGCAGATGAAAGTGTTTTATTAAGATTGCTTTGATGTGCAATCAGAGTAGAGTCGGTCTCATCTTTTTAGGTTGATGAGACCTTTGCAGCAGAAGGGTCAATCTTTATTTGTAAGCCTTTAGTCTCATTATTTGGCTTTGGCCAGGTTTATTTTGCAATATTTTTTTTCTAGTAGCATCTATAGTGTTCATTGAACGGTATGTCAGAGAAATGTCTGATACATAAACAACCATAGTTTATCAAAGCATAATCCATGCATCATAGACAATACAATGCATGACATTTATTCCTAAATTAAGATCTTCTCATACTTTAATATATAATAACATAGGAATATTCATCAAAGGGCTTGCAAATAAAAAGTGGCTATCAGCAGCATTTTTTCTTAAGAAACCCTTAACTGCATTTGTGATACTCCACAGTGGGTGGATTATTCATTTTCTCATTTTCCTTTGTAAATGTTATACAGTGTTTAAGGTATAAACATGTTCATAAAAGAAACCTCAACATACTGGCTCTGCAAAAACCTACAGATCATCAAGAAGCCCTTTATTTCTCAACCTGTATTGAACGAGAAAAATAATTTTAAAAAATGTGGCTTCTAAAACTTGCATTGCTGTCTCAAGCATATCTGTTTCTCTTCATCCCCTATAAGCTGTCCAAGAGCAGATCTGCCCAGGAGGCTGTCACGAAATTTAGACTGGTCTGTTTGCTTGCCTGGATACTTAACCAGGAGTGGAGAGAAGCAGATGAGGCTAAAATTGAAATGTAAATTTTAGGAACTACATTAAAACTGTTTTTTTTTTTTTTTATTGATAGTCCGGCATTAAATTAAAAAAAAAAAACAATTTTTATGACACTACAGTGGTCCTTTAAATATTTAACCACATTTTGGGGGGATCTAGCTAAATCAGCCAATAAATAAATTCCAGAAATCTGGAATCTGCAAATAGAATGTTGAGAAACAAAGTTGAATCAAGTAATTAATTCTGTATTATTTATTTATTTCATTCAAACTGTAATATTTATAGAAATATAGTCTTTCTGCATGATTTAATACCCTTCCAATAAACATGGGGAAACCACTTTTTTGTAATGCTGCAGTTCGATTTTACTCAAAAACAGGATTTGCGTACACACAACTTTTTAATTACTTCCAAAATACCAAAATATCAGTATTCTGTTTTCAAGGTTACAATGAAACGTATATATTGTTGTGGCCCAATAAGACGGCCACATTGATGAATTTTGTTAATACTTCAAGCTGAGCTCCTTGGTGTTTGCAATGTCTATGCAAATACTTGAAATATGTTTGAAGGCTTGATATAAAATAATAAAATGGTTTACAGATTGATATTTCTGCTATTGTGCTATAATAATGGGGAAAAAAATGGTGTTAAGGGTTCCACAACTCAACGGAAATATGCATGTTTTTATTGTTTGTTTTGGGAAACTTTCCGCTGCTTTGAAGCGCAACTAGCAATCTATGACTTTTTATATGACATGTATCGTGAAATGATACATATGTTTGATTTTTTCTAAACTTTTGCTGTAAATACCTGTGTGAAGCACAAAAGCATGTGCATCGACGACTTCCAGCCATACTGCACACAATGTAACGTGTCAGCTTATTTTCAAGGAAATGAGGAATGTCTGTTTATATATTGTATAATCTAGTAACTACTGAAATATTATATGTACATATTTATTATGAGAAATGTTAAATTTCTCTTCTGTAAAAAAAAAAAAAAAGAGAATATTACACATTTTAATGGTTGGTGTTCTATCATAGACAATGTCATAATTATTATTTATTTAGTGTGTAGCTTCCAACAAAACATGTTGCTAAAAAATAAAAAAATAAACATAATCCACATAATTGATATTTTACATATAACATGTAGTAAAGCACGTTTAAAGGCAACAGTAATTTATTGATTTTTATTTGGATGGGGGCAAGAGAAAAGATGGCATTGCTGAACAAGCTATATTTATTTTATAAGTTTATGTCCGAAATAAAACATGGTGCAGCTAATGTGGACGATAAGCGTCATTTTGTGGTTATATTAGTCGGATTTCCCAGCTACAAGCATTTTGTTGTAATTATATTTAATCTTAATCTCTTTATCCTATGGGTATGATCTAATTCACAGCACTCACTAAGCAAAAACATATTTCGGTCTTTTTAGGATTTGTCTCGAGAGGGTACTTAGCAAGGGCTGCCCCACTAAATAACTCCATAGGAAATTATACAAGTTAGCGCGTTTCAGCTTTAAATATTAATCTTAGCATGCATTTACCCCTCATGGTAGAACGGTTAATTTATCATAATTTACAGTTCATATTAGCCCAGTAATATTTATGCACATTCCTTAAAAGGATAAATTGTTGCAGTCAGCACATTTTTCTGACTGTTGCTATGGAGATGAGCTAAAAATCCTGCTTTTTGGTATAAAGCCATTACATGTCAAATTAATTAAAATTACCTTTACAATTTATTATCAAATACTAACAAGACATTTTTCGTTAACATTTAAAAATGTTGGATTTTAACCTGGCTAATTATATTGAGCTGTATATGAGCAAGAAACAGCCATACTTATAATCCTGATATTAGTGCTAGTTCTTTATTGTTTTTTGTTTTTTTTTCATTATATCTAGGTGACAATATAAGGACTCTTCCTTAAGTATGTAGTGCAGTAATCTGGCAATGTTCATACATAGTCCTTCAAGTTCAACCTATTTAGATCTCTTCTGATATTTATAATATGCGGATCAAATGTTATTTGTTCATTGATAATTGATCCAGAGTGATAATTGATCCAGAGGAAGGCGAAGAGAAAAAAAAACTAATTGAAACATTTCCAATCATTTCAAAATGGGGAAAAAAATACTGGCAATCATATTCCCTCCTGGATCAATACTCCCTTCTCTATTTATCCAGGACAGCCCTTTGTATTTAAAAATATATCGAATTCCTTTGTAATTTATCAAATCCACTGTCACCACTTCCTTTGGTAGAGAATTCCACAGTTTAACCGTCCTTACTGTTACCTGACATTACACCATCATCTGAGAGGAAGCCTTTAAAGGTATATGCAAGCTGGGTTATGAATGCATCTGATAGAGGGGAATTCATAGTGTATGATTACATTTATTTGCATGCACTATGATTTTCTAGCTTTGCATAAAAAAAACTGTTGCAGGTGATGTTTACACCCCCAGGATTGAGCTAGGCTCCTGAGAGGGTTCATTTTCAAGTGTCCAGTGTATGCAGCCAGCTAAACTGGGTCCTTGAGCTGTTACACGGTTGTTCTTTAGACATACGCCCTTTCCTTCATAAATTCTGACAAATTATAATTGTACTGAAACCAAACATGTCAGCTTCTTCTTCCTATTCTAATTTTGTCTTTTAGGCAAATAAGAATTTATACTTAATTTATGGTCCTGCAATGACCTGCAAAATTTTCTGTTCATATGTCTCTGTGTGAGAGAGTGCATGCAATTCACTGGGGCAGGGAGAGATCTCAGGGGCAATTCACTGGGGCTGGGGGAGGTGATGGGACAATTCACTGGGGCTGGGAGAGATCACAAGGGCAATTCACTTGGGCAGGTGATGGTGTAATTACTTTTACATGGGGCAAATCACTGGGGCTGGGCGCATGTAGATAAACCAATCAGTGAATGAAGGGACACATACCTTGTTCTGGGTATTACAGAAATCTAAAGGAAAGCTGCAGCTCAATTCACAGACAAAAAAGATACAATGTATTATGTATGCTAATATTCGCTCGGATTTTCAGGGAGTGTCACATTGATAGAAAACAGTTTGCAAATGCAAGAAATTCGGCAAACTTTTTTTTTTTTTAATGCAACAATTGTTTTCATACACTACTAATTCTCCTCTATTAGATGCATTCCTTATTCAGCTCACTTGCATATACCTTTAGCTTCCATTATATTATGTTAGCAGGGTGATTTTGCATCCAAATTCTCTCTTACTTCCCAACTCCATTGTATGATACTCTGTATAATACAGATCAGTCTTTTTTGAACTGCAGGTGTCAAGATCTGTATCTACTAATCCAGACAAGAAGTGAGGTTAAAATAACTGACTGGCTGGCATGATGCTCCACACATAAGAACAGGAACCAACAAAAAGTCATTCTCTTGTCTGTGTAGTCACAAAGTAATTTTACCCCCAATCATATTTGCTGTATACTAGTATTTAGTGATATAAGAAGCAGTAAATTCCATCCCAATTCCAAACAAACTTCAGAGAAGCACAGTGTTTATTTTAGTATGTATATTATTCATATAGTGCCGGCAATTTCAGTAAATATACCAACAACACCTACATTTAGCCAATAACAAAGAGGGCTTCTATCCTAATTTACTTTAATCCTAATTAAACTTTCTAATTTTATTGTAGCCATGGACATTTTGTTAATAAAAGATGTTCATGTTATGCTAATGATGATACTTTAGGCACTGTAATTTTCTCTGAATTCTTAAAACAGTAATATTTTTGTTTTATGGAAATGTTTTAAATTAAATAATTTGTCCTCTGCAGGGTCATATAAAATTTTCACTACACTTACATGTATGCAGCTCCAGAATACCTTCTGGGACCTTCTCCATTATCCCTGTTCTCTCTCATTAAAGCTGCCATGTTGCCTAGGTGTGCGTTAAAGCCACGCCCACAAGAGCGGTGCTTCACACTACCAGTGTCTCATGCTATTCAGACACACTGTATGTCAATATCTTCTTGTTAGCAGCATGAGATACTAGTAGTCTAAAGCTTTACTTTGCAAAATGTGCAACATGGCAGCTGTCATGGGGGAGAAGAGGAAGAAAAGATGAAGTTACAGAAGGTGAGGATGTGAGTCTTGGAAGTGACAAAGTTATATGACAATAACACGGAGGAGGAAAAAGTAAAAAAAAGTCCCAATTGTTGAAACATATTTAGGCTTTATGCTGCCCTAGACCCATGTAGACTTATAATTATTATTATAGTTTATCTATAATGCGCCGACATATTCCGTAGCGCTGTACATAAATTGCAGCACTCACTCTACCACACCCTAAGATTACCACATACAGATATATAGAATCATACAGTATGTGTGTTTATGTAAATATATAGTAGCTGCTGCTTATAAACAAATGCATATACACCCACCTTCCAGTGGCCTGCATCCCCTGAATAATTATTGCCCTAGGCCTGGACCATTTTTGTCTAGGCAAACATGTATCACTGTGTAGAATGCTTCTTTTCTCTGGTACCAGATTACTTTCTTTGCAGGGGGCAGCCTTTTTTTTAGTTCTATACGTGTTATACTGGATAACCTGCCAAAAGTCATTTTAGGCGAATACGATGACAGATCTTCAGCGTGTCTAAGAATTCTTCAAACTAGCCAATTGCAATTTAACAGTTAAATTATTGTGATGCTCCGTTGCTTTAAAAGTTTTAATTGAAGACATTATCAATTAAATTGCTGTTCCTATCCTCACATATACTTGTTGTTTCGATCACTCTGAGCATGCACAAACCTGCTAGATGTAATCAACTGATTAGACTATCACAAAATTAAGAAGCAGCGTTAGGTTTCAGTTATCAGACAAAAATGAAATAATTTTAAAGTAAGCTTAATATAAGAAACAGCAATATTTTAATAATTTACAATCTTTTTTGTGGCCCTGTAAAAAAATCAACAAACACAATAACGTCTACATAAACATAGTGTTGATTACATATCTGTCAATATAATTAACAATTAATCTGCACATTGCAGATCAGAGGAGATCTAAAAAGGTTAAACTTGATGGACTAAAAGTATTTTTTCAACCTCAATTACTATGTAACTATGTAATACACTTATGCAGAAGTCCTCTCAAGGATGTTGAAATTGAAATTATAATTATTCAGATTTGGCATGTGACACACTGCTTAGTAATTATCAAAATTAATTCCTCTGTGCCTCTATTGCTGACATTTTTAGGTAGCACACATGGTAGCAAATAACGACTAACTGCAATCGATACACGTGACCGGGGCTATATCTGTACATGCTTGCGGGCTTACTCTAGATATGAAAAAGACACTCTTTGCATTCTAAGGAAAAGTGATATTTGGACAATAAAACTATAAAGAGAATGTCTTCCAAATACATTTTGATTTGTGATTAGACTTTAGACGATGGATGCCACATAAAATATACATGATGAGTTGAGTTTAAGTGACACAAGTCAGCCCTTTAAAAAATAAGTTGAATCTATTATAATGAAAACTTTATTAGCCCCATGATGGTTATGAATTATTGCTATTTTTCTGTCTGCTCCATGTTGCTCCTTTTACTACCTCACATACCGGAGAGCATGTTACTGTATGGTTGGGCAGCAAACAGTGAATCTCCAAAACTGCATTTACTAATGCAAATTACATAGCCTGCAGCTTCTTATGTGTCCATATTATTGTTTTGAAGCTTCTAGGGCAGGTGGCAGCACATCATGAAAGTATGGACCAACAGGAAACATCTGTCTATACTGTTTGTATTAGAAGATGCAACATGAAGATTCACAGTTTGCAGTGCATCTGACATATTGACACTATGCCCTATAAGTGAGGAGATAAACATTGAAAAAACAGTAAGAATGCATATAATTGAGCTAATAAGGCTTTCAATATGCTAGATGCAGCATTTAATTTTAAAGGGGCTTGACTGGTTTTACCAGTACAGTGTTCCTTTAATTAACGTTTTTCATTTGCTTCTGAGAATTCGAACACTGAACTCTGATCTAATTGGCTGGTGGCAATCACAGCGGCTGCTGTGGCTATATTCTCTAGGGAATAGGTTGTACTGTACTGTTGCCTAATATAACATAACTCTATGCAGAATTTCTAAGAATCCACATCTACAACGCAGTGAGACAAGTATTCGACAGTTTCTCAAGGAACTGATTGGTCTCATTAGAACCAACTTCACATTTTAACTACATTGACAAGGGAATGTTCCTCATGTGTATTTTGCATTATTTCAGAATGTATAGAATATATGAAGAGTGTTTGACTTCCTTTTAATTAATACAATCCTTCCTTTCTATGAATTAAATCTAAGTTTGGAAAACATTCCTTCATTCTTCTTGTTGGTTTGAGATATTTTTGCTGAATGTGTATTTTTTTGCCCTCCTCAGTGATGCAAAGTAATTGATGGTAAGGTTTATTAGTCTAAATATTCTGAAGGATTCATTACATCTTTTTTTGTGTTCCATAAATGAACTGAAAATAAACTATAAATATGTTGATAACAATTTTTTTAAATAAAAAACAAAAAGTACAATTGTCTTTATTATATGTGTGTAAATGTTAAACATTTTCAAACTGCAGGTTGATTGTTATACATTCTTATAAAAATAGTGCGTGCTATATTCATAGTAATTCTTGAAGTTTAAGTATTCTTTATATCTGATTTTTATAATGACATTATAGTGTATATTCCCAGGGCAAGATTTATGTTTGAGGTGCCTCTAGGCATAGGTTTCTCTGGTGCCCCCTATACTCGCACACACATATATGTCTATTAATATTACATTTTATAAATTAACTCAGAAAACACAAGATTAGAGAGCTGAATAAAATCTATGTACCGTATTGGTCCGAATATAAGCTGCACCTTTTTTCCGATTTTTGAGTTTGCGAGTTACAGGTGCGGGGGCTACACCTCCCAGTATGCTATGCAGAGAAGAGCGGAAGTCCTTTATAGGCAGCACAATAGTTTTTGTTCTGTCCATCAGTCATGTCTGACTCTCGGGGACCATTTCCACGCAGCAAGCCAGGCACATCTATCTGTGTTCCTGGTTGTGCTTATCCATATGGTTTTCCTAGCAAATATACTGGAGTGGGATGACAGTTCCTTCTCCAGTGGATCACAATTGGTTGGACCTTTCTGCAATGACTCACACATCATGACTGACCCTACATGGTATAGCTCACAGCTTCCTTGAGGTACACAAGCCCCTTCACCACGATAAGGTAGCGAGCCGGAACAGGAGACAACACAGTACGACCGCTTAACAAAATGATTTGCTATTCCCAATCTTAAACACTCTTTGTTGTACAGTGTAAGCCAAAAATGCTTCTACAAATGTTTGGTATGTACAAACATGATGTCTCAAGCAGTCAGGCACCCCTAGGCATGTCAAATGGGATAAACATATCAGTTGTGCAAGGCTTGAAGTTCATTGGCCATTTGATTGTTTGCTGTAATTTTATATCACTATCCTGCATTTTTATTCTACAGACTTTTTTATTACAAAAAATAAATTGAGTAGGTATAACATAGTAAAATAAGAGGAGCAAAAACTTGATCTTATAAGTACATTTTATTGAAGCACCACATATATGGTACATTAAAGTCCCACCAATAGTTCTTGTGGTCAATTTTTGTAATAAGCCAACATATTCATAATTTGACAACAATGAATAATCCAGAAACTCTCTTGGATCTACAGCTAGTCTGTACTTGAAATAATCACTGGATTAGACAAAGAGAAAGAGGTTATACACAGCAAAACAACAATGCATATAGTCTATGGGGATTAACGGATGTTTCTCAGTAACAAACTTTATAATCCACTGATATGGTGTGATGCAAGAACTCTGTATGTTACTGATGTGCTTTGCCTGAACATGGATCTAGACACACACATCCCAATAAACCTATTGAAATATTAACAAATGCACATCAATGCCATCTTATCTATTATAGAAGAAATCATGAACTTCTGATAGTTACACCAGCATGACGAAAAGCTGCAATCTTTATGTCTGAGACTTTATATTATTATTATTATTATTATAGTTTATTTATAACGTGACATTTTCCATAGCGCTGTACATAAATTAGGTTCAGACAATGATACATACAGATTAACAAAGATTTTAGCTAAGATCATGGTGCACAGGAGCTCAAAGTTTTTGCCTGACCTTATATATAGAGATCAAGCTGGGTCTATACCATTTAGACAGGCAGGGGATTATATTAGGAAAACGTTTAATATTCTGCACAAAATTCCTCTGCTCCAATGAGTCTTTTGGCTCTTGATATTGAGAAAGCCTTTGGCACATTTGAGTGGTACTATCTATACAAGACATTGGAAAAGTTTGGCTTTAAAGGACGTTTTCTTGGCCTTCTTATAAGCTAATATGAAGCTCCAACTGCCAATATCAAACTAGCTGGAGAGCGTAGGGCCTTAATCTCCATCCAGAAAGGTACTAGGCAGGGCTGCCCACTATCGCTTCTTCTATTTGCACTTGCAATAGACCCATTGTCACATGCTATTAGTCAAACCCTGAAATTCAGGGACTCACTGTAGGTTTTCAACAATTCAAATGCTCACTCTTCGCCGACTACCTACTATGTACTCTAACCGAACCCTGTAGTTCTATTCCTGCACTCATGACCACAATTGATCACTTTAGTAAAATATCTAGCCTTAGGCTAAATTTTTTTAAAAATGAAGTTCTAGCAGTAGGTATCCCGGAACTGTATTAGAAGATTTAAAATCCTCTTAGAAATGTATTTGGTCCAATCGACACATCAAATATTAGGAGTCAATATCACCATGAAAATATCAGACTTATATAAAGCTAACTACCCCCCCCCCCCCCATTTATAACACTAGCATCTGAAATGGGATAGATATTGTATCTTATGGTCGTATAATAGCTGTCAAAATGAACTTATTGCCAAAGTTAATATATTTATTCAGATCCTTGCCTATACCACTTAACTTAAAATAACTAGATAGCTTTCAAAATAGCATCTCCATATTTATATGCAATAACAAACGCCCCCTTATAGCTCAAAGAATAATGTATAGACACAAAGAAGTAGGAGGACTTTCTATCTCAAACTTGAGGCTGTACTTTAAAGCAGCCCAAGGGGCAGTATTACCCTTAGTCCATCAGTCAGCATAGGTCTCATTAGAGGACCAACAATTGAAGCGACACTCTTGGTATAAACTTCATTGGATACCTAAAGGGTTAATAACCACTTCAACTCCCTCTATCCCAATGATACAGCTAACGTTAACCTGCTGGAATTGGGCCAAATCCAATTGTCAACTTGCCTCAGCCTTAACTCCTCTATTATCGTTATTATCTTTTCTACACATACTAGGAGAATCAAACGTAGTCATGAGACATTGGTGGTTCTCTAGGAACATAGAAATAATTGAATTTTGGTATCTCTATGGAACCCTTTGACATATGATCAAATTCATGCTATACACAACATTTCAAACTCTATCTATCTAAAAATCAGGGACTGGGTCACTAAAGTGTCTAAAGATATGGGAGCCCTAAAGACATCCTGGTTCTTCCTCAAAAGACTCCACTAACAAAAGAGATCATAGGAACCCTCTATGACACTTTCAATAGATCTAAAATGATTGAAAAACACAAATTCATGATACAATGGGAGGAAGATCTGGGTCATGAATGGGAAATAGCTAAATGGTCAGAAGCCTGCTCAAAGTTACATAGGGGATCATTGAATCATAGCAAGTTGGAGACTTTGATCAAAGTCTTACATAGAATCTATGGCATGCTAGATAAACTACATACTGTAAAATAAATCCCCTGAAGAGTAAACAATGCTTTAGAGGCTGCAAAAGTAGAGGAGACCATATACATACTGTACATGGTGGCTTTGCCCAATAGCTCAAAATATATGGAGACAGCCTAATTCAACTCGCTTCTGTACTTTTTAACACCCTGACTCCTTTGGCAATGGAATCATGACTATTGGGGATACACATTAATAGCTTAACCTCTTCCCAAAATAAATTACTCCAGCTTATGGCATTGGCAACCAAAACTCATATAGCCAGTAACTGGAAGCTACCGACCTTGAACTTTTCAGAAGTTGTACAAAAAATTAAATATATACTAATAAATGAGCACTTAACCCATAGCATATTGGGTGCTCTCCCCCAGTTTTTAAAAACATGGGAACCCTGGATAATGAATTCAATTAGTATATCCCTCATATAACTTTTACTTGCTAATACACATATTCATAATCTGTCATGTGAGGCAGAGGGAATCCAAGTCGGGACGTCTCCCGGAGGCACCGAAAGAGAATTCAAGGTAAAGAGAGAGCAGATTTTTTCTCCATTACCCTTCTTGTTAATTTTCCCTTATTGGGAGGAAGTATTTCACAAATATGTTACAATGAGTTACATACTTTGCACTCTTAATTCACTTAGCATCATATTCTGATTTTCTGCTTTTACTCTTATAGTTACGTTTATTGTTATAATTAAAAATGTGGAAAAAAAAATCAGTTAGACCAGATAAATCATACATTTTGATATTTAATCTAGAAGAAATAAGACTTGAGCTACTTTCTTTATTGAGCATTGGAAATATATCTAGTCTGAGTTTTCTGGAAACGGTAACATAATTTATAGTGCAATATACTGTACATAGTCCCTACTAGACAAAAAGACTGGGAGAAACATGGGTTAAAGTATCCAAGCAAGTGACCATAAATTGACACATTATGGGCTCCAGTCTTGACATCGCTATTGTTTTTTCATAAACAAATGATCTCATATCTTAAAGGGTCGTTGTAATATTTCAGGGTTTATAACTTTAAGGTGGTCAAACAACTTTTCAATTTATTGTGATTAAAAAAAACTTCATCTTTTTTGAGAAAACATGTGGAAAATAGCTTGTTTCATTAACCTCCGATCCTTTTAAGCTTGAGAACATTTCTCTACACTCAAGATAAGAGCTGCAGACAACGTATGTATATGTGCAGCATATTGGTAGCTATAGGGAATTGGCTCCACTATCTGCCCAGTTTATAAAAGAAGAGAGGAGCTCGAGCTCAAAGATGGCAAGAAAGGTTTTAAAAGCGGGACTAAAACAGGTGATCTAGGTTTATTCCACCAATGCACCACAATTCATAAAGTCGATTGGTTCAATTTAAAATTTCTGTTAAAACGACATCAAAAATGTTTCCATCCTCTTCCATCCTTCTTTCTTAACCTGGTGAATCATATCAATTATATTCTGATTAACAAACACATTATAAATATAGATCAGGATACTATAAATATACTTTTGCCTTCTTAATCTTTTTAGGAAAACTACATATTTTATGCAGAACATTATGTTCTAGTCCCAGGAAATATGCTTTTTAATGATTCACTGTGTCAAGTAATGACAAAGACATTTTGAGTGTCCATTCATTTTATGTGACGACTGCCAATATGATGCAATATGTAATGTTATACAAATGCAATAAAACTGGGTCTACTGAAACCAATAGTCTTCAGTCTTCGAGCTCATGTGTTCACCCCACTGCAATAAATCTTACAGGAGACATTTATTATTCTGCATTCCCTGCAAAACTAGCTCCTCTACTCTTCTAGCACAGATCCAATGCCTTACAGTCTACTACTGCTGCCTTTTCAAGTTCTTAATACTTACATACTGTACGTGGCCTTGCTCCTCGATATCTTTCATCACTAATCTCCCACTATGTTCCACAAAGCCCTCTACAAATTGAATCCCCTTTAACACCATAGTCCTATTATCACCCTGCACCAGTTCCATTTCCATCCTTTCTTACTCCACTGGAATAAACTCTCTATTCACGTTAGCCAGTCTCCAGACTTGCATACATTCCACATCTACCTGAAGACCAGTTTCCTTTCTATTGTACCCATGACCCTGATGCTTTTTTCTAGCCCATTGTACCATTGTACATTTGGCAACAACTCCAAACCTTACATTATGATCAGCCTACCATGGTTATTCAGTAAATGTACTCCTTAATAACCCAAAACTATGTTATACAGTTTAATAAAAATGTTAAGCTATATACAATTATAAATAAATAAATATGTAAAAAAAAAACTGGACAGTGATATCAGCATTAATTAAAAACAATAATATGTCTGCTTTTTATTCAGCCCATGCATAATTACATTTTTAACACATCTTTATTTATCTGGTTAGATTTATTTTTTATAAAGGGCATCTGATCACCACATCCTGAATTATAGTTTTAAGTGTTACTATTTATATAGAAGACAAAAACTGCCTGATCATTTCAAGAATAATTCTCTTCCTTCTGTCATGAATTAGATCAAAGTGTCACAACTACCATCATCCTCCTGAGAATTATATATTCCACAGCCTCTAAGATGCAATAAAACGGCCAGAGACAGCAGCTTGTGCCGTTTACTGTGATTTTCTTCCTCTATCATATGATCAAGTGATTTTGCAAGCAGGGTATCAGCAGTTGGAAACAAATTAGGGTCGTGTTTTTCAAATACTGAAAGAAATACAATGTATATTATATATATTAATATATTATAGACTGGGACCAGCGTTTTGTTACATGCCAAAAGTTAGATTGGACTTAGAAATTCTGTATCTGTGATTAAAAATGTAGTGTACCTGAAAGTCTTTACAATAATTTATTTTGCAAGTGGATTTTCCTTTGCAGGTAAAGGCTGATAAATTGCAGAGTGCACTAATTGTTCCAGGTAAGAGGGGTTTGGCTTGACTGTGCTAAACTAGTATAAAAGGTTTGTGAGCTGTTTGGGGCTGTTTGCAAGTGGATTTTCCTTTGCAAGTAAAGGCTGATAAATTGCAGAGCGCACTAATTGTGCCCAGGTGAGAAGGCAGAAGTTAATATAAACAGGAGAAGGGGCGAATTTGTGAGCTTGCAAACATTTCTAGTATCAAGTACAATTCTAATAAAAGTGTAGGAGTTTAAATAAAAGGAGGGAGTTCAAATAAAAGGGAGGGAAGATTTATAGTGCAAAAGAGGAAGAATAAAATATATATATATATATATATATATATATATATATATATATATATATATATATATATATAATTTTTTTTTATTATTTTATTTTTTTTTACAAAACTTTATACAAATATATTATTTTATATTCTTTATTTTTCCCACTGAATTTTTGTAGACAATAATAATAATTATGAGTCGGTCCAGTGGCAACCTCACTCAGTGTACATCCTGTCATATGAATGCAATACTGGAACAGATGATCCACGGTCCATACCTTTGTGGCAGGAGTGAGCATGTTGCCTCTCTGGAAGCTCAAATTGGAGAAATGGAGAGGAGAATTACAGCACTTAGTGATATTGCTCCACTGGAAAGGGAGCTGGTGATCACTGAGCACAGTTTAGCTGGGCCTAGCATGGAGGGTGGAGCTGGGGCTAGTGAGGATGTCCAGGGAGGCAGCTGGGTTACAGTTAGAAGGGGAATCAGTGGGAACAGGTCCTCCAGTAAATGGGTTAGCCAGAAAGGCTTGAGGAGTTTTTATACTAGTAAGTGGGGGGGAGGGACTAGATATAAGTAATGGGGTAGGAAGTGTAGAGGGTATAAGGGATGAATTAACAACTCATAGGGGAGGAGATGGGGGGACTGATAGTATAGTCAATAGGGAGGTAGTACTAAGTAAATCAAGTACAGTGGCAGGCACTTCAGAACTACAGACTCATAACATAAGGTGTATGCTTGCTAATGCCAGAAGTTTGCCAGGAAAAATGGGAGAGTTAGAATTATTAGCAGTTAATGAGAAATGGGATTTGATAGGCATTACTTAAACGTGGTGGGATAAATCTCATGACTGGACTGTTAATCTGGATGGTTATAACCTATTTAGGAAAGATAGAGGCAATGGTAAAAGAGGAGGAGGGATTTGTCTGTATGTTAAGCCTAAATTTAAGCCTATAGTCAGAGAAGATATTGTTAATGATATAGTTTAATGTTTGTGGGTAGAGTTAAATAGCGGAGCAGCAAATTCTAAAAGAATATTAGTAGGAGTATGCTATAAACCCCCAAATATAGCTGAAACTGAGGAAATACAATTATTGTTACAGATTGAAAATGCAGCTAGGCATGGGCAAGTTCTAGTAATGGGAGATTTTAATTACCCTGAAATAAACAGGATAAATGAGACCAGCAGTTTAGCTAAGGGAGCAGGTTCTTGAGTACACTCAGGGATCATTATCTGGCCCAGGTTATACAAGAGCCTACTAGAAATGAAGCTATCTTAGATTTAGTCATCACAAATCATATTGATATAGTATAAAATGTTGGAATAGGGCAACCTTTGGGAAACAGTGATCATACAACAGTCTCATTTGAGATTGAATTAAAAAAGTACATTTTAAGGGGCCAACAAAAACTCCTAATTTTAAAAGGGCAGATTTTAACGGTCTAAAGGCAGCAATACAAAGTATAGACTGGGACAGAGAACTGGCAGGTAAAAATACTGAACATAAATGGACAAGATTTAAATCCTTACTAAGGCCCTCATTCAATTGCGATTCGGCCAATTGAATAGGGCTCTAAATAAGCACATAACATATTTTTTTGAAAGAAGTTTTTAGTTAGTAAACATCTATCCAAAAGCAAGGTTTTCACTAACTAAAAACTTATTTCAAAAAATATGCTATGTGCTTATTTAGAGCCCTTTTCAATTGGCCAAATTGCAATTGAATGAGGGCCTAAATATACATACACATCGTTATATACCATGTGGGAATAAAAGTAAAAAGAGTAAATCCCATCCAATGTGGCTTAACAATGATTTAAAGTTCAAGATACAGAGTAAAAAACAGGAAATCAACAAGGCTTGCAAAAGCGCTATTAGACTGGCTAAAATAGAAAATGAAAAAATAATTGCAAAAGAGAGTAAGACTAACCCTAAAATATTTTTTAAGTATATTAATGGGTAGAAGGCGAGGAAGGAAGCTGTAGGAACATTACAATGTGACACAGGCCGTCTAATAATTAGTGACCAGGAAAAGGCAGATGAGCTAAATAGGTTCTTTTCTTCTGTATACACAAAGGAGGTACCAGTGGTTGGGACACTGTAACATAATGGGGCTACACTACCTTTGCCAAATAATTGGTTAACGCAGGAAGTAATCCAAAAGAGGTTGAAAAAAATAAATGTTAATAAAGCCCCAGGTCCTGATGGAATACATCCACGGGTACTGAGGGAACTTGGTTCTGTAATAGCCAAACCATAATATTATTGGGGAAGATTTTAGAAGGGTCAATAAGGGATATTATACAAGAATATGCCTATTTGAACAGGATTATAAGTAGGAGTCAACATGGATTTATGAGGGATAGGTCATGTCAAACAAATCTAATTAGTTTCTATGAGGAGGGTAGTAGGAACCTGGATCAAGGCAACTCAGTGGATGTAGTCTTTTTGGATTTTGCAAAGGCTTTTGATACAGTGCCACATGGGAGACTATTGTGCAAACTAAGAGATACAGGAATTGCAGTAAATATCTGCTCAGGATTGAGAGCTGGCTAAAAGACAGGAAGCAAAGGGTTGTTGTAAGTGGAACATACTCCGATTGGACTAATGTGGTAAGTGGGGCTCCTCAGGGTTCAGTATTAGGTCCTCTCCTTTTAAACATATTTATTAATGACTTAGTGGTGGGACTGGATTGTAGTGTCTCCATGACATGAAGTTGTGCAAGGTAATTAAATCAGATAATGATGTGCTTCCCTCCAAAGGGATTTACATAAAATTGAGGAATGGACATCTAAATGGCAGATGAGATTTAATTTGAATAAATGTAAAGTTATGCATCTGGGAAGGAAAAATAGTCATGCAATTTATAATCTTAATGGAGCAAATCTAGGAGTATCAGATATTGAAAGGGCTTTGGGAGTGCTTGTGGACAGCCACCTAGGTAGCAGTGCTCAAAGCCAAGCAGCAGCTGCAAAGGCAAATAAAATATTAGCATGTATTGAGAAGGGTATAGAAGCAAGGGAAGCAAATATAATTCTGCCACTAAACAAATCTCTAATATGCGGTAATTTGGAATATGGAGTACAATTTTGGGCACCACTTCATAAAAAGGACATTTTAGAGCTGGAAAAGGTAGATCCAGGGAGAAATCAGATCGCCAGGATCTGGGGTCAGGAAAGAATTTAAAAAAATTCCCTTTGAGACGATTGGCTAAGTTTCACTTGGTTGTTTTTTTTCTGTTTGCCTTCCTCTGGATTAATTAATAATTAAAAAATAAAAATAAAAATAAATAATTAAATAATTGATTAATCCGCATATTGCAGATCATAGGAGATCTTAAAAGGTTGAACTTGATGGACTGAAAATCTTTTTTCAACCTTAATTACTACGTAACTATGTAACTAATATACACCCACCCTAATAAAAATTATTTATAGCAATGATACACATAAAACATTAGTATTAGCAGTTATTAAAGGGACACTGTTCTACACCATTATATAGTGCAGTCAAGATAAAGTGTTAGCATTTACAAGATTCACACTGTTTACTTACCATGGGCCTCATTCAGTTGTGATTTGGCCAATTGAATAGGGCTCTAGATAAGCACAGAGCATATATTTTTTACAGAAGTTTTTAGTTAGCGAAGATCTTACTTTTGGATAAAAATTCACTAACGAAAAACTTCTGTAAAAAAATGCTATGGCCCTCATTCAATTGCGATTTGGCCAATTGAATAGGGGTCTAAATAAGCACATAACATATATTTTTTAAAGAAGTTTTTGGTTATTGAAAACCTTGCTTTTGGATAGATATTTACTAACTAAAAACTTATTTAAAAAATATATGTTATGTGCTTATTTAGACCCCTATTCAATTGGCCAAATCACAATTGCATGAGGCCCCATGAGATTAACATGCAGTCTAAGAGCATAGGCTCAAAGACTGAGCTTATGGGACAAACTCTCATGTCCTGAAGGGACTATACATTACAAGTTCTCTCTAAATCAGTGGTTCCCAAACCTCTCCTCAGGGCTCCACAGTCATAATTTCAATTTCACAGTGCGTGAATACAGGTGAGGAAATTTGAGGCTACATTGCCTGTTGAATACTAATTTTCTCACCTGTGGTCACATACTGTTAAATTGAAATCCTGACCTCTCTGAGGAGCCTTGAGGAGAGGTTTGGGGACCACTGCTCTAAATGCTTATATACTTTATTTTTTTTTACATTGCATTATATGGGGTAGTTACAACTTAAATTAGCAGTTAGGTAAGCAATATGGAAGTTTGTGAGGCCCATGCTATTGCAATCTCACATTCTAGCGCAGCTGTGGATAACGTGCAGCACAGGGACCCTTAAAGCCTTCCCATGTGGCTCATTCCTATTTTCTGGAGAGTGATATTATGTTTCTCTTCCATAGTACCCAATCTATTTTCACCTACTAACATTTACATATGAATTGCTGTTACTTTCCATTAGCAATTATTTCCTGCTCCTGCATTAATCCATCTCTTACTATTATATTACTCTTTATTTATAAAGTACATATATTTTCTGAAGAGCTGTTTACAAGAAAATAGTAGAGTGGATACAATAAATACAATAAGATTATATATATACACATCTGAAGAAAAATAACACATGTTATTGGAGATTTTCTACTGCATAGTGTGACTCCAGCAAGAAAACTAGCATTATGACTGGACAATTTATTACTGATCGCCAAATAAAATTGAAATAGTTAAACCATTTACTTTGAAGTGCTAAATAATAGGTCTGGACTGTGACTTTTGATCGGTTTAAAATTGGATTTTTATAATTGTATATTTGTTAGCAGATAATTTCGCCTATTTTGAGGCCTATTGAACTCATTAAACTAATTAAGAAATAAATTATTAGTTATATTACTTATGGAGTTATTTGGTAATGAGCAATTGAAATAGTAGTGTGTCCACTCAGTAGATATATTGGGCCTCATTCAATTGCAACTTGGCCAATTGAATAAGGCTCTAAATAAGCACATAGCATATTTTTTTTAATAAGTTTTTAGTTAGTGAACATCTTTCCAAAAGCAAGGTCTTCACTAACTAAAAACTTCTTAAAAAAATATATGATATGTGCTTATTTAGAGCCCTATTCAATTGGCCGAATTGCAATTGAATGAGGCCCATTGGATCTATCTGATATATGAAATTCTTCTATTTTTCACATCTGAAATTGCCTCTTAATTAATCCCTTACCTCAAGAACTTATTATTATTGGATTAAAGTTATTCTTTTGGAACAGATGCTTAAGAAGAATTTATATGAATACCTTGAAGAGGACTATATTCATTATCGCTATTAAGTGTTAAATTATATATTGAATGGTTAATTACGGTAGGTTAATGCTCCCTTCATTCAGTCAGAATTGTGTATTATGACCTCCTAATTATAGGATAATATATTGTGAGATTCTCTTAGTAACTGTATTCATCTTTACTAACTGCAATTTAATAATGGCTAAATATTTGTTATTATTCTGATAAGATTAGTAGTATAAATTAATAGAATTAAAAAGATTGCATATTCTTGTATTGATAAATATATATATATATATATATATATATATATATATATATATATATATATATATATATACATATACATATATATAGGAAATTATTAACCTCACTAGAACGGAAAATCTCAACACAAAGAGAACAAAAAGAACCTAAAGAATGTAGAGATCAGAAAGAAATTAGGCAACAATTAAATCTCTAAATGGAAATTTTACCTAAGAAACTTAGAGATCAAAAGTTAGAATATTAAGAAATAAAATCGTTTAAATATGTTTTAAACACAATTAATCAAAGGAGAACAATGTAATTCAGATATTGAAGATAAATTATATGTGCAGGAACAACAAATACAAAATCAGAATCCTTTGAATAAAACAGAAGAGTTAGAGAATAGGAGTAGGCATAATAATCTTAGATTAGTTGATCTACCAGAATCAATAAGAGGAAATAATTTGCTAATTTTTGCTACTGTAGAATTCCCCAAGTTGATTTATATGAATCCTTCTGTTTGTCAATACAAATTGAAAGGGCCCATACAGTAGGATTAGAAAAGAGAATAAAGGATGTCTCAGTAGCTGGTAGAACTGTTATGATAAAATTTTGAATTTTCAAAACTATAAGAAACTCGATAGTATCACTTATGAGGGTTTTAAATTGAAGCTATTCTATGATTTTTCAGCTGAGGTAGCCAGTAGAAGGAAAGCATTTTCAGAATGCTTCAAATATTTAATGAACAAAAGGAAACATTTAGATTGTTGTATCTAGTAAAATTATTGATAGAGACAGAGAAAAGACTATTATATTTGATAAGACAATTGAAGCCCTTAATATTTGAAAAACAATGAGGCAGGAAAATAAGATCTTGATGTTTAAATACTTTTTTCTATCAATTTTATATAATCTGCACTGATATGTTGGTTTACATTTATGTTCAACTGATGTTAAATGAAAGTGTTGTGGGTGAATACAAAGCAATTGGGCTTAACATTGGGAAAGTTTGTAAGGAATTAAGTGTTTCTGATAAAATGTATACAAACCACTTGATATATCTAAATGTGTAAGATAGTAACTTGGAATGTTAGTGGAATTAATTCCCCAATTACATGTAGAGCAGTGTTTGTTTGTTTTTTATCATTTTTTATTGAAGTACACAAAAACTAATTATACATTACACGTTTGTTACAGTATATTGGTATAGTAAACTGCTTTATATATCTTAAACCTTTTCTTGCTATTCCCTTTCTTATTGATTTTTATTATCGCAAAGGCTTAATATTACTTAAAAACAAAAGAAAAATAATATATGAGAAAGGAAAAAGCAGGATGCCCATTTTTTATATTTTTCATCTAGTTTTGGTAAAATTGTATTGATTATGTATATGTATTGTATTTTTCACTTAACTCCTTCAAATATGGGAATGTTTGTTTTCCAATTTTTTGCTATGAACTTTCTGGAGGCTAATAAAATCTGATTTGTTAGGAATTGTGATTCCTTGGGGAGTATTGGAATGGGAAGTTCTAATAATTCTTCAGTTTTTGGGGGAATATCAAAATGTAGAGCAGTTTTGTCAGCATTGAAAAAAGATGGTACTGATATAGCAATCATCCAGGAAAAACACTTAAATATTAAAGAATATAGAAAGAAGTGATATATACAAAATATGAAAAGAAAAAAAGAGGCAATGCAATTCTATTTAGAAAGAGACTTGAATATCAGATACAAACTATATAATTAGATAAAGAAGGTTGTTATATATTAGTTCAAATTATTATGGGACCATTTACATTTACTTTATGTATATCCCCCAAATCAAGATCAACCAGCTTTCTTTGATAGAATTTTGACTAGATTGCTCTCACTTGAAGAATTACCATTGATGATCAGAGGAGATTTTAATTTTGCACCTAAAGCTAAATTGGATAGGATGAGTATCCTTAACTCCATTAAATCTTCTCTGAAATAACTGAGATCTTACAAATGGGAAACTAAAATTATTCAGAGATTAGTTGATTATTTTACATTAGATATATGGAGGGTATTACACCCTAATGATAAAGAATTTACAAATCTTGCAAATCTCTCTCAAGAGTTGATTTATTTTTAATTTCATCACAAATGGAGCATAAGAATGAGTCTTGTAATATTAATAATATCGCTATTTACTTTTACGCACAAACGTAAACTTAACTTCTTTGTCTATTTTTGGTATACTCTGCAACATGTCATGGCAAAATGTCACACCTATCTGTAAATTCCCATTTAGGTTGATGAATAACATAGAATTTAATAAACTATTGAAAAAAACTGAGATCATTATTATGTTAATAATGCTCAACATAGAGATAACCCAGTTATTTTGGGAGACATATCAAGCCATACCTAGAGATGAGATAATCACTTATTATAATTCACATAGAAATATTTTGGTGAAGGAAAGGATTGCTTTAAATCAGAATTTCACAGATGCATATATTAAATTTAAAAATAACAATTCCAAGCAAAATTCTTAAAAAATGTGAAAAAGAAATTGGATAATTATTTTTTGGCTAAATAACAGTTAAATAATGTAAGTATGAGTATTACGTTTGGAAGATTTAGAAATAACATTTCAAACATGTCTAATTTGATTAAATTGGATAAAGGTCATAATCAAATAATTAGTATTTCTCAACAGAGTTGTAATAATACAAAAACAGAGCGCATCTTGGAAACTTTTACAAATTGTTATACTCCATTATATTCTAAAAAAAAAAAATATACACCAAGAGAATAAGTCTACATTTTGGTAGGATATTGAAATACCGAAGTTAAAGAATTATCAGTTAGAAAGATTAAATGGTCCTTTTAAACAGGAGGAATTATATAAGGTTATTAAACAACTTCCTAAAAATAAATTGCTTGGACCCGATGGCTTTATTAGTGAGTTATATCAAAAAATGTCTGAATATATTGGACCAATATTGTTAGACTTTATGAATGCATACTTCATAGAACATATTCCTATTTTGAGATATTTCACAGAAGCAATTATAGTGGTATTTCACAAGAAAGATAAAAAAAGGAGACAGAGTAGAAGATTATAGACCCATTTCTCTTTTGAATACAGAATAGAAGATTTTTACTAAATTGTTAGTTGCTGTCACGAAGGAAATATTCATCATGATCAGACAGGCTTTATTCAAGGAAGAACTATGCCCAATAATATTAGAAAAGTTATAGCAATTATACAAGAATAAAATAATGAGAACAAAACTTTTTTGATAATTAGTTTAGATGCTGAGAAAGCTTTCAATCATATACCTTGGGACCACTTGATGACTTCTTTGTCTATTTTTGGGATAAATAGCAACATGTGGCAAATTATAAAACATATATATATATATATATATATATATATATATATATATATACATCCCTCAGCTTCTCTTATTATCAATCAATGTAGATCTCATAGTTTTGAGTTATAGAGAGGCACACAGCAAAGATGTCCACTCTCCTTTTTGATGTACCTACAGAATTATTAGCTTCTAAACTCCGTAATTCATTTGAAGGTATTAAAATGGGAAATAGATTTTTTCATCTGGCTTTATATGTAGACTATTTGTTACTATTTGTAAATGAACAGGTTATAAATTACCCCAAAAATTGTACTTATTGAGGAATTTTCCTCATTTTCTGTTTATTTAGTTAATCACAATAAATCTAAATCTCTACGATTAGGAGAGTTACAAAAATTTGTAGACTTCCCCAAAAAAATAATTTAAAATCTATTAAGTATTTAGGATTACGGATATCCCCCACTATTTAAAAAAATTATGAATTGAAATATCTTTATTATTTCATAATGATAAATTACTTCAATTTGGTCTAAAATCCCTCTGTCCTTTATGTGTAGAATTAGTCTGATCAAGATGATGATATATCCAAAATTATTATTTCTGATACAGAATTTGCCAATGATTATAAAATTAATTCTATTTTTAGGAAATGTTTTTGGCAGTCTAAAAAAATCACACATATGTTTAAATAAACTTTGATTATCGACAGACCAAGGAGGTGTTAAATTACCCAATATTGAATTGGCAAAAACACAATGGGAAATGTATAGATCACTCTTTGGAATTAGATATAAATAATAATAAAAATGTTGATTAAATCTTACATAATCATATAGCTGACATTTCTAAATATATAAGAAATAATATTCTAATGTATCCAATGATTCAGGTTTGGAGATTGATAAATAGTAAACTACTTCCATACAATAAAATTATATATACAATGCCAATTAATTTGAATCCAGAAATATTTTAAGGTCAATGGATAGGTTATTTGGGAAAGATAGGTTTAGAAAATGTCGAATTTTTTATTGGTCGAGTAAATAAAAAGATGATATAATTGTCTGCCTTTCAAGAGACTTAAATTACACTTATATTCAGATAATGAGGTATATTAATCGCTTGAGAAAAGAAAGGATCCCCTTTTGCGAGATGAATGTAATAAATCAGTTTGGAATCTTTAAGAAGTGGTTTGAAATATGTGCTGGCAACTTGGATAACTCTAAAATAATTCATAGTCTCTCTGGAATCAATCAAAAAAAATCTTGCTCCTGTGACTTATTTGATTGAAGATCATTCATCAAGCCTGTTATCTTCCTAATGTTGTTTGCAGATTTAAACAGAGTTGTTTAACTTAATGTTCTAAATGTAAAATATGGAATCCTTCTTATATCCATTTTCTGGTCATGTGGCTTAATTCATAAATTTTGGTTATAATTTGAGAATTGGCTAATGGGAAGAATCAATATCAAAATAAGGTTAGATTTGCACCTGATTTGATTTGGTGGCTTTTAAAAAGCGAATAGTTTTGATTTGAGATTAGTGATGTTGCGAACATAAACTTTTCGGTTCGCGAACCGCGAACGCGAACCGCCGCAAATGTTCGCGAACCGGCGAACATCGGCAAACCGCCATAGACTTCAATGGGCAGGCGAATTTTAAAACCCACAGGGACTCTTTCTGGCCACAATAGTGATGGGAAAGTTGTTTCAACGGGACTAACACCTGGACTGTGGCATGCCGGAAGGGGATCCATGGCAAAACTCCCATGGAAAATTACATAGTTGATGCAGAGTCTGGTTTTAAGCCATAAAGGGCATAAATTACCTAACATTCCTAAATTGTTTGGAATAACGTGCTTTAAAACATCAGGTATGATGTTGTATCGATCAGGTAGTGTAAGGGTTAGGCCCGCTTCACAGTGACAGACCAAACTCCCCGTTTAACGCACCGCAAACAACCGCAAACAGTCCATTTGCACAACCGCAAACTCCCCATTTGCACAAGGTTGGATACCAAGCTAGCCATGTCCCGTTCTTTGTCCTCACTGATGTCATTGAAGGTCTCTTCCTCCACTCAGCCACCAAGGGTCCCCGAAAGGTGACAGCAAGCCCCCTGGGACTCCTGCTGTGTTTGGTCTTCCACCTCCTCAAAGGCACCTTCCTCCTATGACTCCTCTTCTTCAGACTCCTCTCACTGCGTTGCCTCTCTCTGCATTATTATAAGGTGTGATAAGTAGTACTACTCTTATCAGTTTAATACTTGTTACGTCACCTATCAGTGGGCGTGTATAAGGCCTGGATTTTTAGAACCAGGAGATGCAAAAAGATGCTTTGTTGGTCGTATCACTTCAATTTTGGGGCACGGCACGTGCAGTCAAAGGTGCCACCAGATAGGAGTGGCGTGTTTGTAAGTACTACTCTTATCAGTTTAATACTTGTTACGTCACCTATCAGGGGGCGTGTATAAGGCCTGGATTTTTAGAACCAGGAGATGGAAAAAGATGCTTTGTTGGTCGTTAGAGATGTCGCGAATAGTTCGCCGGCGGACTATTCCCGGCGAACATAGCATGTTCGCGTTCGCGGCGAACTGCGAACATATGCAAGATTCGACCCGCCCCCAATACTTTATCATTGAGCAAACTTTGACCCTGCATGTCACAGTCAGCAGACACATTCCAGCCAATCAGCAGCATACACTTCCTTCCACACCCTTCTACCTCATGGACAGCAGCCATTTTGGAATCAGAACTAACTTGCAGTCTTACTGAGAGGAGGTAGAGTGTAGGTGATACTGCATCAATAGGGAAAACCATAACTAGGCAAGTTTATTCAGTGTCCAGTGCAGTGCTGAAGGACTCTTGTGCATTATTATTATTATTATTATTATTACTACTATATAATGTGTAGATGTACCAGCTGGGCATGCATTATTATTATTATTATTATTATTATTATTATTATTATATAATGTGTAGATGTACCAGCTGGTCATGCTCTTGTGCATTATTATTATTATTAGTAGTAAAATACTACTACTAATAATAATAATGCACAAGAGCATGCCCAGCCGGTACATCTACACATTATATAGTAATAATAATAATAATAATAATGTAGAAGAGCATGCCCAGCCGGTACATCTACACATTATATAGTAATAATAATAATAATAATATAGAAGAGCATGCCCAGCCGGTACATCTACACATTATATAGTAATAATAATAATAATAATAATGCACAAGAGCATGCCCAGCCGGTACATCTACACATTATATAGTAATAATAATACAAATAATAATAAAGCAGAAGACCTCCCCTGTGTCTCCCCCACCCACTCCCTCCCATGTGTCTCTCTCCCCCCCCTCTCCCCTGTGTCTCCCCCCCACTCCCTCCCATGTGTCTCTCTCCCCCCCTCTCCCCCGCGTCTCTCCCACCCTTGCCTGTGTCTCTACCCCCTCTCCCTTCCCCAGTGTTTCTTTCCCCCCTCTCCTGTGTCTTTTCCCCCTTCCCTCTTCCCTGTGTCACTCCCCCCCTCCCCTGTGTCTCTACCCCCTCTCCCTTCCCGTGTTTCTTTCCCCCCTCCCCTGTGTCTTTCCCCCCTTCCCTCTCCCCTGTGTCTCACCCCTCATCTGTGTCTCTTCCCCCTTCTCCCCTGTGTCTCTACCCCCTCTCCCCTGTGTCTCTACCCCCTCTCCCTTCCACTGTGTTTCTTCCCCCCTCCTCTGTGTCTTTACCCCCTTTCCTCTCCCCGGTGTCTCCTCACCACTCCCTCCCATTAGTCTCTTCCCCCCTCTCCCCTGTGTCTCTACCCCCCCACTCTCTCCTGTGTCTCTCCCCCCTCCCATGTGTCTTTTCCCCTCACCTCTCCCTTACCCTGTTTCTCTCCCCCCCTCTGCCCTGTGTCTTCCTTCCCCTCTCCCCTCTCCTGTGTCTTCCTCTCCCTCTCCCCTGTGTTTCCTCCCCCTCTCCCCTCCCCTGTTAGCTTCTATACGCATACATACATACGATAAGAAATCTGGGGGGGGGGGGGTTTACCTGTGTACTGTATAATATTGTATTGCATTATGTTATATTATATCACTAGCGACTTGCCTGGCACAAATGACGGGGCAATAATAATAAATAAAAAAGTTTGAAGCCATGGCAATGATGTTTGCCACACAATGTGATGCTTTTTGTACTCTGAGGACCTTCGGCGCTCATTGTGAGCCTCTTCCCTCGTGTCCTTCATGTTTCGTGCTTTGCAACGATCAATCTTCGGCGCTCATCGCAAAGACAGATATATAAGTACAGTGTTAAATATATAATTTTTTTTGTGCAGTGTAAATAAAAAAATGTATTCAGGTCTCAGAGCATAATAAAGTGATTTAGATTTGTAACTGCTTTGAGAGTGCTATCGCTGGCAGCCAATGAGCAGTAATCCAGATATATAACTGCAGAGTAAAAAGTAAAACATTTTAGTGTAGTGTAAAGTCTACATTTTTATTTTCCATTACTAATTAATACTTATTAAATGAATGCACGATAATAACTATTGTGAATGAACAAATGTATTAGGAAATGCGAAGCGTTAATGTATGTAAAGTAACCGCAGTGTAAAATATGCTATTAAGCGTATTTTTTTTATATATATTTTTTTTAATAATAATGAATTAATTAATTACTAAAATACTTTACCTATTTGTAATTAATATATCCAGTGATCAATAACCTGAAGAGCTAACTAAAAAAGATTTTCCTAAAAAGCCGTACGAGGTAAAGATACACTATTAACAAGGACGCTAAATCATCCACACCCGCTTACCACATACACATTCCCCGCCATTTTACAACACTAACTTACACAATGCGGAAGTACCCAGCTACCCTAACGGCTTCCACTCGCGCACGCAGCCTATTTACACTACACACTGCACACATTGCAGACACTTACACAGCAGCTCCACAAACCTACATTGTATGCTGCAGGAACATGAAAACAGATTGTCAGAGGTTGGAGGAGGAGAAGACTGGAGTAGTAAGCGAATATTAAAGTGCTTTTTTTTTTTTTTGCGTCTAATATCTTGTTTATAGCGGTTAGATATAATGCACATTTCTTTATGTTATTTTGATTTTGTTATTATCCCTTTTAGTGCTCCTCCATTTTCTTACACTTTGAATTACAATTAGTACTGGTGCACTGTGCCTTTCTTTTGCACATATTATTTGCTACTAACCTGAGCTCTTGAGTGGTGGCCTTGCCCATTCCAGCCAATGTCATCCACACAACCTCAAGCCTGCCCACAGTGCTGAGCTCATATTTCACAAAACTGGTGATGAAGTGCTGGTAGGTAAAACGGTGATGTGAACAGGTAGCGCCATAATAAGGAACACATATTACAGGTCTCCGATGCAATAGTTCAATCTTGATTCTACAAACTGAAGGGGGCTCTGACACTAATGTCCAGGGTAAGTCACAAAAGGAAGTTTGGTAAAATGTGGACAATTACCAACTATGGGTGGATGTCAAGTTGATGAAAGGAGTATATTGAAGTCTATTTTTCTGTGCTAGTTAAAAGGGAGACTGGGGGAAAGAGAAACACATCCACTGGATCTCAATATGTCAGACTCTAAAATTAACTTCTCAGCAGCAAACAAGGTCAAAATGATCCACCAGAATGGAACTTGGCTCTGGTAAATGTAATTTTTAAATAGGAGGTAAAATACCACCCTACAAACAAGGGACTTCTAATGTCATTATTGTTAAATATTGCAACATGAAGATGATGCTTTTCACTCCCCTAAGTAGCATGGCTACTTGTGTTGCTTACATTAGGAATACTTCTTGTCAGTTATCAAGGATGACCACACATGAGAACTTTCAGCTCTAACAAAGCCCATTTATTCATTCCCTCTTAAATGGAAGCAGTCTTTTATCCAAGCCTTCCTACTATAGAGGTATTCGTCACACTGACGTTATCGCTCGAGTTATGACGGGAATCATAGTTTGATTATAGAACTTGATGATTCACCATCTGGATATTGAATCAAACGGAGGATGTATGAGACTGAAATTACAGAATGCTGTGGGCAATCAATTGCAGTAAGAGAAACAGAGCACACTTTCCATGCTTTCTGATTATAGCTTGTTATTACGGTAAGATTAAAATTGCTGAGTCTGACTCTCAGTGACATTTGTCAGTTACTGCCCCCCTGAGCTCCAACAAGCTCATGCTCATTGCATCAATTACTTTATCTATCCATCTCCGCCTCTGCCGTCTCCTTCTTTGTGTGCCTATAATCCTTCTCAGCGTCAGAGTCTTCTTTAGGGAATCCTGTCTTCTCATGATATGGCCAAAATGTTTGAGCTTTAGTATTGTGAACATACATTCTTATAAATAAAACTTATAAATAATTCAGTTTAGACTAGATAAAATCCAGATAATTTGTTGACTACTATTTATTTTTTTACCAAGCAAGGTATGCACATATTTTAGAAATGTAAAAGGATAATGCAGTAATGTTCATGCAAGTTGGGTCTGCATTTCTTGTTTAGAAATTTTTGTTCCCTAATTTGGAAGGGGTATCCTTTTTAGAATAAATTCCTTTATTCCTCAGTTACAGGAAATTCCTTCATTTAGGAACATATTCGTCTCACCCAGCATTAAGCATGTCCCTCTCTTTTCTCCAGTTTCTATTTTTTTCAGTATAAAGTGAGTGTAGGATGGTGCAAAAGGACAGTTTGCTCTTTTCTGATTTACCACTCAGAGAAATTAAACACCAGGATATTATAGGTCAAGCTTCATTAAAGGGACCCTTAATTCAACACAATTTGGACTATTGAAATATTTTTTTTTGAATACAGGCATTTTTCAAAAAGGAATAGAATAAAATAAAATTTGTGTTTATATGTGTGAAAGCCTGACCAAAACCTGCTCCAGCTTGAGACCTCTGCATCTATACAATTCCCTCAGAATAAGTTAATTTGGCTAATCCATGTATAAAAGTGACTTCTTTAGTTTTTTGTACTAGTACAGTCACATTGACCAACGTAGGTTTTGAATTTTGGAATTGATATATCACTTATATTCTTTTTCTGCACTATTTTTTTTTCTTTTTGAGCTTTAAACTGATGTCTAATAAAGTATGGTTTTGCATGTGTCTGTTCCCCTTCACTATTGCAAATGTGTTATTTGTGTGTCTAGTCACGCCAAGGGACCTGTAAACTAAGCACCCATTTTATTCAATGAGCAAATTTTTTTAGTAAGCTAAAAAAAATAAAAACAACCTTTAAATTGTTTGCGCTCATTACAACTAAGACAATGCCGTTTTCAAAGTAAGATATCTGGCATTACAGTTACTTTTTACCAATAACAATACATTGGAAAATTGCTTATTTATACTTGCACTTCAACAGTACAAATTAAAATTGTCCTGTGCCCCTTTAAAGGGACATAGAAATATTTTTTAGTTGCATATGAAGCATGGTATTTGACAATATATCACAGCCAAAATAATAATTTAAGTGTTTATCTGCCTTGGTGGCTTACCCTCTCACCCAGTGAAATAATACAGTTTTATGAATGCCACACAAGTAAGTTTAAGTTTGAATATAATTTAAACCGGCTTTAGTTTTAATTTCATTCAAAATATCAATATTTATAATGCTTAAATCATGATCTTTCAAGTGCATTATTACATAATAGTGTTCTGAGTTTCAAGCTTGTAAACTATCTGAGACCCAAAAGAAAGACTCGCAAATAGATATTGACGCTTTATAAACACGGACCAACTAGATGCTAGAATTGCTGATATTGGTGTGCCTTTCAACAAACGTATTTGAGGCCTATTGCTCCTGAACGCTTGCCACAAGACACTTTTATTTTAGTCAAACAAATCTTTTGGCAGTGACTTGGAGATCATGACCCAAACGGCAGGAGCAGGAAACCTAATGTGCCAGATCGCGAATAGAGCAAGCCGGTGAAGTAGTGGTGTCATGATTTAATTGTTTAAGGACTCATATTGTCAGTGGTTTGTGAGTATGTCCAAGGGAGCATGACATTGTTGCATTGGGATTATGTGTTATTGTGCAGTTATATGTTGCCTGTACATGGTTATTATGTATCCTAGGTATAATATATTATGAGGGAAAATGTTATATAGAACATATGTGGAATTGGTAGAAATGCTCTGGATAGAAGTTAGCTGCAGATCATTGCACACTCAAACATGCAGACCTTGGGTCAAGACAGATGCATGTGCTTCAAGTGGTCCTGGGCAAACACTTGAGTTTAACATAAAGGTTATCTAATGAATGTGATCTCAAGAGCTTTGATAGCCCAAGGTTGCAAGCCAGATGGTCTGACATCACACATACACAAATGTACACAAGGGTGTGGTATTGGAGAGTATAAATATGTTGTTTTGTTCATTCAATAAAGGTTGCAATATAGTTTTCACATAAACAAGGTGTGAGACTATTTCTGTGTGTTGTATCCTGACTTGGGGAGTGGTCTTGCTATGGGCCACTAAGTAACCTGGATCCAGTATTCTCTGCCTGTAGCTTTTGGGCCTTGCAATCTTCAGAAGCCATCTTTTGTGCCACAGAGATCAGGAAGTACATGATTCTGCTGGGGTAGGTTTGAACTAGGTTCATATCAAGCCCCCTTGAAGAAGCAGATCGTGACATTTGGCTGGCAGTGGTGGGGTCTCTGTAAAAAACACAGAAGGATGGCAGCTTATGAAGAGATGTCTGCAGCAGAGGAGGAGGAAGTGTCCAGACGGTACCAAAGATGGATGGAGGTAATGCCTGCAGGTTTAACCAAGGATCAGCAGAGGGAACTCCGGATACAGATCACACAGGAGGTACAGGGGAACAGGAGAAGGGTAAGCAATGGCCCTGTCTCAGCTCCTGTGGAGGGGAAATGCTTATCCCCAGTAGAGACAGAGAATGTTCTGGTGACTGGAAAGGACTGTAGAGGAATGGGCCTTCTAAATAAATGGATGGCATTCCTGGGACTATGGCCAGGTCACAGGCTAATGGAATGGCTGGAAGAATTGGTATTTGAGGAGGTCGCCCTGGAAGATCAATATGCTTATTGGGTAGGACCTGTTGGGATACATCATCATTTTTCATTGGGGCTGGAAAAGGCAATTTGGGACATAGTACATGGGGATCCGGACTGTGGCCTGGGGACAGAGAAAAGAAAGCTGTGTCTGTTTGCCAAACGCTGTCACATGCTGAGACTGGAGACAGGCTCTCATACAGCTAACTTACTTTGGCCTTTGATCCAGCAGGAGCTACAGCTGGAGGTGGATTATATAGACTTACTGGATGAAGCATCCCTGGATGGTTGTTGGCCAGCCAGCTGGGAGGGCTCATGCCAGTCAGGCATGGAACAGAACCACCTAACAGGTACTACAGAGACCCAGCTAAATATTGCTGAGGCGGGGTCAGAAAATAAATGTATGGACTGTGGGGAGAATTTTGATATCCATGATTCTCAAAATAACAAGGATGCCGGCATCCATGGGGGGGACTGGGAAGAGGAAGAACTGGTCCCTATCTTTAGGGGGCTAAGTCTCACCCAGTTAGAGGAAGGGGGACAGGGCCAAACCACAGCAGTGCCAGGCCCAGGGGAAGAACTGGGGAAAAGCTACTCTGCTCCTAGTGTAAGAGAAGAACCTAATGAGCACTGGGCCCTACCATTTGACTGTGGAAATTGTAGAGAGGTTCCTTGGATGACCATTGTCCAGGAGCAAGCCACAGACCCTGGAGCAGAAACAGAAAGTAGCCCTGTTCTTCAGCCTGAACAAGAGGCAGTAGCTGCTGCTTCTCAAGGGCTGCCTGTAACTACACACCAGGCAGTCTCAGATGGAGAGAGTCAGAAGGTTCCACCTGAGGATCCAGAGACCAAAGAGCCAGAGGGTACCCCAGATTGTGATTTGTCTCCTGGTATCCCTACAATGACTCCCCTGCAGCTGCCCAAAGACACTGGCTGTGTACCTGTAACCCTGGAAAGAAGGGGCCATTGGCCAGGCTTGGTGGGAGAAAGGTTGGCTACTGAGCCACAACAGCTTGTATCAGAACTGCCCATTAATCCAGCATGCATGCCACCAGTGAATGTCACTAGCCCATGTTGCAACTCCCGTATCCCAGTTTATTCAGGAGAAAGATCAGGCCTGACAAAGGGAACCTTGTACTCTTCAATTTTACCCATGGGACAGAATGCTCATCCAGAATCGGCAGGACAGGAGGTCTCCCTAGCCTGGAAGGAAAGGGTTTTGCTGGGTAAGGATCCTCCCAAATTTATGCTGGACTTACTAGCTGGGATGTACTGTTTCCCCTGGACTACCTTGAAGGGTCCTCCATGGCAGTTGTCTTATAAGTCTCCCCAGGGGCTTGGGAAAGTCACAAGGCCACTGGGAAGGAGCGAGTATTCGCCCTGGACAGGGGGAGGCAGGGTACCCAGAGAGCCACTGAGGCTATCACATGGATGGACTTTCCAGACAGGAGGACAAGTAAAAGCAGTATAGCTAGAGAATTATCCGTTAGGATGATCCTCTATGCTATACTAGAAAGGAAGGGGGAGAAGTTGTCATGATTTAATTGTTTAAGGACTCATATTGTCAGTGGTTTGTGAGTATGTCCAAGGGAGCATGACATTGTTGCATTGGGATTATGTGTTATTGTGCGGTTATATGTTTCCTGTACATGGTTATTATGTATCCTAGGTATAATATATTATGAGGGAAAATGTTATATAGAACATATGTGGAATTGGTAGAAATGCTCTGGATAGAAGTTAGCTGCAGATCATTGCACACTCAAACATGCAGACCTTGGGTCAAGACAGATGCATGTGCTTCAAGTGGTCCTGGGCAAACACTTGAGTTTAACATAAAGGTTATCTAATGAATGTGATCTCAAGAGCTTTGATAGCCCAAGGTTGCAAGCCAGATGGTCTGACATCACACATACACAAATGTACACAAGGGTGTGGTATTGGAGAGTATAAATATGTTGTTTTGTTCATTCAATAAAGGTTGCAATATAGTTTTCACATAAACAAGGTGTGAGACTATTTCTGTGTGTTGTATCCTGACTTGGGGAGTGGTCTTGCTATGGGCCACTAAGTAACCTGGATCCAGTATTCTCTGCCTGTAGCTTTTGGGCCTTGCAATCTTCAGAAGCCATCTTTTGTGCCACAGAGATCAGGAAGTACATGATTCTGCTGGGGTAGGTTTGAACTAGGTTCATATCAAGCCCCCTTGAAGAAGCAGATCGTGACAAGTGGTGAGGAACATCACTTGAGGATATAGTAGGAGAGCCGTATTACTGGCTCTCTGTCCGGAATGGTGATTTGGAGCTGCACATCCAACATATCTGGTACTCCTTAAGACTTAACTCACAGCCAGAATTGGAAAGGGACATGCAGGGACATGTATATTTAGGGAGCGGATTTGCTCTTACATGAATGTAATGTTTAGAGACTGGTCGTGAACAATAAGCCACGGTGCCTTTTCTCTTCTTCCCAAGTCTGCAAGCCTATTGCTTTGATTGTTACCCTTACTAAGTCCTACACAAGCCAAAACAACTATACAAAGCTGATGATGCAACACCTCTGATCTAAAGGGACTTAAAATTAGGTACACTGCATTTATGCCTTGTCCAAAGGTTATTTAGACGCCTTTTATTGAGCAGAATAGTGGTTTGAATACATGAAGCTCAGAAGACTCAAGACAATCTCTCAACTAAGTTAACCCCACCATAAGTCCCATATATAGGCACACTCTGACACCGTGTGGCCAACTCAGACAAACGCAACAATTTCAAGACAGGAATCTGTATAACAAACCAAACATAACACTTTGTATGGGAGACAATAGAAAATCTAGACTTCAGTGAAAGTAATCCACTCTAGAACTAGCTGACAATACAAGAGAAAAATATCACCATGTCTAAATCTCAAAAGAATCCCAATTCCAGGTAAGATCAACATCATTTTTTTTCAAGATTAGAGATATCAAGCAAAATACATTTTAGACCCCCAAAAAACAACCCATCACCACCACTTGATGACTCAGAATCCGAACACCAGCGAAGTTCTGGCAGATCAATACCAATTACTCTATGATAAGATCCAAATACTACTGCATAACGAACACTCGAAGCAGTTAATGACATTGAAAAATAAAACAGGCAGAATTTGACAAAAGAAGAGCTGAATTTGTAAAATAGAAACTGATGCTAGATCTATAAATGAGCTCCAGAAACATTCCTTGAAAAGCAGACATGACATTCATAAAATAAACAGTCTTTATGAAGATATGGAAAGCAGAATGCGTAGGGAGAACATATAGTTCAGCAACAAACCCAAACTGAACATCAATGTTGAAGACATGATCATCCAAATTGTTTAAGCTTTTCTCCCAGATACAGATCTTTCTAGACTCAAAATAGGGAGTGAATACAGAGAATTAACACAAATTCAAGGCAAACCACGCCATATAATAATTGGTTTCCTACATTATGAATTCAGAGAAGATATCCTGAAGGAAGTACGTAAACATGAGCAAATCAATTGCGACAATACTCCCATACAAATATACTCCAATCTATCGCCCAAAACCTTACAGAGAAGATGACTACTTAACAAGAGCCTTTGAGAAGCTTAGATTCCTTATACATGGGTTTATTTGTTTAGACTTTTATAAAACACTCCAAGATGGATAACATATTTTTAGAAAGACTAAAAAACCCACACACACCAATTCAACAAGATACAGAATAGAACTTTACTCCAATAAGCAACTAATGGTCGAAGATTTAAAAACAGAGGAAACCCAAAATGGAAGTGCACAACACCAAGACCCAGAAGAAAATACCAACTTCACCCAAAACACCAACTTAAGACTAACTTAACATGACTAGTTGCTCTCGGGTATTTTTTAACTAGAATTTTCATGAAACCCCTTCACCTTGGGAATGCCAACAACAGTCTTTACAATACTGGAGTCCTCTGAAAATCCTCATCAGGAATCTTGTGGAATTACCAGCTGGACTATCTTTGCCCAATCCCTCATAACTCCGCTCTAGACAAAATCCATGAAACTCAAGAATCCAGATGGAAGACCTGCATATCCGGTCTCCCTTAACATATTGTACCTGCCAAACACTTTTCCTTATCCTCTTTCTCTCCCCTTGGGTACAAATATGGAGGCAAGACCAAACAAACAATCATGCTTTCCGTTCCTAAACTACCATACATCATTATTCATATTCTCCATGTTAACTAGAAGTGACACTTTAGTTATTTATTATCTAGTATATATTACATCACTGCCACAACTTGACATATAAGTGTAAGAAAACATATTGGAATGTTACCATAGCTATTGCAATTAAATAGTACATTTATGTTCACATTTAAACAACCAAAATAAGTTAAATAAAATACAGTTATTGCACTGCACTCTGAGAAAGTGGGCAGGGACATGCAAATTAGTCACTAAATACATGGTTCCTTTTAAGCATATGCCTGCTGCATTACACAGCTTTAAAGCAAAGCATAGGATGGATTATGCAGGAGTTAGGAGACCAACCCACAAACAGCTGTTTCAAACTTAAACGGATCTCATCAGTGTGGGGCTGGTACAAAACTCCTGCTATAGATTTGTTGGAAGGCTATTAACTACATCATAATTTAGATTATTTTAGGCAAGAGAGAAATAGAAGCCCTCCACTGTACACATTACAGTAATTGGGAGATCCTGATGCCCCTCCCAGGATGTAGCTGTTTGGCGCGCTAACCTGGGATCTAACGTTCTCCCCTCTAGTGGAAGTATGGTTATTCTTGTCTCTGATGCGCCTTAAAAGACTGAAGCCATGTGCTGGGAGCATGGTGTAAGATCTAACCGCGATCCAGACTGCATGAGGGCAGGCTTTCTGTTTGCCTCGGTTTTTGTTGTGAGCAGTTTTAAGGATCTGCGGTGGTCTGCTTTCCCAGAGCAACTCACCAAGCAGTTGAAAGGTGGTATGTTTGATGGTAGGTCGGCAGATGTGTGTCTCTCCTGATGAAATGGCACATGAGGGATAACTGGCTTTCTATACAGCGAAGTTACTAGCTTGACAAGCGGATATGATTCACTTGAGAGCCGCTGACCTTTCCCCCGTGAGAGATGGTGAATGGATAATGCGATGCAGTATAAGCTAAGTAAGCTGCTTTGTGTGAAAACAGAGTTGACCCTAACCTGGTCTTTTCATCTGGACAAAGGTAAAATCTGACCTTTCTTCCTTTTTCTCTGCATATTACCATCACATATATTGATGAGCATAAATGGAATAATAAGTTCATCCACATAAATATCAGATCTTTAAGTAGCCAAAAACAGGCTGCCAGACTGATAATGCTACATAAGGTCTTTAATCAACAAAGTAATTACACAAAAAGGTTTGGGTAAATCTCACTAAGATTTTGTGATTATCTGCTGAAGTTTGGGGTAATACCCATTTATACCAGGGGATCATTTAAGAGTTTGGTTCTTTAATAAAAATTGCATTTTTTAACCTCTTACTGGGATAACTTGTTATGACATGATTATATCCTTGTTGATACAACATCATAAAATGAGCTTATGAATATAAACAGCTGAGGAATAAAGGAAGATACCTCCTTCTCAGTGTGATCTAAATGAGAAGTCTTGAGCTGTATTTCTATTGGTTTATTCTTAAATTCTCTCTGAACATAAAGATCTTTTTGATTTTATAAAGATTTATCTGGCTTGATTAAGTATAAAAGTTCCTTCACACTGGATAAGTATTGAAATAAAAGATGTTTGAAGTGCCTTATAAGAGGGCTTAAAGAAAGAAAGTTAACAACCACAAATTTAAATCAAGTGGATATGGATAAAACCTATTGATATTTCAGTGAGCTGAATATAACTTGCACATTTGCGCCTGTTCTTTTTCAGGTTTAAAATATGTTAGATATATTTTAAATCTATTAAGGAGTAATACATTACTGTGACGTGCTAAATGATCTCATAAGGTCTTATATAAGAAAAATATTGGCATGTTAAAGGGGATTGTTAAAACCCTTTAAACATACCACTAATTAACAGCTTGTAAGCAACAAATATGCTCTTCTAGAACATACAGAGGCATAACAGCTGAAAAATATACCAGGATTACGGCTTTCAAGCTAAAGATATTTTCTCGAAAGTGACCACTTTCTTAGATCCCCAAAGTAAGAAAGCGAATAACAATCTATATCTTTAACAAAGAAAGTGATAAAAGAGTGTTTCTTCTTTAATCATGGCGAAGAAAGTGGAAAATATTCCTAAAGGGAAACCAAAAGACAAGAAAAATGCTAAATTTGTCCCTTCCTCTCCTACAACCTTTATTTCACCTAAAAGGAAAATAAATTTGGACAATACACAGCAGACAGCTCCTCCTCCATCCTTGCAGGAGAACTTAAGGCCATCTGTCCACCAGCTGAAGCTCAACAGAAGATGGGTGTTACAACAGAACAACGACCCAAAGCATAGAAGTAAATCAACAACAGAATGGGTTAAAAAAAAGAAAATACGCCTTCTGAAGTGGCCCAGTCAGAGTCCTGACCTCAACCCGATTGAGATGTTGTGGCATGACCTCAAGAAAGCGATTCACACCAGACATCCCAAGAATATTGCTGAACTGAAAAAGTTCTGTAAAGAGAAATGGTCAAGAATTACTCCTAACCGTTGTGCACATCTGATCTGCAACTACAGGAAACGTTTGGTTGTAGTTGTTGCTGCCAAAGGAGGTTCAACCAGTTATTAAATCCAAGGGTTCACATACTTTTTCCACCTGCACTGTGAATGTTTACATGGTGTGTTGAATAAAAACATGGCAACATTTAATACTTTGTGTGTTATTTGTTTAAGCAGACTGTGATTGTCTATTGTTGTGACTTAGATGAAGATCAGATCACATTTTTTGACCAATTTGTGCAGAAATCCATATCATTCCAAAGGGTTCACATACTTTTGCTTGCAACTGTATATATATATATATATATATATATATATATATATATATATATATATATATATATATATATATATATATATACATATAGGAAATTATTAACCTCACTAGAATGGAAAATCTCAACACAGAGAACAAAAAGAACCTAAAGAATGTAGAGATCATAAAGAAATTAGACAACAATTAAATCTCTAAATGGAAATTTTACCTAAGAAACTTAGAGATCAAAAGTTAGAATATTCTAATACACAACACATATTTAGAAATAAAATTGTTTAAATATGTTTTAAACACAATTAATCAAAGGAGAACAATGTAATTCAGATATTGAAGATAAATTATATGCGCAGGAACAACAAATACAAAAACAAAATCAGAATCCTTTGAATAAAACAGAAGAGTTAGAGAATAGGAGTAGGCATAATAATCTTAGATTAGTTGGTCTACCAGAATCAATAAGAGGAAATCATTTGCTAATTTTTGCTACTGTAGAATTCCTCAAGTTGATTTATATGAATCCTTCTGTTTGTCAATACAAATTGAAAGGGCCCATACAGTAGGATTAGAAAAGAGAATAAAGGATGTCTCAGTAGCTGGTAGAACTGTTATGATAAAATGTTTGAATTTTAAAAACTATAAGAAACTCGATAGTATCACTTATGAGGGTTTTAAATTGAAGCTATTCTATGATTATTCAGCTGAGGTAGCCAGTAGAAGGAAAGCATTTTCAGAATGCTTTAAAATATTTCATGAACAAAAGGAAACATTTAGATTGTTGTATCTAGTTAAATTATTGATAGAGACAGAGAAAGGGACTATTATATTTGAAAAGACAATTGAAGCCCTTAATATTTGAAAAACAATGAGGCAGGAAAATAAGATCTTAATGTTTAAATACTTTTTTCTATCAATTTTATATAATCTGCACTGATATGTTGGTTTACATTTATGTTCAACTGATGTTAAATGAAAGTGTTGCAATTGGGCTTAACATTGGGAAAGTTTGTAAGGAATTAAGTGTTTCTGATAAAATGTATAAAAACAACTTGATATATCTAAATGTGTAAGATAGTAACTTGGAATGTTGGTGGAATTAATTCCCCAATTACACGTAGAGCAGTGTTTGTTTGTTTTTTTATCATTTTTTATTGAAGTACACAAAATCTAATTATACATTACACGTTTGTTACAGTATATTGGTATAGTAAACTTCTTTATGTATCTTAAACCTTTTCTTGCTATTCCCTTTCTTATTGATTTTTATTATCGCAAAGGCTTAATATTACTTAAAAACAAAACAAAAATAATATACGAGAAAGGAAAAAGCAGGATGCCCATTTTTTATATTTTTCATCTAGTTTTGGTAAAATTGTATTGATCATGTATATGTATTGTATTTTTCTCTTAACTCCCTCAAATATAGGAATGTTTGTTTTCCAATTTTTTGCTATGACACTTCTGGAGGCTAAGAACATTTGATTTGTTAGGAATTGTGATTCCATGGGGAGTTTTGGAATGGGAAGTTCTAATAATTCTTCCGTTTTGAGAATATCAAAATGTATAGCAGTTTTTCATCATTAAAATAAGATGGTACTGATATAGCAATCCTCCAGGAAAAGCCCTTAAATATTAAAGTATATACAAAATTGCAGAGATTGGGCTAAATAAATGATATATACAAAATATGAAAAGAAAAAAAAGAGGCGTTGCAATTCTATAATTAGATAAGGAAGGTTGTTATATATCAGTGCAAATTATTATGGGACCATTTACATTTACATTATGTAATTTATATCCCCCAAATCAAGATCAACCGGCTTTCCTTAATAGAATTTTGACTAGATTGCTCTCGCTTTAAGAATTACCATTGATGATCGGAGGAGATTTTAATTTTGCACCTAAAGCTAAATTGGATAGGATGAGTATCCTTAACTCCATTAAATCTTCTCTGAAATAACTGAGATCTTACAAATGGGAAACTAAAATTATTCAGAGATTAGTTGATTATTTTACGTTTCATATATGGAGGGTATTACACCCTAGTGATAAAGAATTTACAAATCTTGCAAATCTCTCTCAAGAATTGATTTATTTTTAATTTCATCACAAATGGAGCATAAGATGTTAGTCTTGTAATATTAATAATATCGCTATTTACTTTTACGCACAAAAGTAAACTTAACTTCTTTGTCTATTTTTGGTATACACAGCAACATGTCACGGCAAAATGTCACACCTATCTGGAAATTCCCATTTAGGTTGATGAATAACAAAGAATTTAATAAACTATCGAAAAAAACTAAGATCATTATTGTGTTAATAATACTCAACATAGAGATAACTCACAGTTATTTTGGGAGACATATCAAGCCATACCTAGAGGTGAGATAACTAATTATTATAATTCACATAGAAATATATTAGTGAAAGAAAGGATTGCTTTAAATCAGAATTTCCCAGGTGCATATATTAAATTTAAAAATAACAATTCCAAGCACAATTATTTAAAAATGTGAAAAAGAAATTGGATAATTATTTTTTGGCTAAATCATAGTTAAATAATTTAAGCATGAGTATTAAGTTTGGAAGATTCGGATTTGAAACATGTCTAATTTGATTAAATTGGATAAATGTCATAATCAAATAATTAGTATTTCTCAACAGAGTTTTAATAATACGAAAATAGAGCGCATCTTGAAAACTTTTACAGGGCTATCAATGAACGCCGAAGGTGCTCACATTGGGTGGCAAAAAGCATTGCTAGGCTTAAAATTTTGTTCCTGTTATTTTTGACGGGCAAGTAGCTAGTTTTTAATAATCTTGATTATAATAGCAAAAAAAGTCATTATGAGAAAATGGATTGTTAGAGATATGTCTAAATTATCTGCACTTATGAGTATGTTAAACAGATAAATATTGATAGAGCTAACACAATAAAATGTTACCAAACTTTTGTTGACTCTGGAAGCACATACAAGGAACTTCTTTTTACAGTAAATATTTTATTAATAAAGCCACAGGAAAAGATACAACATTGTCCTATCAGAGTAACAAGATGATGCAAAAGTTTAATATCACACTATATCATGTTCAGAAAATAAAACAAACAAAAAATATTAAATTGAAAAAAATTAAATTGTCTAGTTCTGGGTCATCTGGTTTTGCATAAAAATCCAGGGAAAAATCTGGAGGGGGAATAACAGGTAAAAAATGAAGGTTATAGGGAATATGGGAAAATATGTGTGTGTGTGTATGCAGCCATGACGTAGCTTCCAACAAAAAGTACTTCATAGCTAACTAACTTAGTTAAGTGAAATATTGTAGTAATGCAAATTATTTAACTACTCCAACATCAACTTCTGTAAATCTGTGTAAAGGTCAAATGTGTTGTGTTTTTTTTTTCATTGTATTATGCTCTGACTAAGCCTTGAGGCCCAACCAGTGATATATATCAAGCTTATGATAGGTTAAAGTAAGTTCTAGTAACATTACTCATTGGGGATTAATCAATATATAAAAATGTATAAAAAGTCAACCCTCTCAATTCCCCTGAAAAGGCAGCAGATTAGCTGTATTGGGCCCATAAAGAAAACGTAAATATGAGAGTGGTTATGTTAGGAACAATAGGTCTATATCAAACCTAAATCCCTAGTAGAAGAACATTGAACCATCAAGATACAATTTTGTAAGTCCATAAGAATAGCAACAAAAGTGCCAGGCCTACAGCTCATATGAGTACTGTTTAGCTTAATCCTCCTTTGATAAAATAGAACCATGATGGTCTCTGGGAATAAGGGCAAATTCACCTTTTTGGGCTTAACCCTTACTGTAATCAGGAGGTATTGTCAGGGTCACTGATCTGTGGACCAGCTCTTTAAAAATATAATCCCCCTTGACTTCCTTCAGGGGCTGAGAAGATTAATGGTATTTAATTGTTGGTATGAGGTGGAGCAGACTCATTAATGGGATCATATGGGGGGAATTGATTGATTCAAGGAGCAACAGGACCATGCTCATTTGCGGAGATTTCTCCTGTTAACTGTGTTGCACAAACCATTACCCTGCTTTGTGTAATTTCAGAACCATGTGACTCATTTATATGTTGGTGAGCAGGACTTTTGAATCTCCAGATATTTCTTCATGAAATCTAGCTACTTCTTTATGTATATTCCAAGACAATATTGCCCTCACAGATTTGAAAAAAGGGTATCAATGACTGTTTAATGATGAGTTTTGACGATGAGTTTTTAATTTGGATTGTTCGCATACAATGGCAAAAAGTGGAAATGTCTCTGGATTTAATAAAGATGTAATATTAGGAGTGTGCAACTAGGTGTCACAATACAGCTTTTCCCAGATTGCCATCTAATGAGAGCAGTAGAAAATAGAGCACAGTTTTGTTAGAATTACAGTGTTTTCTCTCCAACTACTTGTCCATTTTGCTTACATTTTGCAGTAGTGAGGTTGGAGGAGGAGAAGACTGGAGTAGTAAGCGAAAATCAAAGTGCTTTTTTTTTTTGGCGTCTTATATCTTGTTTATAGCGGTTAGATATAATGGACTTTTCTTTACTGCTATTTTCATGTTATTTTGATTTTGTTATTATACCTTTTTTTTTTGCTTTTTGTGTTTTTTCCTTTGTGCATTTTCCACTTTTTTTCCTTTTTAATTTACCTGATATCTTTTAATATTGTTCAACCATCTGTGTTTTGACTTTATAGTAAATATACTGTTCCTCCATTTTCTTACACTTTGAATTACAATTAGTACTGTTGCACTGTGCCTATCTTCTGCACATATTATTTGCTACCAACCTGAGCTCTTGAGTGGTGGCCTTGCCCGTTCCAGCCAGTGGCATCCACACAACCTCGAGCCTGCCCACAGTGCTGAGCTCATATTTCACAAAACTGGTGATAAAGTGCTAGTAGGTAAAAAGGTGATGGAAACTGGTAGCGCCAAAATAAGGAACACATATCACAGGTCTCCGATGCAATAGTTCAATCTTGATTCTACAAACTGAAGGGGGCTCTGACACTAATATCCAGGGTAAGTCACTAAAGGAAGTTCGGTATATTGAGTAATTGAAGTCTATTTTTCTGTGCTAGTTAAAAGGGAGACTGGGTGATAGAGAATCACATCCACTAGATCTTAATATGTCAGACTATCTAAAATTAACTTCTCAGAAGCAAACAAGGTCAAAATGATCCACCAGGTCCAAGGAACTTGGCTCTGGTAAATGTAATTTAAATAGGAGGAAAAATATTGCTAACTCCCCTATCTTCCTGTACTGTCTGACCCCAATCCATTCTCTCTCTTTCTTTCAGTGCAAATCCACTCTGGTTTAAGGCCTGCTACATCTGTGAGATACTCAGAGCTGCATTCACAACACCTCAGCAGGTATGGAGGAGACTATGGAAACTGCGCCATCCCTGGAGCCAATATGTTTATTATTATCACTACTGTATGCATGTTATTATATCTCGGCAGATAGAAATATTTCTAACTTTTTGTTTTCAATTTTTAACTGTTTCCTATACCCTGCTTTGCCGTCCCCACCTTCCCCCAACCTTCCCCCATTTATGGCTGGCATAAATACCTCAAATCTCCTCCCCCCTCCTCACATACCTTCATTCTAAGGTCTCTCTCCCATTCCTTCCAAACTCCCCTATCTTCCTGTACTGTCTGACCCCAATCCATTCTCTCTCTTTCTTTCCGTGCAAATTCACTCTGGTTTAAGGCCTACTACATCTGTGAGATACTCAGAATATCGCTCTCCCTCCTACCCACCCCAACTCAGATTAAATTTATAGAGCCATGGAAAACACCTGACTTCCTACTTGCAGATATATCATCTCAACACTAGGGGTCAGCCAACATACTAGTCTTTCACCTCAGATCCCTCCCCTCTCCCTCTAAAATAAAACTCTTTCTATCTTTCACTTGCTTCCTGACCCTTGCTATTCCTTATTTGTTACTCTTCCCCAGTTCTCTGCCCTTTAATCCCCTTTAGATTGTAAGTAGCGAGTTTCCAGTCTTGTAGGGTGCGTTGGGATAAAGCACTTTCTGCTAAGATTCTAAGCTCAAAACAGGGCCCTTCAACTTTTGAATTTATTAAACGTGTATTTCCCCTGTTCTTATCCCCTGTACAGCGCTACGGAATATGTTGGCGCAATACAAATAAAAGATAATAATAATAATAATAATAATAAAAATAACTATGTTTTAAAGGCAATTTTTGCAGGAGTCCAACAACTGCATGTCTGCAGAACCACCCTACAAACAAGGAACTTCTAATGTTATTATTGTTAAGTATTGCAACATGAAGATGATGCTTTTCACTCCCCTAAGTAGTATGGCCACTACATGTTGCTTACACGAGGAATACTTCGTGTCAGTTATCAAGGAAGACCACACAGTATAGTACATAAGAACTTTCAGCTCTAACGAAGCCCATTTATTAATTCCCTTTTAAATGGAAGCAGTCTTTTATCCAAGCCTTCCTACTATAGAGGGATTCATCACACTGACGTTATCACTCGAGTTATGACGGGAATCATAGTTTGATTATAGAACTTGATGATTCACCATCTGGATATTGAATCAAACAGGGAGGACGTATGCCACTGAAATTACAGAATGCTGTGGGCAATCAATTGCAGTAAGAGAAACAGAGCACACTTTCCATACTTTCGGAGTATAGCTTGTTATTACGGTAAGATTAAAATTGTTATAACAGTGCCATCTAATGTATGTCTTATCAATGGTTATTGTTGTTTGGTCATCCAGTTGAGTCTGACTCTCAGTGACATTTGTCAGTCACTGCCCCCCTGAGCTCCAACAAGCTCATGCTCATTGCGTCAATTACTTTATCTATCCATCTCCGCCTCTGCCGTCCCCTTCTTTGAGTGCCTACAATCTTTCTCAGCATCAGAGTCTTCTTTAGGGAATCTTGTCTTCTCATGATATGGCCCAAAATGTTTGAGCTTTCGTATTGTGAACATACATTCTTAGAAATAAAACATGTATTAATAATTCGGTCTAGACTAGATAAAATCCAGATAATTTGTTGACTCGTATTTATTTTTTTACCAAGCAAGGTATTCACGTATTTTAGAAATTTAGAAGGATAATTCAGTAATGTTCATGCAAATTGGGTCTGCATTTCTTGTTTGAGGTTTAGACATTTTTGTTCTCTAATTTGGAAGGAGTTTCCTTTTTAGAACAAATTCCTCTGTTCCTCAGTTACAGGAAATTCCTTTATTTAGGAACATATTCATCTCACCCAGCATTAAGCATGCCCCACTCTTTCCTCCAGTTTCTATTGTTTTTCAGTATAAAGTGAGTGTAGGATGGTGCAAAAGGACATTTTGCTTTTTTCTGATTTTTTTTTAGGAAACTTATATATGTATTATTTACCACTCAGAGAAATTAGACACCAGGGCCCTCATTCAATTGCGATTTGGCCAATTGAATAGTGCTCTAAATAAGCACATAACTTATTTTTTTAAAATAAGTTTTTAGTTAGTGAAAACCTTGCTTTTGGATAGATGCTTACTTACTAAAAACTTCTTTAAAAAATATATGTTATGTGCTTATTTAGACCCCTATTCAATTGGCCAAATCGCAATTGAATGAGGGCCTTGGATATTATAGGTCAAGCTTCATTAAAGGGACCCTTAATTCAGCACAATTTGGACCACTTCACTGTCAAGATCTCCTAAAAGAATGTTGAAATATTTTTAGAATTTCTGAAATATGTGCATTTTTTACGAAGGAATAGAATAAAATCAAATTTGTGTTTATATGTGTGAAAGCCTGACCAAAACCTGCTCCAGTTTGAGACCTCTGTATCTATACAATTCCCTCAAAATAACTACATTTGGCTAATCCATGTACAAAAGTGACTTCTTTAGCTTTTTGTACTAGTACAGTCACATTGACCAATGTAGGTTTTACATTTTGGAATTGATATATCACTTATCTTTTTCTGCATTATTTTTTTTTGCTTTTTTAGCTTACAACTGATGTCTAATAAAGTATGGTTTTAAATGTATCTGTTCCCCTTTACTATTGCAAATGTGTTATTTGTGTGTCTAGTCACGCTAAAGGATCTGTAAACTAAGTGCTCATTTTTTTCAATGAGCAATATTTTTTTAGTAAGCTAAAAAAAATAAAAACAACCTTTAAATTGTTTGCGCTCATTACTACTAGGACAATGCCGTTTTCAAAGTAAGATATCTGGCATTACAGTTACTTTTTACCAGTAACAATACATTGGAAAATTGCTTATTTATACTTGCACTTCAACAGTACAATTTAAAATGGTCTTGTGTCCCTTTAAAGGGACATAGAAATATTTTTAGTTGGATATGAAACATGGTATTTGAGAATATATCACAACATTTTTTTTCTCCGAAATAATAATTTAAGTGTTTATCTACCTTGGGGGCTTACCCTCTCACCCAGTGAAATAATACAGCTTTATGAATGCCACACAAGTAAGTTTAAGTTTGAAAATAATTTAATTTTAATTTCATTAAAAATATCAATATTTATAATGCTTAAAACATGATCTTTCAAGTGCATTATTAAATAATAGTGTTCTGAGTTTCAAGCTTGTAAACTGAGACCCAAAAGAAAGACTCGCAAATAGATATTGACGCTTTCCACACACGGACCAACTAGATGCTAAAATTGTTGATATTGGTGTACCTTTCAATTGTACGTGTTTGAGGCCTATTGCTCTTGAATGAGTGCCACAAGATTCTTGTACAATTTTAGTCAAACGTTTGTCAGTGACTAGGAGATCATGACCCAAACTGCAGGAGCAGGAAACCTAATGTGCCACATCGAGAATCACGCAAGACGGTGAAGTAGTGGTGAGGAGCATCACTTGAGGATATAGTAGGAGAGCCGTATTACTGGCTCTCTGTCCGGAATGGTGATTTGGAGCTGCACATCCAACATATCTGGTACTCCTTAAGACTTAACTCACAGCCAGAATTGGAAAGGGACATGCAGGGACATGTATATTTAGGGAGCGGATTTGCTCTTACATGAATATAATGTTTGATTAGAGACTGGTCGTAAACAATAAGCCACGGTGCCTTTTCTTTTCTTCCCAAGAACCAAGTGTGATTGTTACCCTTACTAAGTCCTACACCAGCCAAAACAACCATACAAAGCAGATGATGCAGCACCTCTGATCTAAAAAATAGGTACCCTGCATTTATGCCTTGTCCAAAGGTTATTTATACACCATTTATTGAGCAGAATAGTGGTTTGAATACATGAAGCTCAGAAGACTCAAGACACTCTCTCAAAGAAAATAAAAAATCAACTAAGTTAACCCCACCATAAGTCCCATATATAGGCACACTCTGACACCGTGTGGCCAACTCAGAGAAACGCAACAATTTCAAGACAGGAATCTGTATAACAAACCAAACATAACACTTTGTATGGGAGACAATAGAAAATCTAGACTTCAGTGAAAGTAATCCACTCTAGAACTAGCTGACAATACAAGAGAAAAATATCACCATGTCTAAATCTCAAAAAAATCCCAATTCCAGGTAAGATCAACATCATTTTTTTCAAGATTAGAGATATCAAGCAAAATAAACTCTAGACCCCAAAAAAACAACCTATCACCACCACTTGATGACTCAGAATCCAAACACCAGCGAAGTTCTGGCAGATCAATACCAATTACTCTATGATAAGATCCAAATACTACTGCATAAAGAACACTTGAAGCAGTTAATGACATTGAAAAATAAAACAGGCAGAATTAGACAAAATAAGAGCTGAATTAGTAAAATAGAAACTGATGCTAGATCTATAAATGAGCTCCAGAAACATTCCTTGAAAAGCAGACATGACATTCATAAAATAAACGGTCTTTATGAAGATATGGAAAGCAGAATGCGTAGGGAGAACATATAGTTCAGCAACAAACCCAAACTGAACATCAATGTTGAAGACATGGTCATCCAAATTGTTTAAGCTTTTCTCCCAGATACAGATCTTTCTAGACTCAAAATAGGGAGTGAATACAGAGAATTAACACAACTTCAAGGCAAACCATGCCATATAATAATTGGTTTCCTACATTATGAATTCAGAGAAGATATCCTGAAGGAAGTACGTAAACATGAGCAAATCAATTGCGACAATACTCCCATACAAATATACTCCAATCTATCGCCCAAAACCTTACAGAGAAGATGACTACTTAACAAGAGCCTTTGAGAAGCTTAGATTCCTTATACATGGGCTTATTTGTTTAGACTTTTATAAAACACTCCAAGATGGAAAACATATTTTTAGAAAGACTAAAAAACCCACACACACCAATTCAACAAGATACAGAATAGAACTTTACTCCAATACGCAACTAATGGTCTAAAATTCAAAAACAGAGGAAACCCAAAATGGAAGTGCACAACACCAAGACCCAGAAGAAAATACCAACTTCACCCAAAACACCACCAACTTAAGACTAACTTAACATGACTAGTTGCTCTTGGGTATTTTTTAACTAGAATTGTCATGAATCCCCTTCACCTTGGGAATGCCAACAACAGTCTTTACAATACTGGAGTCCTCTGAAAATCCTCATCAGCAATCTTGTGGAATTACCAGCTGGACTATCTTTGCCCAATCCCTCATAACTCCGCTCTAGACAAAATCCATGAAACTCAAGAATCCAGATGGAAGACCTGCATATCCGGTCTCCCTTAACATATTGTACCTGCCAAACACTTTTCCTTATCCTCCTTCTCTCCCCTTGGGTACAAATATGGAGGCAAGACCAAACAAACAATCATGCTTTCCATTCCTAAACTACCATACATCATTATTCACATTCTCCATGTTAACTAGAAGTGACACTTTAGTTATTTATTATCTAGTATATATTACATCACTGCCACAACTTGACATATAAGTGTAAGAAAACATATTGGAATGTTACCATAGCTATTGCAATTAAATAGTACATTTATGTTCGCATTTAAACAACCAAAATAAGTTAAATAAAATACAGTTATTGCACTGACCTCTGAGAAAGTGGGCAGGGACATGCAAATTAGTCCACAATATTTTCACTCTTTAATCGAATATCACTAAATACATGGTTCCTTTTAAGCATATGCCTGCTGTATTACACAGATTTAAAGCAAAGCATAGGATGGATTATGCAGGAGTTAGGAGACCAACCCACAAACAGCTGTTTCAAACTTAAACGGATCTCATCAGTGTGGGGCTGGTACAAAACTCCTGCTATAGATTAGTTGGAAGGCTATTAACTACATCATAATTTAGATTATTTTAGGCAAGAGAGAAATAGAAGCCCTCCACTGTACAGATTACAGTAATTGGGAGATCCTGATGCCCCTCCCAGGATATAGCTGTTTGGGGCGCTAACCTGGGATCTAACGTTCTCCCCTCTAGTGGAAGTATGGTTATTCTTGTCTCTGATGCGTCCTAACAGACTGAAGCCATGTGCTGGGAGCATGGTGTAAGATCTAAACGCGATCCAGACTAAAAGAATGGTTTCCCCAGCTGATACTCTACGAGCCTGTGGGCAGACACGCTGGAGACACACTGGAGCAGCCTGCATGAGGGAAGGCTTTCTGTTTGCCTCGGTTTTTGTTGTGAGCAGTTTTAAGGATCTGCGGTGGTCTGCTTTCCCAGAGCACCTCACTAAGCAGTTGAAAGGTGGTATGTTTGATGGTAGGTCGGCAGATGTGTGTCTCTCCTGATGAAATGGCACATGAGGGATAACTGGCTTTCTATACAGCGAAGTTACTAGCTTGACAAGCGGATATGATTCACTTGAGAGCTGCTGACCTTTCCCCCGTGAGAGATAGTGAATGGATAATGCGATGCAGTATAAGCTAAGTAAGCTGCTTTGTGTGAAAACAGTGTTGACCCTAACCTGGTCTTTTCGTCTGGACAAAGGTAAAATCTGACCTTTCTTCCTTTTTCTCCGCATATTACCATCACATATATTGATGAGCATAAATGGAATAATAAGTTCATCCACATAAATATCAGATCTTTAAGTAGCCAAAAACAGGCTGCCAGACTGATAATGCTACATAAGGTCTTTAATCAACAAAGTAATTACACAAAAAGGTTTGGGTAAATCTCACTAAGATTTTGTGATTATCTGCTGAAGTTTATGGGTAATACCCATTTATACCAGGGGATTGTCACAACCTACAATGATGATGGAGTATAGAGAATCCTAGTCCTCTTATCTCCTGTAGGTTTTAGACCTAAGATTTGGGTGACTCAGACCAATGGACCTTCTTTGCTGATGCAAGAGCATAAGTCCCAGCTTTTGGTAGTGTGCGCTGGGAACCCTGGAAGGAAGTCAGAAACGATCTCCACTGCCAGCATATGCCCTTGGGTAAATAATACACCTGCACACAAAGTCTTGATGAAAATTATGAACAACTTCTTTATTTTTACACAAGTATTTAAACAACTCACAAAACCAGTACAGGGAGTGGCTACCCCTTTGTCCAACCCTTATCTTCCTCTTGGCCAATGGGGTAATCTCCAGAGTAACTTGATTACCTCTAACCAATGGACTAGAGGTAAGCTCTGGGAACTTCCAGACCCCTCCCCTGGGCCGCCCACTAGGTGTGGCTAACAGAGTCATTTGGGCGCTGGCAGTCAAGAGAGACACATCTCTTTGCTATGGCCCAGGCCCCTGGATCTGGGCTAGGGAGACCCCAGAGGCCCCCTGGATAGATGGTGCCCCTATGTCTGTTGGGACCCTATTGTTCCTGACTTAAGTATGTGTACTTAAAGGATTAACCTTGGTGGCCAGCTGGGGTCCTTCTCCTGTTGCAAGATGTATGTGGCAATGTATCCAGCATGACTACCCCATACTATCATATACATATGTGTACATATTCCACACACTGTCAGTCTATTTAAGTACAAGCGTAAAAGCGCACGCTACATAAAACCACCTAATGTCCTCATAGTATATGGGATTGGGGCAGGGTTTCCACATCAATCCATCTCATGCATTATGATGACTTTTATTGATGGTGATGGGAACCCTGCTCATTTCCTTAGACAATAATCATAATAATATAACAGTATAACCGTATAACAGTATAAGAGGGTGTCTGGGAGCCCCAAACCTTTTGTTCCTCCCCATGGCAACAGCATGTGGAAGACCACCCAACCCAAAATGGCCACCGCTGCCAGTCACAAAATGGCCCCAGCATAGTTCACGCCAAATCCAATATGGCCACTGGCTGATCAATGACAATCCTTCCCCAAGCGGGCGGAGAACATCCAAGATTTTCCCAGCTCCGCTGATAGTCATGAATCTTCTGGTTTGGCCCGGCCCGCTGCATGCTAGGCAAGTTCATGTCGGTGCGCACACAGTCCCAAGGTGCAGAGTAAAGACCTCCCCCAGCCCTTGGCCTTGCTCCCACTGTATAGAGCAAATTGCTCTTGCCCTGCACCCCCACCGAAAACAGTCCAGGATCCCAGCTCTCTGTTTTTGGCAGCAGCATGGAAGTCTCTGGGGACACAGTGGGGTGCACCCATACATTCTTCTGAGGCAAAACCGTATTTTTGGGAGCCCCATAAAACAACCCCTGTCCCATAGCAACCCCTTTCCCTCCAGCCAGTCCCCACAGCTGGGCTGGGGTCTCTAAAAAAAAGTCTCTGGGCCTATGGGATTGCAAGGGGGCAGTCCAGTACTTCCCTCAGCAAAATCATTATTGTTGGTAGCCCAATAACACAATAACTGCAGTAAAGTACATACCGGTCTGCGCTTGACTCCAGCGTCCCCGATGGAGTCCGGATTTGGAGGCTCTGTTTGCTCTGGCTCCTGGAACTCTGTATCTTTGGAAAGACCCTCCTGGTTTTCTTCCCCTGGGTCTGTCTGTGTTGCAGCCTGGAGAACTACGCTGTTCCCACCCAGGCTGTGCTTTGGGGCGCTCAGCTGACCCTCTTCTTCTGCTATCTTTTCCTTGGCAACTTGGGCCTCATCCTTTGTGGACTCCTGGGCACTGGTCATCTCAGGCAAGTCCTCACTACATCCACAATCCTTTGGGGTGCCGCAATGCACCCATGGTTCCTTTGCCAAGGCTGGCAAGCTTGCTGCCCCTGTCGGGCTCTTGGTGCCCCTGGCACTCTCTTGGTGCCCCTGGCACTCTTGCCGTGTGAGGCCTGGTTCCCTGTAGCTAAGAACCAGTTCCTTTCCCTCCCCACAGTCCATTACATAGCCCTCCTGGGCTCTGTGCTTCACTAGCACCTTTTTTAGCAACTCCCCTGGGGTGTCAGAGTACAGATTTTGGTTATCTGTTGTAGGCTGGGGAATCTTATCCTTCCCACCCAACCTGACCTCTACGGCCTTCTCCCCAGAGTGCATTACATAGCCCTCCCCACAGTCTCTTGGGTGGCTATCCTGAGCCCCTGGCTCCATTAGCAGTTCTGGCCCATACACATTGCCTAGAACTTCTGAGGGCAGACTTAGTTCATCTGGCCCTACCTGTTGAGCAGTTACTGGGGTTTCTGCCAGGATTTGTGCTGGAAGGTAGTCCTCAGGTGAGACCTGTTTGGAGAAACTGTGCTCTGCTAGCATTTCCTCTGGGATTACGTCTCTTGGGGTATCAGGGGACAAACATGGGTTATCTGACCCCACCCAGGGAACATTCCCCTGGGTCTCTGGCTCTTGGAGCTGGTGATTTGGTCCCAAGCTGACTTTACCATCCCTTCTAGGCTCTGACACAGTCTCTGAATTTTTTAAAGGAACGCATTCTCCATCACTATGTTCTCCCCAGACCCCTTGCACACAATCACTTCGGTACATACCATCTGTGTTGTAACGATCTGGGGACCAGTCCTCCTGACTGGGTTGTTCCCCTCTTGATGGGCAAAATGTCTCCCCATAGATCTCGTTCCACAACTCAAAATACTCCTCCTCCAGCTGCAGTTCCTGCTCAATCAGGTGTACCATTAAATTAGCCTCCATGGACCACGGTTCCAGTCCCAGACCACGACAGCGTTCCACAAACAAGTTGTTGTGCCTTTTAAAGGTTCCTATGCCCCCTTCAGGATCACCATACACAATGTCTTGGAGGCCAGAATCTATCTCCAAGTGGAAATCAAACTCCTCTCCAAGGCCACCAACTATTCTGGCGCGAAAAACGTGATATTGGTTCTCCAAGGCAACCTCTTTTCTTACTAGTACTTCCAGCCAGCCCATTAGCTCATCGTCCTGCCACAGATTCAGAATCGCCATCCATTTCTCTAGACGCAGTGTCTCTCTGTAGCCAAGTCTTTGCTGAGCTGGAGTTCTCGCTCCATTGCGCTCCTGCCAGATCCTCTGGCAATACTGGTCTAGTATGTTGGACACCTCTTGTGCGGTCATCTTACTGGGGTATAAGTGCCTGGCTGCTTTAAACCGTCTTGTTGCTTCTTTGGTGATATCCGTCTGTTCCATTCTTGGTCTTTCTGTAGAGTATCCCACCACTGCCACCAATTGTCACAACCTACAATGATGATGGAGTATAGAGAATCCTAGTCCTCTTATCTCCTGTAGGTTTTAGACCTAAGATTTGGGTGACTCAGACCAATGGACCTTCTTTGCTGATGCAAGAGCATAAGTCCCAGCTTTTGGTAGTGTGCGCTGGGAACCCTGGAAGGAAGTCAGAAACGATCTCCTCTGCCAGCATATGCCCTTGGTTAAATAATACACCTGCACACAAAGTCTTGATGAAAATTATGAACAACTTCTTTATTTTTACACAAGTATTTAAACAACTCACAAAACCAGTACAGGGAGTGGCTACCCCTTTGTCCAACCCTTATCTTCCTCTTGGCCAATGGGGTAATCTCCAGAGTAACTTGATTACCTCTAACCAATGGACTAGAGGTAAGCTCTGGGAACTTCCAGACCCCTCCCCTGGGCCGCCCACTAGGTGTGGCTAACAGAGTCATTTGGGCGCTGGCAGTCAAGAGAGACACATCTCTTTGCTATGGCCCAGGCCCCTGGATCTGGGCTAGGGAGACCCCAGAGGGCCCCTGGATAGATGGTGCCCCTATGTCTGTTGGGACCCTATTGTTCCTGACTTAAGTATGTGTACTTAAAGGATTAACCTTGGTGGCCAGCTGGGGTCCTTCTCCTGTTGCAAGATGTATGTGGCAATGTATCCAGCATGACTACCCCATACTATCATATACATATGTGTACATATTCCACACACTGTCAGTCTATTTAAGTACAAGCATAAAAGCGCACCCCACATAAAACCACCTAATGTCCTCATAATATATGGGATTGGGGCAGGGTTTCCACATCAATCCATCTCATGCATTATGATGACTTTTATTGATGGTGATGGGAACCCTGCTCATTTCCTTAGACAATAATCATAATAATATAACAGTATAACCATATAACAGTATAACAGGGTGTCTGGGAGCCCCAAACCTTTTGTTCCTCCCCATGGCAACAGCATGTGGAAGACCACCCAACCCAAAATGGCCACCGCTGCCAGTCACAAAATGGCCCCAGCATAGTTCACGCCAAATCCAATATGGCCACTGGCTGATCAATGACAATCCTTCCCCAAGCGGGCGGAGAACATCCAAGATTTTCCCAGCTCCGCTGATAGTCATGAATCTTCTGGTTTGGCCCGGCCCGCTGCATGCTAGGCAAGTTCATGTCGGTGCGCACACAGTCCCAAGGTGCAGAGTAAAGACCTCCCCCAGCCCTTGGCCTTGCTCCCACTGTATAGAGCAAATTGCTCTTGCCCTGCACCCCCACCGAAAACAGTCCAGGATCCCAGCTCTCTGTTTTTGGCAGCAGCATGGAAGTCTCTGGGGACACAGTGGGGTGCACCCATACATTCTTCTGAGGCAAAACCGTATTTTTGGGAGCCCCATAAAACAACCCCTGTCCCATAGCAACCCCTTTCCCTCCAGCCAGTCCCCACAGCTGGGCTGGGGTCTCTAAAAAAAAGTCTCTGGGCCTATGGGATTGCAAGGGGGCAGTCCAGTACTTCCCTCAGCAAAATCATTATTGTTGGTAGCCCAATAACACAATAACTGCAGTAAAGTACATACCGGTCTGCGCTTGACTCCAGCGTCCCCGATGGAGTCCGGATTTGGAGGCTCTGTTTGCTCTGGCTCCTGGAACTCTGTATCTTTGGAAAGACCCTCCTGGTTTTCTTCCCCTGGGTCTGTCTGTGTTGCAGCCTGGAGAACTACGCTGTTCCCACCCAGGCTGTGCTTTGGGGCGCTCAGCTGACCCTCTTCTTCTGCTATCTTTTCCTTGGCAACTTGGGCCTCATCCTTTGTGGACTCCTGGGCACTGGTCATCTCAGGCAAGTCCTCACTACATCCACAATCCTTTGGGGTGCCGCAATGCACCCATGGTTCCTTTGCCAAGGCTGGCAAGCTTGCTGCCCCTGTCGGGCTCTTGGTGCCCCTGGCACTCTCTTGGTGCCCCTGGCACTCTTGCCGTGTGAGGCCTGGTTCCCTGTAGCTAAGAACCAGTTCCTTTCCCTCCCCACAGTCCATTACATAGCCCTCCTGGGCTCTGTGCTTCACTAGCACCTTTTTTAGCAACTCCCCTGGGGTGTCAGAGTACAGATTTTGGTTATCTGTTGTAGGCTGGGGAATCTTATCCTTCCCACCCAACCTGACCTCTACGGCCTTCTCCCCAGAGTGCATTACATAGCCCTCCCCACAGTCTCTTGGGTGGCTATCCTGAGCCCCTGGCTCCATTAGCAGTTCTGGCCCATACACATTGCCTAGAACTTCTGAGGGCAGACTTAGTTCATCTGGCCCTACCTGTTGAGCAGTTACTGGGGTTTCTGCCAGGATTTGTGCTGGAAGGTAGTCCTCAGGTGAGACCTGTTTGGAGAAACTGTGCTCTGCTAGCATTTCCTCTGGGATTACGTCTCTTGGGGTATCAGGGGACAAACATGGGTTATCTGACCCCACCCAGGGAACATTCCCCTGGGTCTCTGGCTCTTGGAGCTGGTGATTTGGTCCCAAGCTGACTTTACCATCCCTTCTAGGCTCTGACACAGTCTCTGAATTTTTTAAAGGAACGCATTCTCCATCACTATGTTCTCCCCAGACCCCTTGCACACAATCACTTCGGTACATACCATCTGTGTTGTAACGATCTGGGGACCAGTCCTCCTGACTGGGTTGTTCCCCTCTTGATGGGCAAAATGTCTCCCCATAGATCTCGTTCCACAACTCAAAATACTCCTCCTCCAGCTGCAGTTCCTGCTCAATCAGGTGTACCATTAAATTAGCCTCCATGGACCACGGTTCCAGTCCCAGACCACGACAGCGTTCCACAAACAAGTTGTTGTGCCTTTTAAAGGTTCCTATGCCCCCTTCAGGATCACCATACACAATGTCTTGGAGGCCAGAATCTATCTCCAAGTGGAAATCAAACTCCTCTCCAAGGCCACCAACTATTCTGGCGCGAAAAACGTGATATTGGTTCTCCAAGGCAACCTCTTTTCTTACTAGTACTTCCAGCCAGCCCATTAGCTCATCGTCCTGCCACAGATTCAGAATCGCCATCCATTTCTCTAGACGCAGTGTCTCTCTGTAGCCAAGTCTTTGCTGAGCTGGAGTTCTCGCTCCATTGCGCTCCTGCCAGATCCTCTGGCAATACTGGTCTAGTATGTTGGACACCTCTTGTGCGGTCATCTTACTGGGGTATAAGTGCCTGGCTGCTTTAAACCGTCTTGTTGCTTCTTTGGTGATATCCGTCTGTTCCATTCTTGGTCTTTCTGTAGAGTATCCCACCACTGCCACCAATTGTCACAACCTACAATGATGATGGAGTATAGAGAATCCTAGTCCTCTTATCTCCTGTAGGTTTTAGACCTAAGATTTGGGTGACTCAGACCAATGGACCTTCTTTGCTGATGCAAGAGCATAAGTCCCAGCTTTTGGTAGTGTGCGCTGGGAACCCTGGAAGGAAGTCAGAAACGATCTCCTCTGCCAGCATATGCCCTTGGTTAAATAATACACCTGCACACAAAGTCTTGATGAAAATTATGAACAACTTCTTTATTTTTACACAAGTATTTAAACAACTCACAAAACCAGTACAGGGAGTGGCTACCCCTTTGTCCAACCCTTATCTTCCTCTTGGCCAATGGGGTAATCTCCAGAGTAACTTGATTACCTCTAACCAATGGACTAGAGGTAAGCTCTGGGAACTTCCAGACCCCTCCCCTGGGCCGCCCACTAGGTGTGGCTAACAGAGTCATTTGGGCGCTGGCAGTCAAGAGAGACACATCTCTTTGCTATGGCCCAGGCCCCTGGATCTGGGCTAGGGAGACCCCAGAGGGCCCCTGGATAGATGGTGCCCCTATGTCTGTTGGGACCCTATTGTTCCTGACTTAAGTATGTGTACTTAAAGGATTAACCTTGGTGGCCAGCTGGGGTCCTTCTCCTGTTGCAAGATGTATGTGGCAATGTATCCAGCATGACTACCCCATACTATCATATACATATGTGTACATATTCCACACACTGTCAGTCTATTTAAGTACAAGCATAAAAGCGCACCCCACATAAAACCACCTAATGTCCTCATAATATATGGGATTGGGGCAGGGTTTCCACATCAATCCATCTCATGCATTATGATGACTTTTATTGATGGTGATGGGAACCCTGCTCATTTCCTTAGACAATAATCATAATAATATAACAGTATAACCATATAACAGTATAACAGGGTGTCTGGGAGCCCCAAACCTTTTGTTCCTCCCCATGGCAACAGCATGTGGAAGACCACCCAACCCAAAATGGCCACCGCTGCCAGTCACAAAATGGCCCCAGCATAGTTCACGCCAAATCCAATATGGCCACTGGCTGATTCATGACAGGGATCATTTAAGAGTGTGGGTCTTTATTAAAAATTGAATGTTTTAACCTCTTACTGGGATAACTTGTTATGACATGATTATATCCTTGTTGATACAACATCATAAAATGAGCTTATGAATATAAACAGCTGAGGAATAAAGGAAGATACCTCCTTCTCAGTGTGATCTAAATGAGAAGTCTTGAGCTGTATTTCTATTGGTTTATTCTTAAATTCTCTCTGAACATAAAGATCTTTTTGATTTTATAAAGATTTATCTGGCTTGATTAAGTATAAAAGTTCCTTCACACTGGATAAGTATTGAAATAAAAGATGTTTGAAGTGCCTTATAAGAGGGCTTAAAGAAAGAAAGTTAACAACCACAAATTTAAATCAAGTGGATATAGATAAAACCTATTGATATTTACAGTGAGCTCATTTGCGCCTGTTCTTTTTCAGGTTTAAAATATGTTAGATATATTTTTAATCTATTAAGGAGTAATACATTACTGTGACGTGCTAAATGATCTCATAAGGTCTTATATAAGAAAAAATATTGGCATGTTAAAGGGTATTGTTAAAACCCTTTAACATACCTGAAATTAACAGCTTGTAAGCAACAAATATGCTCTTCTAGAACATACAGAGGCATAACAGCTGAAAAATATACCAGGATTACGGCTTTCAAGCTAAAGATATTTTCTCGAAAGTGACCACTTTCTTAGATCCCCAAAGTAAGAAAGCGAATAACAATCTATATCTTTAACAAAGAAAGCGATAAAAGAGTGTTTCTTCTTTAATCATGGCAAAGAAAGTGGCAAATATTCCTAAAGGGAAACCAAAAGACAAGAAAAATGCTAAATTTGTCCCTTCCTCTCCTACAACCTTTATTTCACCTAAAAGGAAAATAAATTTGGACAATACACAGCAGACAGATCCTCCTCCATCCTTGGAAACCTCACCAGTAGTAAATCAATTGGAGAAAATTGAAAGGAGAACATCTGCTGAACAAAGTCCAAAACCAAATGATGAAATCCTAACATTTTAAAATATGAAAATGCTACTAGCTGAAGTTCAAAAATAATCTTAAAGATGAATGAACCCGGAAAATCTCGCAAAATAAGCAAGCGATCAACTGTTTACTGGAATGTACAGAAGAAGTAGAAAACAATAAAAAAAAATGCTATTTAAGGAATATGAGAAACTATATGACTATACTGAGAAACTTGAATCAGACATTGATATTTTGAAATCTAAACTAGCACAACAAGAAGACTTATCTAGACGTAAAAACTTACGGGTTAGAGGAATCCCTGAATCTACATCTATAAGAGACTTGCCTCTATATATAGAATCTTTTATTAAATAAAGTCAGATACAAAGATTGAAAACATGGTTGAAAACATCTTTAGAATACCTCTCCCAATGAGTGTCCTTTACCTAGAGATGTGATAACTATTTTCACAAATAGATTTAAGGGCTAGGGTTTTAAAAGCAGCTAGACGTGATACCAAATTTGATGCTCCCTATGAAGATCTAAGAATCTTCATTGATCTATCAGTAACCACTTTAGCAAAAAGAAAGGCATTTGCAGATTTAACCAAAGCTTTAAGAACAGCTAATATAGAGTACAAATGGGGATTCCCTGTCAAACTTTATATAAATAGAGGAGATAATAAAACAACCATAAGTTCAGTAACTGAAGGAATAAAAATACTGCAAGATTGGAGGATTCCATATGAGCAGAATCAACATAGAATAGGAAAATTAGAGAAATTACAATCATTAAACTGGAGGAAGGTATAGATCTGATTGGAGGATAAGAAGAGGGAAACTAAGTGAAAGGGGGAGATTTATGTGTTAATAAATGTATTTTCTTTTTTCTTTCTCCTTAATACCAAGAAATATAATGATTTCACAATGTGATATTACATAACACAATTAGTTATTCACTTGATTAATAAGAAGTTAAAGTATTATAATGATCAACGGTTATAAATTAAAGTAATAGTCATAATAAGAAATATTAAAGTCAAAATTAAATAAATACTTTAAAGATGTAGAATAAACTCACAGATTAGATAATGATTCCCATTGAGTTAAATTTGTTTAAAATTATAACATTTACAGGAAGAATATATATATTTGATTCTAGACACTATGAAGAATACACAAAGAGGGGTTTATTTAAAGTAGACACAGGGTTTAAATTGTTAAAATTACAACATACAAAAGTATATAATTTATAGTATGTGCACTACATATGAGGGATTTGTTTTTCTCTACTCCTCTCTCATACCTCAAGGCCCTTGTATGGGAAAATATAGGAAAGTCATTTTCTTAAGACAATTTAACGGCCTAATAAATACCAAAAGATAGTTTAAACATGCAATTACAAGTTGATTATAAGGTTCCGTTTCGATAAGAAAATATCTCTTAAATATGGATTGGTATAAACATGGTGTGTTTTCTTAATTTACCACTAGAGGGGAGAACATTTTTGGGACAGCCAGACTTATGTTCGGTCTGGCACAGACCCTTTTTCTCTTTACAATATGGGGAGGATTAATTATTTTCCCAGAAAAAGGGATGGTGAATGATAGGTTAGGGTTGAAAGTTTTGAATTGTTGGATGTTATAGTAAGTATACAGGAAGCGCATTGGCAAAATGATAAAATACCATATTTGAGAGACAATATTTTTAAAACCATGATTAATGCAACTTTTTTTTAAAAAGCAAGAGGGGCCACAATCCTCTTTAACAAAAAAATAAAAATAAAATACAGGAAGATTTTAAATTGATTGACTCACAGGGAAGATATATTATTTGGATAGGAACAGTTAAAAAGTAAGATATTACCCTGGTAAATCCCTTAACCAAGGCCAAAATATTTTTTTTAATACTTTAATTAAGCAAGTTAATAAAGTTAAAAGTGGTTTCCTAATTATTTGCAGAGATCTAAATATGTTAATTGATGCCAATATTGATAGAAAATTAAATAAAAAAATGGTTAGATTCTGGCACAATAAAGAAAAGCGAATAACTTTAAAAAAGCATTGATAAAATATGACCTCTATGATGTTTGGCGTATATTTCATAATACAGAAAGAAATTATACATATTATTCTCTTATTATTATTCGCAGCGCCAGGAGACGTATTCAAGAATAGATCTTTTTTTGTAGTACTTAAATAGCCAAAAGAGAGTAAAAGAAGTTAAAATAGGCTTAATAAAATGGTCAGACCATGCACCAATAGAGTTATAAATAATAGACAAAAGGAATCAAGGTTGTAACCAGATTAGAAACATTGATCCTTCATTCTTTAACTCTAAAGAAAAAAACTATTACAAAAGGAAATTTAATCTTTTTTCCATATAAATAATAAAACAGTAGATCAAAATTCTACCATATGGAATATTCATAAAGTGGTTATCAGAGGTTACTAGTCTCATGGGCCCACCATCGTAACAAAAATAAAGGACTATCCTTAAGAGAACTTAATTGAAAATTGAGCTGGACAGAGAAAATAAATTAAATCCGTCTTCTGATAGGATAAGAGAGATTAAAGAAATTCAAGCTCAAATTAGTAAAATTCATCAATGTCAAATAGATAACAATTTGTGGAAACTACATCAAAAGATATTATTGTCTAGGTAATAAAGCAAATTAGCTCTTAGCTAGTAAATAAAATAAAAAGATTATAATAATAGAATTAAAGAAATAAAAGATAAAGGATAATATACTACACTCAAATCCATAAAAAATAGGAAACGTGTTTTACGACTTCTATAATGATCTATATAATCTAGAAAAGTGAAAGGGATTTATTAAACCTTCTAATGACGATATCAATCGTTTCCTAGACCAGATTAATTTACCAAAAGTAAGTAAAGCTAACTTAGAATATTTGGAAAGAGAAATTACCTCAGAAGAGATAGGCAAAGTAATTTCTAACCTTAAATTGAATTCAGTCCCAGGCCCAGATGGGTTTTCCAATCTGTATTATAGAATGTTTAAATCAACCTTAGCACAACGTCTTATCAAAGTATATAACGTGTTAAAAAATTCAGGCTAAGTTTCTTCTGAAATGCTAGAAGCATAAATAATTAACATTCCTAAACTGAATAAAGATCATAAATTATGTAAAAATCATAGGCCGATTTCCTTAACAAAAAGATATTAAGATATACACAAACATTTTAGTATCAAGACTGAGCTCATTTATGTGTAGTTTAATTAATACAGATGAATCCGGCTTTATATCAGGCAGACAAACAACTGATAATATGAGAAGATTAATTGACCCTATTGCCTATTGTAAAAATACGAAGATGCCATGTACAATAATGGCATTAGATGCAGGAAATAACTTTAATTGGCTTACTGGGACTTCAGGAGCTCAGTCTTGACGAAATTTGGTCTTAACAATTTTGGCACAAAAGCAATAGGAGCACTTTATAGTTCCCCTTCAGCAATGGCAATGGGTCAGAATTTTAAAATCGGAGAGACTGTTTTTGTCTAATGGAACAAGCCAAGGTTGCCCTCTATCCCCCTTGATATTCGCTTTAATAATGGATTCTTTTTGCGGAATCAATTAGAGCTTTAACGGAGGTGGAGGGCATAGATATCCAGGGTAAATCATTTAAGGTTATGCTTATTGCTGATTATACAATTCTTACATTAACTAATGTTAAAAACTAATTGAAACATCTTCATGAGCTGATAAATATCTTTGGCTGGTTATGTTAGTATAAGGTAAGGTTAGATAAAACTAAAATATTGAATATTAATCTAAAAAATGAAGATTACCATTGTTTGGAAAAATTCTGTCCTAAAGAACGATTCTTAGAATCGATTAATTATTTGGGAATATTTTTTTCTAGAGACTTAGGCCCTCATTCTATTACCGGCCGTAAATCGGCCGTAAGGCTGCGATTCCTTGCGGGGGTTCAGTTAACTCGCGATTCTATTATACGGCCCCGCAAGGATCTCCCCTTACGGCCGGCCGCATATCTTGGAACCGGCCGTAAGCTCTGAAATCTAAAAACGCAAAAATAAATTCAAGCCTGCACTGTACAGCTCTGTAAATGCTAGGGATCATATTGGGGGACATGAGGATTAAAAGTAACCCACTCTCAAGCTTGCACATCAGCCCAAACCCGAGTTCAAATTAACTGTTTATTTTCCGGCTGCGGCGTGGGCGTGTCTGAGGTGCTCCAAGCCCTATGGACTTTTTACATGGATATTTTACGTATATTAAAAAATATATATTTTACGGATTTGAGTAAAGGGTAATTATGTGCTATTTTTTCTCACACCGAATATCACTTTATAGACTCCGCAAAGTGCAGGATGGCTTTATTTGAGCTATTTTATGTGCTTAATTGGTGCTAGCGGGAAATTTTTGCTGCAAGTAAGCTGCGGCTCGCTTTTAGCCTTGCAGACAGGGTTCCCGGAGCAATAGAATCGCAACCAGGCTTTTCTTACGGCCGATTTCCTTGCGGCCGTTTTAGATCAAAGGCTTTCCTCGGCCGCAAGAGATAGCAAGGCGTCGGCCGCAAGCCTGCCGGAGTCCCCGGCCGGAGGGGAATAGAATAGCCGTAAAGCTTGCGGCCGGTCCTTGCGGCCCCGCAGCGGCTGCGGCCGGTAATAGAATGAGGCCCTTACATAATATGATACGTTTAAATTTTAACAAATTGTATGAACATCTTTTATAACTACTTAAGAATTGGAAAAATGTATCAATCACCTGGATGGGGAGAGTAGCATCAATTAAGATGATTATATTACCTAAAATTAACTACCTGTTTAGATCTCTCCCTTAGTATTCCAACATCAAATAAAAACAAGGTTTTTTTTTAAAGGAAGGTATCTCTTCCCCAAACATTATGGACTATTATGAAGCAGTAACACTAGCACATTGCAGATTGGGTTACACAGGAAAAATATATGCCCCAAATAATGATATGTTGTATTGGTAATGGGAAGATAATCACAAATTAGAGAATAATAATTCCATTCCCATTGGACAATAATTTTGAAAGATTTAACTTAATCTCCTATCTCCAGCAACCCCACTCAAGTTTATAGCAGAGAAATGAAAGTTCCCTGCATTATTAGAATTGGAGAATTGGAATCTTTATAAATTAGGTGATTTGTATACAAACGGTTCATTTAAACCTTTTGATGACTTAAGCCTGGAATTTAGCATATCAAAGAATAGCTGGCTGCAATATGAAATAATGAAGCTGAAAATTAAGTGTTCACCATTTAATATTAAGAATGACTCATATCATACATCAGACCTACTCCAATCATGTTCCCAAAAAATTATAAACATCTTATTTCTAAATGTTATACAATTCTTAAAAGAGAAAACCTATTACAGAAATCAGAAAATATGATAAAATGGGAGAGAGATATTGCAAAAGAATTCTCTTCTGAGATATGGTTTAGAGCTTTTGACTGAAGACAAAAATTTATATTTAATTAGACTTAGAGAGGTCTTTTTTAAGTGTGTCCAAATACAGTATTTAGTACCCGCCAAAATGGCAATTATATCTAAAAACATTTCTGAATTAGATTGCTGGAGACATTATAACAAACCAGGAACACTTTTTAGTTGTAAAAAAGCTATGGATTGAATGCTTTGATTACATTACAAAACAATTGAACAAAGTTATAATTCCAACACCATAGATGGTTTTGTTTCACGTTATGTCGGAGGATTTTAAATTCTTGGAAAAATCTTATAGGATTCAATTTTTTATTTTGATTAAATGGCTTTTATCTAAGGGTATGTAGAAAAAGAAAGACACTTATAGTCCCTATATGCAAGAACCATTCAAATTAATTATACTTTATTTGTAATGTTTCAACAGCAGCGTTTATTTAAAACTTAGATTAAAAATAGTCAGACAGAAAAACAGAGTACCTTCATCCTACTACAGGGGAATGTAATTATGCAAAAATTATTATTAATGTGGCAGTTATTATTCTTGTCCCAGTGTATTCATGCCTGGCGCACTAGTGATACTTGTGCAAAGTACATAATATTTACTATAAAAGCATATATTGGTGCAGGGTGAGGTGAGACATCTACCCCTTACCATAGCATGGTAATAAAGGTGAGCCTGTGAACACCCTAAAGGCACACAGCCAACGACATCACACTATCTCAGGCCAAATCCCTCAAGCAAAAAAAAGAAAGAGCCCCTAACAGAATGAAAAAGTTAGCCTCCCTTGGAAGGCCTAAACCCTCTCCAATATATATGTTTAATCCTACTCTTGACCACACTCAGATCACAAAGGGGAGAGCAACAATAGAAGCCATCTTTTACCCAGGGATGGGCTATCAGACGATTTAGACACCATTTAAAAAAATATATTCCATGATATCAGTTTACAAAGATACTACAATGGGGATTAATAAGCCCTAACTGAATCTAAGTGCCTTATACTCTGAAATATTTATGAGAGATGGCTAAATAATCATAAATTCATCAAGCTAAAAGAAACTAAAGCAGAGCAAAACTGAAAACATTTTACTGCTTGTACATTCATCTAAAATAAAGCAATACTGCAACCATGTGGACGGCATAAGCTTTGCAGGCTCCTTGAATTACTGACACAATCAAGCCATTGCAATGAGGCTTTATTGAAAATGATATAGACTGCAAGCAACAAGTGCCACTCATGAGGACACACATTAACAATGTCTGAATTGGTTAAGCTAACCAAACAAACTTTGGCTAAACAAAAGATCTGAAACATGCACAAATACTCTGCAATAATTTAAGAAAATATTTTAAACATGTATCTCAAGAAAAAGCTATGTCAACACGAAGAACAAACAAATCAAAAAATAATTTGATCAGTAAACATATTCAAGATTTCTATAAAGCATCTGATACCTAACAATGCTCATTTCAAGGCCGAGGATTTGGCCATTCAGATGCGTCAGAAATGGACGAGAACCCTGAACAGCCCTCTTGTCACATGGAATTAGCAGACCGATCTCTTGATAAAATAAAAATGATGTTACAAGAACTTAGTCAGGTCCATAAATATTGGGACATCGACACAATTCTAATCATTTTGGCTCTATACACCACAACAATGGATTTGAAATGAAACTAACAAGATGTGCTTTAACTGCAGACTTTCACCTTTAATTTGAGGGTATTTACATCCAAATCAGGTGAACGGTGTAGGAATTACAACAGTTTGTATATGTGCCTCCCACTTTTTAAGGGACCAAAATTAATGGGACAGATTAACAGTCATAAATAAAATTTTCACTTTGTAATACTTGGTTGCAAATCCTTTGCAGTCAATTACAGCCTGAAGTCTGGAACGCATAGGCATCACCAGGCGCTGGGTTTCATCTCTGGTGATGCTCTGCCAAACCTCTATGGCAACTGTCTTCAGTTCCTGCCTTTTCTTGGGGCATTTTCCCTTCGGTTTTGTCTTCAGCAAGTGAAATGCATGCTCAATCGGATTCAGGTCAGGAGATTGACTTGGCCATTGCATAACATTCCACTTCTTTCCCCTAAAAAACTATTTGGTTGCTTTTGCAGTATGCTTCGGGTCATTGTCCATCTGCACTGTGAAGCACCGTCCAGTGAGTTCTGAAGCATTTGGCTGAATATGAGAAGATAATATTGCCCGAAACACTTCAGAATTCATCCTGCTGCTATTGTCAGCAGTCACATCATCAATAAATACAAGAGAACCAGTTCCATTGGCAGCCATACATGCCCACTCCATGACACTACCACCACCATGCTTCACTGATGAGGTGGTATGCTTTGGATCATGAGCAGTTCCTTTCCTTCTCCATACTCTTCTCTTCCCACCTCTCTGGTACAAGTTGACTTCACCAGAGTGAATACAGAGGGTTCACCACAAGATGTAAACCATTGGTGAGCCTCAAAAATAGGAAGGCAAGATTAGAGTTTGCCAAACAACATCATCTGTCCATAGGACGTTGTTCCAGAACTGTGAAGGCATTTTTAGATGTTGTTTGGCAAACTCTAATCTTGCCTTCCTATTTTTGAGGCTCACCAATGGTTTACATCTTGTGGTGAACCCTCTGTATTCACTCTGGTGAAGTCTTCTCTTGATTGTTGACTTTGACACACATACACCTACTTCCTGGAGAGTGTTCTTGATCTGGCCAACTGTTGTGAAGGGTGTTTTCTTCACCAGGGAAAGAATTCTTTGGTCATCCACCACAGTTGTTTTAAGTGGTCTTCCGGGTCTTTTGGTGTTGCTGAGCTCACCGGTGCGTTCTTTGTTTTTAAGGATGTTCCAAACAGTTGATTTGGCCACACCTAATGTTTTTGCTATCTCGCTGATGGGTTTGTTTTGTGTTTTCAGCCTAATGATGGCTTGCTTCACTGATAGTGACAGCTCTTTGGATCTCATATTGAGAGTTAACAGCAACAAATACAAATAGCACACTTGAAATGAACACTGGAGCTTGTATCTTCTCTTTGTAAGTGGGATAATGAGGGAATAACAAACACCTGGCCATTGAACAGCTGAGCAGCCAATTGTCCCATTACTTTTGGTCCCTTAAAAAGTGGGAGCCACATATACAAACTGTTGTAATTCCTACACCGTTCACCTGATTTGGATGTAAATACCCTCAAATTAAAGCTGAAAGTCTGCAGTTAAAGCACATCTTGGTCGTTTCATTTCAAATCCATTGTGGTGGTGTATAGAGCTAAAAAGATTAATTTTGTGTCGATGTCCCAATATTTATGGACCTGACTGTATCACCCTCGCTATAGAAAGTCTTAGAAAAGATCTCTATTCTTTGGGCCAGAGGACACAGCTGATCAGAAACCACTGATCACATAATTCAATCCCAGGAACATGACAAACAAGATATTGAGTAGGGGAAGGATGGTGCATTCAATTTAAACTTATGTGAGCGGTATTAGCACAGATTCTCTCCATACGAAACGCAAGTACTTAGGCATATTTTATGCCAACAAGGGATATAAGTGATGCTTTTCTTCTCTTTTTCTCTGCACTTAAACAGTAAAACCAAACATTGTGTTATGGTTCAATGATGTTAAGAGTGATATGCATGCACCCTTAGAGATATATATATACTTTTCTACCCTGTATATTTTTGTACAGCGTACCCATTTGCACCATTCCTTCCCCTGTTTTTGTTTCTTAATGTTTTTAACAATTTTTGATTAGTGCACTATTTTTATAACAAGTGTGTTTCATTCCTCTATACTATAATAAAACTGTTGCATACCAATGATTAGCAAATATTTTGCATATGAGGACTGCATATATATAACATAGATATTACTGATACCTCTACTTCATTAATAATAGGCCCAAACTTTATACCAACAACTTATTATATTCACCTGTCAAGCCAAGGTGGTCAATATTTATATCCCAGAATATTGTGGGACAGTGACACCTTCTGACATTTATTCAAAACCTTTGGAATGACACACTTCCTTTTCTATATTTGTGGCGTTTCATCCTGGATTTTATTAAATATCCCCCAGTTTCGCCATTAAAGCTTTACCCATTTATATTATTTAGTGTTAACACTAGGAAATTACATAGCAAAACAAGATATTGCCCAGAATTCCTCTAAAATCCAAGAGCTTGAAAATAAGATTGAGGACCTGGAGGATCGGTCTTGCAGGCATAATATTCGGATCAGAGGGGTTCCTAAAAGCATAACAGACCTTTTGTAATATGTCAAAGCTGTTAAACAACCAATCTTACCTACATGCAATGAAACTGAATGAACAAAGTTCACTCTTTTGAGGAAAGCAAGGAACTCCTGACAAATTTAAAACTGTCAAAAAGATGAAGCGCCAGAGCAGCAACCAATCCCCGCTAAATCTACCAGACCAACAAAGATCTGGTCAGATACTGCAAGACATAAAAGACCTGGAGCATCCCCCAGTGGAATTACTACAGTTTCTAAAAAACAGCCAGTAAATCCAGACTTCACCCCTGAGAGAAAATATGCATTTGTCTTTTACTCAGAGAGAACAGCCTTAAGTTAACGTATGTGCTAACAACAATAGACCTTTGAGAACTTGGACACATATTGCGACATCAAAGACTATCAAAGATAAAGATTAATGTTGTTCTATAAATACTATTGGCTGGATACCAATAGAAGTATGGTAATACTAAATGGTTTAAATTCAATTTAAAATTGTAAAAATGCTTATTGATTTAAGATATTGAAGGTTTTTAGCAAGTTAACGGAAACAATAGAAATACTGACCGAAAGGGTTAAATTTGTTTAGCGGTTACGACAATAATTGAATAATTAATTAAGCTGATATTATTGACTTAAAGCATAGTATATGACGTACAAAATATACATTTGCTATAAGTACTCATGAGGGCTTTAAAGGGGAACACTAGATGCCATATCTTGAGAGATCTAGAAACATATAGCCTATTCTAAACTTTGCAAAATTAGGTTACCTTCTCCCCTAAGGGTTTCGTAAGGCCTATTTTAAAAGGGCCTACCACCCTGGAAAATTGATTACTCTACCGAGTATAGGGAGAATTAGTAATCATAGACCAAATGTTCTGTTGTTTAAAAATCTTGTTGTTGATATGATCAATTTTTGATTATGGTTTTTTTTAAGTACCTTACTTTTGAGAGATCAACTGGCTGCTGGAGTGCTTAGATTGTGGGAAGAGGAATGGGCTCCGGGGCCCTGGGTCATGGACACCTCCTCAAGTAACAACTGGCCTACCTCAAGTAATTTACACATCAGGATCACTTACACATACTATCTAGACCCACAACGTGCGAGGGTAAAATACCCCATTTAAAAAAGACGCAAAGCCTTTATCTATGATAAACACTAGCGAATTACCCGTCAAAAAATGACGGCAATGAAATTGTAAGTGTGCTAATGGTGTTTGGTGTATTTAATGTGGCTGATGTAGCGTCGTTCGTTTTCTATGTTGTGCGACTTTTTCGTAATATCCGTAGCTGTTTCGTTGGCTTTTTCAGAATATCCATAGCTGTTTGGTGGTGTTTTGCATGTTTATGGTAGTGTTTTGTGTGTTTAGGGACCTTTAGCCTCGTTTTCGTTTTGTTCGGCGGCCATTTTTTCTCTCGCTTAGGTGATTTTCGGGTCTCTAAACTCCAAAATTTGTGCTTAAATGGAGGTGTAACTTCACTTGCAGAGGTCCTCTGTGCCTTCCCTTGCTATGAGTAACCTTTTTATGTGTTTGTTGTTTGTATTTATTGTGTTTGTAATGTTTTTGGGTTGCGTGGGTTGCGTCCTTGTTTTTTAATCTCGTAGGTGTTTTTCGGCAAATACGTAGGTGTTTGGTGGTGTTCTGCGTCTTTTTTTTCGGCGGCCATTTTTTCTCTCGCTTAGAGAATTTTATAGTGTCTAAACTCTTTTAATTTGACTTAAATTGAGATGTAACTTTAGTTTTCGAAGTCCTGGATGCTCCCTCTTCCTGTAAGTAAGCTTTTTATGTATTTGTTGTGTGTATTTGTTGTATTTTTCATGTTTTGATGTGCGCGTGTTGCGGACGATTTTTGCGAGGTCGTAATGGGTCGTAACGTGTCTCGTATTTTCTTTGCGTTACAACGTAAATTTTGTGAGGGCCTTGGGCTCGCTAAGCGAGCCCGCAAGCGTGAGCAACGGCTTGTATGCTCACAACTATATATGTGATTATAAACAATAAAGCACCCTACTTTCTACTTAATAATTACCCCACATATTATACTTGCAATCAAATTAAGCTACGTTAATCCATAGAAACTTTCCAGTTGTGTTGGAAAAACAGATCAAAGACAACGAAGGAGATTTCTTAATATTAACAGGGACAATATTAAATATGAAAATTCCCAGGTCTAGACAGATACTCAAACATATATTATAAAACCTTTGCCAACCAGCTAGTGCCTTATTTAGGTAGATTATTTAAAGCCATTCTTCAAAGAAAAGCAATGCCCCCTGAATTAAACCAAGCTAATATGATCTTTTTCCCCAAACCAGGAAGGGACGCCCTCAATGTTAAAAATGTTTGCCCCATATCACTGCTAAATGGGGATGTCAAAATTTGAGCTAAACTGATGCCCGTTAGGCTTTCAAAATTTTTACCCAGATTGATCATAAGGATCAAGTGGGTTTTGAGCCCCTTAGGCCGGCAGGGGATATCAGAAGAATTTTAAACATATGACATAGCCAAATCCAGAGACACCCTTATATGCACGGTTGCCTTAGACCTGGAAAAGGCATTCAACTCAATTGAATGACCATATTTTCAGGCAACTCTAGCCAAATTTGAAATCGGAGGTAACTTTGTAAACATTATTTCAACATACTATAGAAATCCAATAGCGTTTCTCAAATTACCAACAGAAAACCAGGATCATATTCAAATTCAAAGGGGAATGAGACAGGGTTGTCCCCTATGCCTACTATTATTTGCCTTAGCTATATAACCCCTGGCCCAAGCAATTCGGCCCACTTCTACGATTCCGGGAGTAAAAATTAGATTACACCAATTTAAATGTTGTCTGTTTGCAGACAACATTTTATGTACACTCACAAATCCGTCTAGCTCTAAAGGACCTACTGTATTTCAGGTCGAAAAGTCAACATGGAAAAAACGGAAGCAATAGGTGCCCAACTCTCCCCTCAAATGCTTAAATCGTTGAAGGAAAAGTTTTTATTTTCTTGGCCCAAAAAACACCTGAGATACCTGGGAATAAATAAAACCTGAGATATATTAGATCTTTATAAAGCCAACTGTATACCCCTATATAAAGAATTGACTGCAGATGTCTTAAAATGGAATAAATACCATCTGTCCTGGACGGGACGTATTAACACTTTCAAAATGAACATTCTTTTTTCGAACCATAGCTATTGGTATTAATTATAGAGATTTAGAGAAATTCCAAAATGCGTTTTTTAGTATCATATGATAAAACAAGCGCCTGAGGATAAATACATCTCTTATGTTCAGCAGTAAAGTGTCAGGGGACCTGGCGTGTCCTAATCTAAAACAATATTTTAAGGCAGTCCAAATTTCATTTATCCCATAATAACACTCATTAGAACATCAACCTTTATGGGTTTCCATCAAAAATCTCCAGATGAAACCCTTTAGATGGGACAACATTATATAGATCCCTACCCCACCCCCTTCCTCCAAAACAGGTTTTAACAACCCTTTGATTAAATTATCAATATACGAGTGGGTTGGGGCAATCTCCAGGTATCAATTAAGACATAGCTAAGGTAGGTGTCAAGCGGGTAAGATCATGTTTTAAGTCTTTGATAGCTTAGGAGATGACTCTGAAGTCTGGTGGCTTATGACAAATTTAAATCTTGGCTGCAAAATGGAAAGCTTTTGACAACGGAACAATTTAAAACTAAATTTCAATTGCCATCTAAAGAATATTTTAATTTTAACGAAATATGCCATATTATTACATCTATGATTCGAAAATGGGGGTCGCCACAATCTACATGGTTCTTTCTAATTTGCGATAATGCACCACTTACCAGAGGTATCCTTGGCAAACTATATCCAACTTTAAATCTACTGCTGATTAACCTGAAACATAGATATATTAAGCAATGGTAGTTAGATTTAGAGGTTTCTTGGGATTTTTAAAAATGGAGGATGATTAGCTCAAGACCTACTAATGGCATGATTTATTTTAGCTATCTTGAAATGGCTACTAAAGTATTACACAGAGTATATTTTACCCCTGACAGATTAAATAAACTAAATCCTTTCTCCTCCTCAGAGTGCTTTAGGTAATGCAAAGAAAGAGGAACTTTTTGTCATATATGGTGGGACTGCCCAATAGAACAGACTATGTGGCTGAACGACTCCAAACTAGCATACACTGTTTAAGAAACCACAATAAATCCATCAATGGAACTTTGTCTCTTAGGTTTATTGGAATCACAAATAAATAAACATCATAATAGATGGCTACAATTTGTCATGCTGGCCGTGAAGAATCATTTGGCCAAACGTTGGAAAACTCCAACATTGGACAATCAAGAGATTGTCTACAAACTTAATTTTATTATGATTTATGAAAGAAAGACACATACACTTAACAATACACTCCCTACGTTCTTAAAAATTTGGGAGCTGGATTAACTCAGATAAATCCATATCAATAATTTAAAGAAACATGAATCCCTACCTATCAAACCTCACACACAGCACATACAAAATCGCCCTGTACAAACTAGATAGGGGTGCTATCTATTTGGTACAGAGCGATTTTGTATATGGGATATAGGGGGTCCTAATTATTTATAAGAAGACCAGATTGAGACTGTAATCATTTATATATCACTGGTTTTAGGTGGTATACTCCAGTGCACCCTCATTGTGGGAATTGTTGTCCTTTTTCAAGGGACATTAAAAAGAAGGCTTCTGGAGTTTCTTTACATCAGCCTATTTTATTAATTTTCCAATTCTGGATTTTTTTTACTTTTTAAAAACGCCATTGTTAACCCTTGTCCCAATAAAGATAAATAAATATTTTCTAATTTTTGTATATAAATGGTATGAATTTTGAGTGGCAGAGACTCTTGAGGCTTAGAATTCCTCACAGTAGTAACTTAGTTTACCTCTTTATTTGCAATTGTGTAGTTTCGCGGCATATCCAACCACACTGCTGTCTCATCCACATTGCCAATTTGTCCATCAAATGTTTTCTCTTACGGAGCTTAATTACATGGCTTTAAAATGATTGAAGCATTCCTTCAAAATTTGCGGGAAGCTTTTGGCATATTGTTGTGCGGCGCCGTAGAGATAAACCCACGCGTTTCATAAAACGATCCACCCATCCTCGACTGGCTTTAAATTCCTCCTTTGGTATCTTTAAAGCTATAGCCAAATCTTTAGCTTTATTTCTAACACGTTCACTTGGCACAGGTAGCCCGTTCTTTCTTCTTTCCTGTACAAATTCCATAGCTTCTTGGTCTACATTAGTGTCTTCCTTTGCGCGGGCCAGTGAATTTATTCCTATTTGCTTTACATGCAAATATTGCCAATTTGTTTCTCCGCCACAAGCGGACATTGCTCTCCGCTACACCAAACTCTCTTCCAGCGTGTCTGTTTCTATTTTTTTCAGCAGAAAGAATAACTTTGCGTTTGAATTTTGCATCATATGACATCCTTTTCTTTTTCTCAGCCATTTTTGGCTACATTTTTATATTACCAAAAAAAGTTGCAGTGGTCCTTTAAGTGCTGAATTTACGAAGCAACACAGATAATGTAGGTAATGTTGCACTGTGCTCTCTTTTTGTTTACCAGTGTGGAGGCTCTCTGTGTGCTCTCGGTCTCTCAGTGTCTTTGAGAGGCCACTTCCACCAGTAACAGGACCCCTCTGCTGTCTGCTCATCTGAGAGCCGTTTTGCGGCCGATTCTAGTGCGCCATTGATTCTACTGCGCACCCTTAATTACGGACCCAATTTGCTTTGAAAAAGGTGTGCATTAGAATCACGTAAAAACGGTATATATATATATATATATATATATATATATATATATATATATATATATATATACACACACTAGTAAATTGCCAGTCAAAAATGATGGTATAATTTTTCTCTCCCACCCCGCCTCCCCTGTGTCTCTACCCCACTTCCCTCCCCTGTGTCTGTCTTTCTCACTCTCCCCTCCTGTGTCTTTCCCTCTCTCCCCTCCCGTGTCTCTTTCCCTGCCTCCCCTGTGTTTCTTTCCCCTCCCCTTCTGTGTCTCTTTCTCTGTGTCTCTTCCCATGTCTCTCCCCCCCTCTCCTGTGCCTTCCTCCCCCTCTCCCCTGTGTCTCTTCCCCCTCTCCCGAGTCTTCCTCCCCCTCCTCCACTGTCTCTACCCCTCCCCTGTGTCTCTTCCCCCTCTCCCGAGTCTTCCTCCCCCTCCTCCACTGTGTCTCTACCCCTCCCGTGGCTCTTCCCCCCTCCCCCCCTGTGTCTCTTTCTCAGTGTCTCTTCCCATGTCCCCCCCTCTCCTGTTCCTTCCTCCCCCTCCCCCCTGTGTCTCTTCCCCCTCTCCTCCACTGTGTCTCTACCCCTCCCCTGTGTCTTTTCCCTTTCTCCTCCCCTCCCCTGTGTCTCTTCCCTTCCCCTCCTGTGTCTCTTCCCTCTCTCCCGAGTCTTCCTCCCCCTCCACCACTGTCTCTTCCTCTCCTGTGGCTCTTCCCCCCTCTCCCCTCCCCCATGTTTCTCCCCCTCCTCTTCTGTTTATTTCCCCCCTCCTCTCCCGTGTCTCTTCCTCCTCTCCCCCCTCCCCTTTTTCTCTTCACCCTCTCCCCTTTCGTGTCTTCCCCCCACCTCTCCGCTGTGTCTTTTACCCCTCTCCCCTCCCGTCTTCCCCCTTTCACGAGTCTTCCTACCCAGTGTCTCTTGACCGTTATTTTCCCCCTTCTCCCCTCCCATGTGTCTCTTCCCCCTCTCTCACTTCCCTTGTGTTTCTTGCATGTGTTTCTTCCCCCTCTCCCCTCCCATCTCCTGTGTTTCTTCCCCCTGTATCTCTCCCCTCCCGTCTCTTCCGCCTGTACCTCTTCACCCATGTCTCTCCCCTTCTCCTCTCCCATGTCTCTTGCCCCCATCTCTCCCCTCCCCTGTGTCTTCCTCCGCCCTCTTCCGTGTCTCTACCCCATCCCGTGTCTTCCTCCCCCCTCCCCTGTGTCCCTTCCGCCTCTCCCGAGTCTTCCTCCCCCCTCTGTGTCTTCTTCCCCCTCTACTGAGTCCACCCTCCTCTTTGTGTCTCTTCCCCCTCTCCTAAGTCTTCCTCCACACTCCTCCCCAAGTCTTCCTCCCCCTCTACCTTCCATCCTCCTCCCCCTCTCGTGTCTTTTTCCCCACTCCCGAGTCTTCCTCCCCCCTCTCCTCTATGTCTCTCCCCCCTCATCTGCAGTGCCGCACACTCGCTGCCGTGAGCTGCGCATATACGTGCAGTGTCCAAAACATAAGGACCTAATTGGAAGATGATTTTCTCACTCATTTTCAATAAATAAGCGGATTTCCGCTGATAAATGCTTAGCAAATTCTAGCAAAATGTATTCATTTTTGGAAACCAACATTAAACTCCTTGATAGGACGTATTCACACATCATATCCTGCAGTTAATCTATATTGCTTCTGAGGTTGCACAGCTTTGGTAACTTTTGGTCACATCTTGTGGAACTATCCACAATTGGCTGGCCTATGGAAGAGAATATCTACACTACTACTAGTTATTTAGACTAAACCTGAATACCTCTCTTATCTATTCCCATAAACTTGAGGCCCAAGAAAGGAAATTATTAGACAATAGTCTCCATTACCACACACCATACTGCGACAATATGTGAAGCAGGCAAACTATCTCTAACCCACATCACCCACAAAATAAAGATTTCAATGTATGAAAGTATAACATATGCACTGAGAAGGCAACTACAACCACTACTTAAACAAGGTAAACATCTTTCTGCGGCCATAATCTATCTCCTCATTTAAACTGGGGTTACACTTTCCTTTCCCAATTACACAATTATCTATACCAGGATACCACTGGTATAGATACAATTTTTACTCTTTATATGTCAGTTTTATTGTGTACTGGTTGTCATGCAAGTTTCTTATGTATTTGTAAAACAAACCTTTAAAAAAAACAAAAAAACTCAAAGAAAGATTGAAACTAAAACACATTTGTGTTCTATAATCATTTAACATTGCAAGGTCAGGTAACAAGACTTGGAAACCTTAAATCACTTTTGGTGATCATCAGAAAACATGTCTCTTAAACCTCTGACAGCTATTAACCAATAGAAATATAATACTAGGATAAAAACCTATCCCCAAGTACGCACCACAGGCAAAATCTATTTTTTTTTCTATTTCTTTGTTGATGTCTATTTTTGTTTGATACGTTGTATGTTTTAAGTTTTGTCTTATATTAAGAACAAGCGTTTTAGATTAAGTACTTCATTTAAATAATATTTCTGAAATAATGTATACACTTCAATGTACTTGGCTTTTTGTATAAGAAGAATGATAAATAAAAACTTAAAACAAAAAAATACATGTCTTGTCTTCACACTATCCTCTGTGTACCTAGTTTTATAGTATATATGTCTGGAGCAAGACTGCTGCAAATAATAATGGACTAACAGAGTTGACTCACAAAACAGACAATAGTATACTCATAATAAGGCATTTTTTATTTTAGTGCACAGAAGGTCCAGTAGAATACTTTTTCCCCCATTTGGGATGCAAAAAATATAAAAGTAAAGTGACATAAGTATGGCTGAATCATCAGATGTAATGTTAGACAACAATAAGTATTATTTTGCATAGGAAAATGATATTTATGATACAGATATAGCAAATGGAAGTATATTACCAGAAAATATTATCTAGTATTAGCTGACCTTTGGAAGTGCTTTTATTTTTTACATGAAAAGGAGGTACCATCAAGCTAAGCAGAACACACAGGTTTAGATCACAAACATGGATTCTGTTAAAGGCATATGTAAGTTTCCTGGATTATGAATGCATCTGATAGAGGAGAATCAATAGTGTATGAAAACATTTTTGTATGAAAAAAATAACAAAATAAACATTTACAAACTCATCCTGATGTTTGATAAATCTTTAAAGTTTGCAAGCTGCAGCTTTTGCTAGTTGCCACCCCTGAAAATCCCTGCTAAGATTAGCATAAAAATCATAATTTGTTTTGGCCAATCAGGGGAAAGCAGAGGTTAGCTGAAACATTTGTATCATACTCTGGGGTTCCTGTGTTGCAAAGCAGCCTCGTATATGTAGTCTCTCGCTCATTGTGCTCTGGTTCAGCTGTGAGCTTTGACTCCACCCAACCATGTGATTCCATCCTGTAGCAGTTACTTCCTGTGGTCTCTATACGAAAGGTCAAATTCCATACCTGGCTGCCTTTCCTATGTGTACTTGGTTATGTAAGCTTCATGTGGGTGTGCAAAGTTGGATTTTACTTTCCTGCTTATAACTTTGTAAGTACTCTGTACCTTTCTATATAAAAAAATATATTTCTGATAAATCACTGCATGTTTCTTACCAAACATTTGAAACCCAGGAAACTTATATATGCACACACACCTGTAAATACACGGTCAGTAAAATTAAATACCAGTTTCAAAAAAAGCCATAGCAAGGAATCATCTTTAAAAGTATCCATGCATGACACAACATTGGGATTTTTGAGCTGTACGCAAGTAATGATCCTACACCCAAGTAGTCAGTCTTTCTCCTAAAGGAAACATACAGTGCATACCAAGCTAAATACCAATGTGAGAGTGTAGCGTGTTGGGTTTGGATTGTCTTAAAGCTAGAATATCAGGAAATCTCACTTTGGTTTCATCACAGTGCACACAGGTCAATATCAGTTCCATAAAATATCTTGCTATACAGCCGAGAGGAATGGAGAGAAAAAGAAATCAAATGCAAACTTAATAGCGGTGTGCACATTACGCCGCCAATCATGCTCGATCTTCACATGTCTTGATGCAGGAGTGAGTTTGGCCATGCAATTTAAGCAACTTATAGCTTTCAATTCAAAGACCGGCCATTTGCTACCAAGACGACCCTCCAGAATAGTACTGAACTCTATGACGCTGCCCTGACGTAAGTTCAATAACACATTTTTAAACTCATTGCTAGCTCTCAGGACAATATCTTTTGTAATATCATCTTCTTCAATTGTCCTATTTTCATTTACACCATTTAAGGGCATACCCACAGTTATCTCAAATTTGTACCGGTCAAACTTTTTCATGTGGCAGGCATGTTTAGAAAGGAACTTGAGGCGACATAATTCTTCTTCTTCCATTGTAACATTTTGTGGATCACAAGCCGGGTAGACTTCTCCATACAGACATCTCATCCAATCTCCAATAAATAGTGGGAGCAAATTTACTGCGGACTCTGCACTGTTATCAATATCCGTAACACGCACATACTTGAACCTGCCTGTCCAAGTCACTCTGTGCCCTTCTAAATGGCTGCACAAAATTTGGGTTCGGGCCATGTTGGTTTCTTTCCACGCCCTAGGTCCACATACAAAGCCATACTGCTGCCATGTCAATGTGGAGTTGTAAACTTTCATTCCTTCAGATCGATATACATATATCCAACAAAACATTACAATAGCTGTAATCCAAACTAAAATGAGCTTTACAATGGAGCTTTTTGTTAAAGACTTTAACATTTCGACTGCAGAATAGTTTGCTTTTGAGCCCCAGCGGAGAAGAACAGGGATAGTGCATAAAACTAAAGTTACCACAATCTTAGTTAGTTCTAAAGATATAAACCACCTTATGAAGTGGACAATAAACATAACTGCAATGCCCACCATGAGTATCGGTAGTGCAAAGAGGAACAGGAAATATCCTATAGATGCTCTGATAAGGCCAATGGTGGAAGATTCACGTAAAATTACAACTGACAACTCACACCACATAAAGCACACTAGGTATGGTATCAGATAACAGTAAACACCTTTGAAGTTTCGTAGTTGGGCCATTCTGAAAAAGAGATAAAATAGGTACATGAAGAGGATACATGGGACACCTATGTGAAATTCAATGAAATGACCTATAGGCACAGTGAAAAATGTTTTGCTAAATATACGAAAATAGGGCCAGGATTGAGGCAATAGCTCTAATAAGGACAGTGAACCAGCAGCCACCTCCGTTATTAACGCTCTCCGCGTATACGGTTCCGCACTTGTGCTTATACTTAAATAACTTGTAACTGTGAAGAATATAGAGATTGTGGCCAACTCTGAACAGGGAATCCAGTGTCTATCTGAAATAGGAAAGGAAAAAATGACAAAGAAAACCGATATCAGGAAGTAAATATACGGCTCCAAGTGGTTCCATCCAAAGTTGACTTCAGCCTGCTCAACATCCAAGTTTGGTTCAAAGCGAAGCAACAGGTCAGTCAATGTGCGAAAGTTTTCCCAGGCTTTACTGTCCTGAAAGACTTTTAGAGTGCAAATCACCATGGAAATAAAGGACAAGTAGAAGATGACTAAGGGAATAAAATAGGCAAAAAAATCTATGGTGAGATTACTGATAATGAAGAAAAAGATAAGAGCGTTTATGTGATGTGTAGGCATGATGGTAGACAACCAGTGCATTCCAGCCTTTGATGCAATATCAATAAGGTACTCTTTAAGCTCCATAATGACATGAAGTGGATATTTCATGATCTGGGAATAAGAGAAAACCATGTTGAAACACGTAATGATGTAAAAGCAGAATACATGTTTTGCTACATTATATGGTTTAATTTTACACAATACATATCAAACAAAGATTCAAATCATGCATTATTACAACAATCCTGCATGGCAGTCTATGATTCTGGTATGTCAATCTGTCTTTCTGAATATTTCTTCGCACTTGCTTTTAACTTTTTATTAGAGTAATCCGTGCTAATTACATCTTGGTGGACTGCACATGCACAGATTTGATGAATAAAATAGAAATTGCAATGCTTGGCATTATTTTCTGACAACGACTGATAACTAGAAATCTGAGCATGTGCAAACCACCAGGGACATATTAGTGATGACTAGAAATGTGGATTTAATGAGGTTATTTGAATTGTGTTAATTTGGGGTTCCATAAAATGGCAAATATGACCTTGAGTGTGTCTGTGTATGATATAATGTACATCTTTAAATATTTTAGTTGTATTATTGAGTTTATTTTTTGTTTTAGAGAGACAAATATTAAATAGATTTGGAATTTATGAATATCACAGAATGAAACAAAAGCACTAAAAAGGAAGTGAAAAATGTTTCCAATTTAAAAAAAATGATGCATTTCTCAGTGTTTTCTAAGAGTTGTATGTAACCCAGTTAATATTCCGACTGTGCTCACCAACTTCTCTGTGTGGTTTGCTAGACTGTGAAATGTGCTCCATTAGACATCCTAACTCCAAAAAAAAAAAAACCTCAACTCATTGCAGAGAAGAAATCATATAAACATTGAGAGAACTTGTAATTTATAGTAATTTCAGGACCCAAAAGCTTGTCCCATTACATCAGCCTGGACAGATGAACTAGAAACAAGACTCAAGGGCCCTCATTCAATTGCAATTTGGCCAATTGAATAGGGGTCAAAATAAGCACACAACATATTTTTTTTAAATAAGTTTTTAGTTAGTGAAAACCTTGCTTTTGGATAGATGTTTACTAACTAAAAATGTCTTAAAAAAAATATGTTGTGTGCTTATTTTGACCCCTATTCAATTGGCCAAATTGCAATTGAATGAGGGCCATGGTACATAAACAGCATGCGTTCTGTTTAAGTTCAAGCCAGAGAATTTCAAGGGATATGGAATGTTCCTGGATTTTAATAGGTGTATAATATACCAGGGTCTGCCTACTGCAGCATATGCAGACACAGATCATGTAGGGCTGATGTGCAGTGTCCTAGCCTATCCGGGACAAAGTCTCAACAGCATGTTGCTAACGGATGGTCACTGGTCTTAGTGAGCTGCAGAGGGCAGACCAAATCCGGTAATTTGTTTGGCTGTAGGCAGTAAAAACGTCTTAATTAAATAAATTACATAAAATGTAAATAGACAGGTATATCATATACATAGTAAAAGCCAGAAACCTTAAATATCCCATTAATAGTAATGTAAAATACTTAAAAGAGTTTTAAATGGAAAAATACGTTTTTATGTATTTATTTTATAAGTTTGATTGAGCTATATGATGCTGCATGGCAGTAACCATGAATTTTGAGTCCCATTAACTTTTTTTATGTGGCCCTCTTAATCTAGTATGGGATACATGGAATATAGAGACTATATTGTAAACACATGTAAATGTAGACATATTTGAATGACATGTTTTAACCAAAGTGAGAGCTGTGGATTCAATTCTAGTTAAACATTGTTAGAATGTAACGTCAATGTGTGCTGCGTGTAAAGGAGGGGATTACCTTCTGTCTGAGAGGAAGCTCTTCAGGACCCTTCCCTGCAAATTCATCATCCTCATCATCATGTAGGAAAAGGTTGCTTGGAACTACTCCTTTCGCATATTTCTTGGTGATTTCAACAAAATCATCCAACGCAATGTAGTTCCGAGCTGAGTAATTTAAAGAAAAATGATTTCACTTAATTCAAATATAGTACAAACTAATAGAGAAAACATGAATGGAAGGACCTCTCTGGTCACATGTTTTTATATTGTCTCTAGATGTTTTTAACCACCACAAAACAAATAGACAAACAAACAGGTTTTACATTTTTAATCTTTATACGCAATTAATCTTTACTATAGGGATCTATTTGCTTTTATGATGCAATTCTGCCTGCAACTTGCTGGGGGTGCCCTTGGAAACATATGAGATTTCTATTACTCTTGTTTAAAGCACTTGCAGTTGCTCATTGGGCACACTTCCTCTGTACGTTCCCACACCTAGCTAGCTTTTCTCTCTATTACAACCAGAGAACAGAGAAGGTTAGTGTTGTAATAAGTGTAACTCCTGGTGATATGCAAGGCAAGTTATTGCTAATAAACATCAGCACAGCACTGTGGTTAATAAAATGGCAGCGTGGGTAAATATGTGTTCCAATACAAGATGCACTTCAGTACAGCAGTAAAGTATTCTATTGTAGACGGGGAATAGAAATACATACAGTGCCTTGCAAAAGTATTCCCCCCCTCCACCTCCTTCCCGGCATTTTTCATGTTTTGTTGCCTCACAACCGGGAATTAACATGGATTGTTTGAGGATTTGCATCATTTTATTTACAGAACATGCCCACAACTTTGAAGAGATTTTTTTTTATTTATTTTTTATTATGAAGCAAACAAAGAACAGGACAAAATAACAGAAAAAGTCAATGTGCATAACTATTCACCCCCCTAAAGTCAATACTTTGTAGAGCCACCGTTTGCGGCAGTCACAGCTCCAAGTCGCTTTGTATAAGTCTCTATGAGCTTGCCACATCTTACTACTGGGATTTTTGCCCATTCCTTCTTGCAAAACTGCTCCAGCTCCTTCAAGTTGTATGGTTTGCGCTTGTGAACAGCAATCTTTACATCTGACCACAGATTTTCTATTGGATTGAGGTCTGGGCTTTGACAAGGCCATTCCAACACATATAAATGTTTCCCCTTAAACCACTCAAGTGTTGCGTTAGCAGTGTGTTTGGAGTCATTCGCCTGCTGGAAGGTGAACCTCCATCCTAGCCTCAAATCACGCACAGAGTGGTACAGGTTTTGCACTAGAATATTCCTGTATTTAGCACCATCCATCTTTCCCTCAACTCTGACCAGTTTCCCAATTCCGGCTGCTGAATACATTTGGGTAATGTGATGTGTTGGGTTTGTGCCAGACACAGCGTTTTCTTTGATGGTCGAAAAGTTCAATTTTAGTCTCATCAGACCAGAGCACCTTCATCCATACATTTTGGGAGTCTCCCACATGTCTTTTCACAAACTCAAAACGTGCAATTTTCTTTTTTGCTGAAAAGCCCAACTTTCTGGAGCGTACTGCTTATTGTCGTCCTATTTACAGATACTCCAGTCTCTGCTGTGGAACTCTGCAGCTCCTCCAGGGTTACCTTAGGTCTCTGTGCTGCCTCTCTGATTAATGCCCCCCTGGCCCGGTCCGTGAGTGTTGGTCGGCGGCCGTCTCTTGGCAGGTTTGCTGTTGTGCCATGTTCTTTCCATTTGGTAATGATAGATTTGATGGTGCTCCTGGGGATCATCAGAGATTTGGATATTGTTTTTAATAACCTAACTTGTACTTCTCAACAACATTGTCCCTTACTTGTTTGGTGAGTTCCTTGGTCTTCATGGCAATGTTTGGTTAGTGGTGCCTCTTGCTTAGGTGTTGCAGTCTCTGGGGCCTTTCAAAAAAAGTGTGTATATGTAATGACAGATCATGTGACACTTAGATTGCACACAGGTGGACATTATTTCCCTAATTATGTGACTTCTGAAGGTAATTGGTTGCACCAGAGCTTTTTATGGGCTTCATAACAAAGGGGGTGAATACATACGCACATGCCAATTTTCTGTTTCCAATTTCTAAAAAATATTTTTATGTATATATTTTTCTCATTTCACTTCACCAACTTAGACTATTGTGTTCTGACCGATCACATAAAATTCAGATTAACAAAACATTGAACTTAAGGATGTAATGTAACAAAATAGGTAAAAAATCAAGGGGGTGAATACTTTTGCAAGGAACTGTATACACACACAAGATCAAATAATTCCACAGCTGTAGATTTTATACATCAGTTTATTTTAACCATACTTATCTTTAATCATATTTTTTCTTATTAATGTAAATGCTTTGTACATTGCTTGCCATTTTCGTGTGGTCTTTATCCAATAAACATGAACAGTAATTTAAGAGTAATATAACTGCAAATGCAGATATATTATTCCAAGTTCACTCGCCCTAAACTATGCCTAAATGCACCCACTGCTATAGCAGCCATTTTATTATTATCATATTATAATCTGATTATCTTCATAAAACATGTCAGGCTTGATGGTGTTTTAATATCCAGCACTCAATGACTACCCTTGTGGCCAATATCATTTTCTCTGGAGTGAGAAATGGTGCCCACATTAAAACAGCACATAGACACACACTAACAACCCAATGTGAAGTTTTCAATTTTTATGCATCCTTCAAAAGTGTGGCACTACATATGTCTATCCTAGACTGTGTAGAGATATAGTTACTCCATTTTGGTTTACTTCATATTATTTGCATTTATTGTTTTTTAGCCTGTTTGCAGCCAATCTATAATGCTGCAAACACATATCATGCAAACACATAACTAAGAACCAAATACAAATGCCTTGACACGGCAAAATAATCATTTTGAGACTGCAAACTAATATATGGTTAGCTGTTTTTTATTGACTAATCTCATTGGAAGAATGTATAAGGACATAGGGCCTCATTCAATTGCGATTTGGACAATTGAATAGGGCTCTAAATTAGCACATAGGATATTTTGGTTACAGAAGTTTTTAGTCAGTGAACTTCTATCCAAAAACAAGATCTTCACTAACTAAAAACTACTGTAAAAAAAATCGCAATTGAATAAGGCCATTAGAGATTATTTTTAGACTGTTCATGAGATCTTCTTATTGTAGCACTCTCCATGTCAACCTGCCGAAGAAGAAGTTGATGGAAAACCTGGATATCGGCTGTTATCCAACTGGCATCATAGCAAATCCAGACAAGTCTGATAACAAATTAATCATACTATACCTGTATCTACACATATCAAGTATTAATCTATTTATAATTGGAAACTAGATACAAAGTGATGATATCAGAGTAATCACTCACATTCACTGCTGACTAAACGTTCCAGCATCCTACGCTGTTTTTGTGCAGATTTTGGAATCGGGCCTGGCTGTTGTTCACCATCTGAAACACACAATGAGAATTGTTGTTATCTCACTAACATTAGCAGACACTACATAGCATCTGTTACCATCTTGTCTCATACCCCTGATAATATCCCCTAGATCACTGATTCGCAAAGTTTTTTGGTCTGGGAACCAGCTGCTCTTGGCGTCCGGTTGTGAGATCCAGAACATGTTTAATAGTGTGATACGTCTTGTGACTTACTGAATTTTCATGTAGTTTTGTAATAATTGTACCGTACAGTTTAACTGCTTAGGTGCCTCTATAATCCATATTTAACGGTGATGGCATGTATAAGTGTTAGGCTCTCTTCATCCTGGATAAGTTCACAGGGACTGTCACTGCTCTAGAGTGTAAGCTCTTCAAAGCAGGGATCGCAACTTGCATTGTATTGTCAAAGTATTTTCGGTACACCTGATCATTTGTTATTTTATTTTATTTTATTTTATTTTATCTTTTGTACCCTTATAAACAAACAGAGCTATCAACAATGATGGTGCTTCAAAAATAAAGATTATTATTAGTAATAATGAAGCAATGATAATAATAATGGTAATAATGAAGCAAAATGTTCATAGCAATCTTTCATTTGGTCTTGTTGGTCAGACAAAGTCAAGAAAGAAAAAAATTTTTTATATATATATATATATATATATATATATATATATATATATATATATATAAATATAAATATATAAGAGTAAAGGCAACTTGATACAGAGCTCAGCATACAAAAAGAGACTAAGAAGTCTCTCCAAATGCAAGGATTAGTAGAAAGAGACGCTAAGCAAGTGTGTGAAAACAATTGAAAAGAGAAATGGAAAAAATTTAATAACATCAGTTCATAGAATGGCCTAGGGATGTATGACTATAATACACACCTAGACACCATTACAATTAAGAATGTGATAATAATGAAGGTATAATATATCCATTAAAATATGATTTTTAATACTAAAATATAAAAAGGACTAAATAAAAATGGTAGACAGTATGGTAGGGAACACGTAGCAGAGATGGTGGTAGATATTACCACTAGAGCTAGGAGGTCCAATATAATAAACAAGCTCCTCATAAAGTTACATATGCTTCCGGCACTAATATATATAACTGAATATATAGTTGCCAATAATTATTACCATGTACAAACCTTCGGCATTGACCTGACCAACATTTTCCAACATCTCTGACACAGACAATTTCTTCTTCTTGGTTGGATTTAGTTTCCAGTACATGACCAGAGCCGCCTTTCTGACAGCCCTCTCCAAGTCTGTTTCTGAGGACAGCTTCTTAACTTCCTTCTCATTTTCAGATGTGATTCCTAAAGAAGAGACATCATATTACATGCTGTATACAAGTCAGGTTGTTGTGACATGGGGAACATGGGCTACAGAAGATAGAGAGAGAAAGAAAGAGAAAGAAAGAAAGAAAGAGAGAGAAAGAAAGAGAGAGAAAGAAAGAGAAAGAAAGAAAGAGAGAGAGAGAAAGAAAGAGAAAGAAAGAGAAAGAAAGAGAAAGAAAGAGAAAGAAAGAGAAAGAAAGAGAAAGAAAGAGAAAGAAAGAAAGAAACAAAAAGAAAGAGAAAGAAAGAAAGAAAGAAAGAAAGAGAAAGAAACAAAAAGAGAAAGAAAGAAATAGAAAGAAATAGAAAGAAACAAAAAGAAAGAGAAAGAAAGAAAGAGAAAAAAAGAAAGAAAGAGAAAGAAACAAAAAGAAAGAGAAAGAAAGAAAGAAACAAAGAGAAAGAAACAAAGAGAAAGAAACAAAGAGAAAGAAACAAAGAGAAAGAAACAAAGAGAAAGAAACAAAGAAAGAAAGAGAAAGAAAGTGAAAGAAAGCGAAAGAAAGAGTTTGGGTTTGGGTTTCAGAAACAAAAAGAACACATTTATTAATGGAAGGTTCTTGGATTACTCCATTATGGCTATTCCCTAAGGAATCTAGAAGAGTATGATAATCTATAATAAATGTTGTAAATGTATTTATAGTAGCAAACATCCTTACAAAAGGTTTACATGGTCTCCAGATCTATTCAAAGAAAATTTTAAATCTCCACAAAAATAATGTTTTAACTTTGATACAATAAATAAAACTATAGATTACATTTGAAAACAAACTTTATTTAGCCCTTTAAACACAATTTGAAAATTGCTGCGTACAACATTCTAATGGTAAAAAACATCTCTATTATTTATAATTGTTTGACCAACTAAAATACAGTTACTAAATTACCAAATAAGACATCTTGGGAATATAATCTTAATATAGCTCTTACCGAAAAACAATGGGATAAAATCATTAGAAATTTAAATAATTATTCACTTAATATAAATTTAAGAGAAAACACATATAAAACATTAATGAGATGTTATCTTACTCCAGTAAGATTACAAAAATTAAACCCATCATATAATGATAAATGCTTCAAAGGCTGTAAGGTAGCTGGAACTGTAAAACATGCTCTATGGGAATGTCCTAAAATCTCACAACTATGGGAAGAAACATTTTCAATATTAGAAACACTCACAGGATTCCATATCCATAGAAAACTAGAAGAGGTATCATTAGGATTATCTTTATCAAATATATCAAAAGATACAAAACTCCTAAAAAAAACAAATGTTTTTAGCTACTAGAATTATAACTAAAAACTGTAAATCAGATAAACCCACAATCGAAGCGATAAAAAAATATATATATATATACACACAATGTACATGATATGTCAGTTTCAGTCTTATTCTATTATTTTAAAGAGCCATTTACCTCGCTGCAATTGATCTTCGTGGGGTGAAAAAGCACAATATGCCATCTTAAAATGATCTATTTTTTAATGACACTAATAACAGTTAAAAAATTGTTTTAGGTCGGTTTACAAACACAGTTTGTCCTGTCTACTGACAGTTTCATGATTAATAACAGATAGAAGCCAGGTGGTGAGGACACTGATTGATAGGAGTTTTTCTCTGAACTCAGGAATGCACTCAAAAGTCAACCCACAACTGACCTGTTTAGATGTTTCCAGCATTCCATGATCTGCACAGATTGTTTTGCTTACTACAAGAAGCTGTAGCTGTGGATCTGGCAGTGGGTGGTCAGTGACTCATGTAAACATAGATTTTAATATATTTGATTTCTCAGTGAAAAAAGAATGTGTTTCAAAAAAGTACTTCAATATGCATTTAGGAGAACTTTACAGTGGTGTGCTCCAAAATATGCAAAATGATGTGGCCCTTTAACAAATGCTCTCTAATCCCTCCTTCCGCACCCCTCCCTCCACAGTTCGCCAAAACACACACACACACTCATGTTTAAGCTCTGAGGAAGTGATGTAACAAACACAAAATAGATTCCTATTCTCAAAGTCTTCAAAAATGTAGTATTTCCCAAAAATGTTTTATGTCAGCTGCTAACATTGTTAGTTTGGTAGATACTTGACAAACAAGTTTATTTTTTCTTCAACTGCAATGGCCCTTTAATCAGACCCAGCAATATTCCCATCTTGTTTAATCTCTTACCAGTCAGTAACAAATAAAAAAAAAGATAGCTGTATAAAATAGTTTGTTGTAATTTTTTTGCTTGCTTTTTTAAAGGCAATATAAGTATGCCAAAGTATGAGAATACAGCATACTGTATTATTTTTATAAAAAAAAAATATATTTTTTATAATATTTTATTTTTATTCCATGTGACTATATGCAGCTCTGATCAAGCACTACATCCCTCCTTTGTTGGATGAGTCACTCTAGGAAGTTTCTATGCTTATTATAGGGGAGTGTGTTCGTGTACTATATCGTAAGTGAGCCCAGAAGCAGCTCTGTGTACAGCCATGAACCCCTCATAATTTACATAGTATCCTTCTAGAGTGACTTAGCAGCTCAGGAGGACATTGAGTGCTTGACCACCGCTGCAAGTGGAGTCACAGGGGGGAAATAAAGTTTTAAAAATACATTTTTTAACAATATGCTTAATTCTGAATCTTCCTGTGAAGGCAGTATGACTTAAAAAATCATACAGTGGCCCTTTAAAGTGACATAGCAGAGATCCCTGTTCTTGGGTGTACATTTATAAATAAATGCTTTTACAATTTGTTGATAATAAACATTTTGAGTGGAAATGTTAAGGAACTGAGCTTGACAGTTGGCTATATTAAGCATAAATTACACGAGTCCTCCCACTCTGACAGTGCTGCGGTTATAAAAATCCACATGAGAATGTCCAGTTGGTAAATCTATACAAATAGATCAGACAAGTGATGCCATTATATACCCATCTGGGCAGATTAATGTGGTTTAGCACCCCCACTGTAATTAACTGAGATGTAATTTGGAGAGTGGGAGGACTTTTTCATGTAAGTTATGCTTAAAGGCATAGGGATTATGAATTCATCTGATAGAGGGGAATCAAAAGTGTACGTAAACATGTTTTTGCAGGAAAAAACGCCAAAATAAACATTTACAAACTCACCCTGATGTGTTCTAAATCTCTTGAGTTTGCATGCAGCTAAAATTAGCATAAATTCTTAGTTTGTATTGGCCGATCACAGGTAGCTATATATTTTAATCAATGAAACAATCAATGATGGCAGTTTGTGCAGGAAGGAATCATGGGGTGTGTAGTTTCCCTGTAGAAGGAAGTAGGAGGAGTCAGACACTGATCTGTATATCTCTGCATTGAGCTGCTGCTGGCTTGAAGGCTAGTAAAGGGTTAAAAACTGTACCCAAATGCAGTGTTTCTATTTGTAGGTAGACTGTGCCTATGTAAGCAGCTCTGGGGGTGTGGAAAACACATTTATTTGTAAATAAAATAAATCTGTAGGTGTATAGAATCACTCAATGAAAGGTGTTAGATAAGAAAAAAATAAAAACAGGGAAACTTAGATAAGCCTTTAAAATACTTATATTTTAAGCCAGTTTATCTAACAATTTAACTAACAAAATGTATTAACAACAATTGTTTATTTATCTATATTTTCATTTCTGCAGTAATCAGGGCCCTTACCATTATTATCATTTATTTGTTGTACGTTAACATATTCATTAGTGCAATAAATGGGTTAAGTACAAGGCAAAAACAATTTTAATACACTGCAAACAATGGAGGGTCATTTCATTTTAATAAGTGCATTTATTGGATGTCAAAGGGGGCAGGGCTGATATAGATTGAAAAACAAAAGTGGCTTCACTTCTACATAGTATAAGAAATCTGTATCAAACATATAACAAAAGCATTATATCGTAGACAAGGATTAAAGTAATGTAACACAGTGAGTATCTTAATACTACTTAATACTTGCACTTATTGGATTACAGTATGAACCAACCTCTTCTATCTGCCAAGCATCTGCGCAATAGTTTGACGGCATCTCTTCGCCCTTGCTTGGCAGATTCAATCAGCCAGTCTACGGCCGCACAGCTGTTCACTTCTTCGTCTTGTTCCTCCGCCAGATTCAAGTAGTACTTTCCTAACTGGAATAAATGAGAACATGTTAACCTTATGATGCTTTTCTGACGCCCTCTGTCTTCTACGGTTGCATATTGTATAATATTCTATACTTCCTTGTTCTCAACCCCTGTACAGCGCTAAGGAATATGTTGGCGCACTACAAATAAAAGTTAATAATAATAATAATAATAATAATATTAAAAAGGGTTACTATGCTTTCTCACGCTTTTAGCAAATTTAAAGGTATTCGGTCACCATAAAAAAAAAAACATTTTGTAAATTTTTAGATCATGAGAAACATACATTATACAAGCCAATTTTCCTAAAATTAATCATTTATGAGATATTCAACATGGTTTGAGCTGCAATATTATGCAAATGAGCATCTCCTGAATGCTAAAGAGCTGTTTTGATGTGTTAATTAGTATTACAGATTATTTGTTTGTTGCTGTGGTGGCAAAAACAACATATCCCAAAGTATTTATTCAGCTAGATCCCCTATTTTATATATATACATTTTTTGAGTCTGACAAAGAGCATAATAAAGCAGGGTAAAAACAAACCTAGTTTAAAAAAAAATAAAAAAATATCTGTCTATTTTGGGCCCCAGAGGTATCCATGATACTTTAATGGAACCTGTGTGTACATGAGGGATTTAGATTTCTGAAGATCAATGCTTGCAATTCCTGATGCAAGCAGCCTGCTTCTGGGTCTGTAAGGGGTAAGGGGTGTGGTCCAAACTTCAGTCAGATCCAATTATTTTGACAAAGCCTTCTTAGAGTGAGTAGTGGCAAGGGAGATTTTATAAACTTCAATACAATAGTAAAAAAACAGTATAGGACGTTGGGCTCTCAATTTTTTTTTTAATACCTGCACATACCAAGCTTTTAAAAGTAGAGAGCTGTGAAAATTGATAACAATGTAATTTCTCAATTGGCTTTGTACAGAAGAAATAATGTAAACATTTAATTGCAAAGTTTAGATAAAACGTTAATGTTTGTGTTGAAGAACTCCTCCCCCATGTAACTCAGGCCTGTGGCTTCCTCGGACTTAGGAAAACATATACATCAGGTTTAATTATTATATGTAGAGGAAATGTATGCACTGGATTGGATTGAGATATCCGACCATCAAATGCAAGAAGGAGGGAGTTTTTGCTCCAACAATCAGAAAATAATGAAGACATTAAAATGATCACACTAGTGCACTTACAAGTAAAGCTTATATTTTTGTTTGTTGGACACAGATTATTATAAACATTATGCAGTTCAAAACAAATAACAGTTAATATGTTTTCTTACTTTTGTCTGGCAGTTTTCCCCTCAAGCAGATCTGCTTATCTTTACCTCCCTGTGCTTATCAGTGTTGTGACGAAGTGCCCTTCACCACTTTGTCTTGGAGAGGACTGTTTGCCAGCCTCCTGCCCTGCGACTATGGCCCTAGTACATATTGCCCTTCAAACACAGTATTCGGCCATACCAGAGTGTATGTCACTCATTCTGGCCCTTTACATACAGGGGGGTCATTCGGTACTTGCCCTGTGTGAACCATGATACCACAGATAGCTATGCCATGGAGCCCATTCATATAATGAAAGACTATGGGAAAGACTTTAGCTACATGGCAATTGAACTGTGTGAAGAGGATCTGAGCGCTATTCAGTAGTTTTGTGCGCTCAGACCCCAGCTGTAACGGAGCCCATCACTGTTTTACCCTGTTTTATGGTTATTTAAATCTTGGTTAAAATATGATCCTAGTAATATACTGTATGTATGTTGGTTTATGCTCTGCAGAATATTGGCCCCAGGCTAGTGCAGACCTTGGCAGGAGAGATAATCCTATTACAGATAAGGAAGTCTATTCAAACATAAGAACAAAGAAGGATTATCTAATCATTGTCTGATTATATCAAGTTGCCTCAGGGAGGTGTGACCCACCTATTGTTCTCTTTATGTGTATTGTGTGGCCAACTATGGGGGATGTGGATTGCCATGCTGCCAGTAAGATACTTTTACTAACTTTTGAACCCCTGGTCTGAATCATGCCATTTTTTAATATGTTGTTCCCCTGGGTGAGAGCTATTGAACGGTGCTGGACTTAAAGGTGTACCCCCTGATTTTGGGGTACATCCAGAATGTGGTTAAAATTGTGTCTGTTTTAATTGTGTTACCTGTTATCTGAGGGGAGGAGACGTGGGGGTTGAACCATGTATATAATTGGCTTGGATAATTATGTGGGTGTAGCCCTTCAGAGGGCAACATTGCATAAAAGGAGATCCCCTGTCATTAAAGTGCTAGTTCTTCTTGACCCTTCAAAACGTAGCCTTGTCTCGTTATTGGAGGGGATGGCTCTATCATACTGGGGATTGCTATGCTTTGCATACTCCCTTGAGCTGTAACTACTGAACGCTTGTTCCTGATGTGTCCTCCTTGGAGGAGAGGTCTTCCCCACACGGTCCTGGATGCTGGAGATTCATACAGGGTGGAAGGAAGACGGCGCGGCTCCAGCTAAACTACGGTGGTTGTGGAGTCTGTGGTGGTTGAGGTGTCCGGTGCGGTGCTTGTAGGCCTCGGCGCAAACTAGGACGCGTCTATCAACGGAGGTACCCGGTCGGGGTGCCAGGAGATCCGTTACAAGTGTACTAAGAAATTCTTCTAGTAAAGGGGGCAGAACTGTGATGGCCCATGTACTGTCAATGGAGTGGGCCTATGGGACAGCTGCAAGCAGATTCAAATAAAGCGGTTACCTCTGTAGGCCATGGGGCTGGAGATATTTATGTTAAGGAGGGACAAGTGACATAATAGGTTAGCCGGTTTCCAAGATTCATGATGATCCAGTCCCCAGGCAGAGCTGGCCACATTCCAAGGGAAGTAGAGAAACGCAGCTCTGCTTGAGGAGAAAACAGACAGACAATTTAAAAAGTAAAACAAAAATTTACTTATTTATTTTTAAGCATCATACTGTTTTAATAGTCTCTGCCCAAACAAACATACAAACATTGGAGCTTTACTTGTAAATGGCCTACAGGGGTCCTTCAATAACGATTCAACACAGATAAAAACATGCAAAATAAATATTTATTAAGCAGAATAATGTGAGTGCGTTCACTGCTAAGACTCGTGTTTAGAAACATCCACAAGCAATAACAAATTATTTTCACAGCATGTGTAGTTCTCATGACTTTGCAAACACATGCATGTCAGTGACTTGAGAAGGTCACAGATACCTGGCATAAGAGGAGTAGACACATTTTAGGAAGGGGGAATGCCACTTAATGTGACACGGAACAGCCTGTAAAGCAATTGCATACATTCAAAGATGCAGAAACGGAATACATTTAACAAATAAAAGTGGGAACTACAACACAGGTTTCTTTCCTCATTAACCTTATGTAACATAAGATCGTTGTACCGTAAATGAAAATTATACAAGTTTTGTCAGCTTCAGAAAAATTTGGGTTCTCCACAACTACCCATGTCCCAGAAAATGTTCCGTCTCTGCAGCTCTCACAATTAAAGGTATCTAGAAGTTAGGTGGTTTTAACATTTTAAAAATCTACTGGGCAGACAAAATCAGTTTTTATGCTTCATATTGCTTTGCTTGCAATAATCATAGCTATATTTGCATTTTCACATTTTCATGATTTCCACTCCCCCAAAGCTCCTCGGCGTGGACTGTGTCCTAGCCAATTAGCTAGTCCATTTAAGTTCAGGATTTTTTTTTTTAACTTTCAATAGTCTTTAATTAGAATACTATAATACAACATTGTGAACAACTGAGTTTTGTCAGTTATATTACATTAACTTTCTTAATAAAACATTTTCCAATTATTAACTGACTGGACCTTCTTATTTTACATTTTTGATTATTAATATATCTATAACATAACTAGAAATTTAATTTAAATGTAAAAAAAAATGTGCATAGGAAAAAACAGAAGGAAAAGAAAGAAGAACAAACCAGTTCGCTAAACAATATTACACCTAACTTGGAGTAGAGGGAAGAGTAAAGTTAAAGTGACCATCGCTAAGCAAATGCAAGATATACCTCAATAAGCATTACACAAGTTTCCTAAGATTACAATTTACCTCCATTTCAGAGCTGAAGCTTGAGAGAGGGATCCTTTTCGAGTCTCCTCCACCTTGGGCTCTTTTCCAGTATCAGTATAAAAAAATGCTGGTGGGGGGGATCTATCTAGGATGGTGTGGGTTAATCTCCCATTAATGAGTAAATCGTTGAAAGCTAATTGGCTATTCAATTGCCGTCTTTTGGCAGCCTCCCAACGGCTGCCGAGTTGCGGCGTTAAACCCGTAATTTTTTTTTAAAGCATGCAAGTCTTGGAGCAATATCGATGTAGGATTCAAGCCTTGTGGGCTTGAAAAAAAGTTACAGACAAATGATACAAAAGAAAAGGAATTTCAGGAAATCATATGAATTCCCACAGCAGGGCAGGTGCTGTAACCAAGCATGTTAGAACTGAGTCTTGGACAAAATTGCAACAATGCTGAGGCTGGTCAAACTAAATATGAATTTTATGCACATTTTAGCAGGTATTTTTAGGGGTATTAACTATCAAAATTAACTGCTCGCAAACTCAAGAGATGTAGCAATCTTTGGGCTAAGTATAAAAAAAAATATTTTGGTGTTTTTTTCATGCAAAAAAAATGTTCATACGCTACCGATTCCCTCTATCCGATGCATTCATAATTAATGAAACTTAGATATACCTTTAATAAAGCAACAATCTCAAGCCCTACACATGCAACACTTTGTAATGGACCAATGGACCACTGTACCAAATTAACTATTAGCAGTCGTGTAAGCCATGTAGATACAACAGTATTTTTGGAGAATCTGAAATTTTTTTAAGAGTATAGGAATCTATTTTATGTTCGTTAAATCACTTTATCAGGAGCTAAATCATGAGGGTGTTCAGTGGAGGGAACAGAGAGCCATTGTAAAGACAACTAGATAAGACTGAAGTAGACACAACGCCCATTCCCTCTCAATGGCCCAGAAGAGGGCATTGCACCAAACAACGCAACACACACACACACACACACCTTCAACCAATACACCCTTACAGGGTCCTGCCAAGGAGCCAAAAATATGTTTTTCTAGATATAGGACTTTTTCTGCAGAATTAAAAACTTAAAAAGTTTTCAAACAAATATTTTTTTTTCCCCGTTGTGTGGTGGTTCTTCAATTAGAAAATGAGCTGCCATCATGGGAGCCATTGGGTATTGTGGAATTGTGCGCCAGTGAATATAGGTTTGTCTGTGTCTCAATTGGATGTGTGTCACATCTGATTTGGCCATCTCTCCTTAAAATAAATCTTTAACAACATATTAGATTATTGAAGTGGGTCTGTCATTGCTTTGTTTGAAATTATTTAATATGTTTTAAGGTGTTGATTAAAAACCTCACTCTACTAGTACCATTAAATATTACATTAAAGGAACATAGAATTATTTTGTTTTCTTTTTTGCATGAGAAAGAGGGTATTTTCCACTTTTATAATGTTTAAAAAGGGTTCTTTTAAATGCACAGGAAAAAATAGTTGTGTTCTATGTCCCTTTAATTAAATGATGATTGTATAAAGAGCACAAAGAGCTAGACAGTTAAAATAAATGTTTAAAGGACCAGTGTAGTTTAGAAAAAACATCACATGTTTGTGAAGTATGCAACAAACTAACAACATTAGCTGCTGTGTAAGCCATAGGAAGAAAACGTAAAGACAATGATATGCAAGAATTGCAAGTATACTTGCACGTTGCTTCGTACTAAGCATGTGAAGGGGAGATGTCCAATACCGGAATCTTAACTGAATTAGATTAATCAGTCAATAATACCCCTTCTACTTGTATGCTCACAGATTACATCCAGAAGCCTCAGCTTATCTTGCTGTTCTCTCTCATGTAGGGTGCAATGTGTCACAAGTGTGACTGAAGGCCATACTCATAGGGGGAAGTGGCTTCACATTACCAGTATAATGCTACTGTTTTAGCATACAGACAGTGACAAGATGGGTGTCTGCATGTAGCAGCATTACACTGGGAGCGTGTAGCTCATCCGGTAGGTGCAACCTTAGGTGCCATGTTTCACAGCTGTGTTCTAACAAAAGAGTATAGTTAGAAGGGGAGGTCCAGGAAGATGCAAATCTATTTAGTATTTTAAGTGTAAATTTTACATGGTAATTACATTGAGGACGATAATATTAATCCACCATTGTGACGACTGTGAGGTGAGGGGCCATGTGCACCCCAAGATTCTACCTCTAGGTCGTGCCTTTTGTGTTCAATATCCCTTTGTGTTACATCCCTTTGATTAGGATTAAATCATAACATCAGACACCCGTTGGTTAGAATGTCAGAATCAAATTGTGATAGATCTATGCAAAAAAGAATCAATGGCAAACACCAAAAAGATTTCCCCCACATGCCCACCTCATCAGTCCCCTCCCTCTAAGCGAGATCTGATTTCTTGGTGTGAACTCCTCACCCCATTACCAGGGTAACCAACCCCCACCTAGTTTTCAGATCGGGTTTTACAGATGGCAATAAAACGAACTTCAAACATTATCACTCTCATCACACAGGAGAGATACTAGGATGTAACGTAACATTGGTGGCCATATCCACATTCAAATTCCTGCAGAATTAAGTCTTAGTTGTCACACTACAAACATGGTGACAAAGTGTATCTGATTACAGTTACAGTGCACATAACACTACTACAGTGCACATAACACTATATAACAACCACAACATTAATTAGTGTGGCCAACACTACACTACACAGGTTATATAATTTGAAGCCTGGCGATGCGGATTGCCACACAACGCAAGGTTCACCCCTCCTCTAACTTGCAGGCCCTCTAACCCTGGTGCTCTCTGCATGCCTCTCCCCACTCCCTCCCTCCCGTGTCTCTTTGCCCCCTCTCCCTCCCCTGTGTCTTCCCCCTTATCTCCCTCCCCTGTGTCTCTTTCCATCCTCTCCAAAAAACGCCAATTAAATATCAAATTAGCTTGCAACCTCACTTACAAGCTCTGTGCCTCTCCCCCTGTGATGTGTGTGAGGTTGTAAGTAGATTTTTTAATTAATTGGCATGTTTTGATGGTCTTCCGACGGCTTCAGCATTACGGGCTTGAAAAAAATGGCGGCCATTAAATCTGTAAATTTTTTGAAGCCTGTAACTAGTCAGCTGTTTTGAGCCTCTCCCCCCCACAAGCCAGTCACGTACGAGCCCCGCCACTGCAGCTCCCGTCAAACTTTCGAGCCTCGCGATGAGTGCCTTCAGAAGCCCGTAACTTTTAACATTGCGTGACGACAACTCGCAATTATGGCAACTATTACAGTGAATAACAAAATAGTACATGAGAGAACAAATAGTCCTTGAGTTCAGGGCAGTGACACTTCGATCTTGGGCCATACAGGCCCTTGCTGGTGGGGATAATTGGTCTCCCATCCTGGCCCGCCATAAGTCAGTCATGACAACCCTGTTAAAAAGTTTACATAAAAATAAAATTACCCTTAGCAAGCACTCTGCGCTACAAATAATTATGTGGAGTCAAACAAATAATGCTGATTATCAAAGGACTTATTTACTGTAGAGAAAGATGAAACCAAATTGTGGTGACTGTGACCTTTTAATAAAAAGATAAAGTATAGCATATCATATTAAAACTTAAGACTGTAATTTATCTACAGAAAGCATCTGGAGAGACCATATGACAAATTCACTGTGGAGCCAGCACTCTTGGTGTCTACATATCACATTATATATGCAAAGAGACTTTACACTCAATTACACACCAACTGACAGGGAAATTTCGGCACATTTACACACAGATTTCCATACAACCCATCCTTGAATTGTGCTGCATTTGTGGTTCTCACACATGTGGTTTTAACTAGATATTTGCTGTGCAAAAAAGACAGGTTACAAAAATGAATGATCACACTGTGGTTATAGGATATATGAGTTACGGCCTATTAAAAATGAAAGGAAGAACTTGAAGCAGTAATTAATGTCAATGATCTTTCATTAACAAAAAACAAACAAAAAAATTATATATATAAATATATATATATATATATATATATATTGGGGGTGGATCAGAAAGGCTGATGGATAGCTCAGAATGGCACACTTCAATGATTGTTTACGATCATAGCAGGAATATTTTAAATAACATTTATTTGATTAAACCTATAGGAAATAACCAGTACTTTAATTATACCATATTTGGAAACTATTAAAGGGCCACTGAAGCCCTATATTTAAAATATTAAAACAATAAATCAAAACCAATAATAAAGAAAAAAACACAAATGTTTTTTAGGATGAAAAATAATAATGTTTAAGTTTTTTATGAATTATGCAGCGATTTAGTCTCCAATTTTGAGGTGGAGGGAGACTTTGCTTGTATAAGAACAACTATCTGCACAATGGGAATGTGGCATCTAAAACGGCAAGTGCTTTCAACAACAATAATAGAAAGATCATTAGTTTACAAGGACAACATCCTGAAAAAACAACAGGCAGAATCATATGAGAAATGAAAATATAACTCTGCAGTAAAGAATAACAACATCTAAGAGTTGAAACTTTAAAATGTGGTGTTTATCTGATTTTACATTTACTAAGTTTAATTATTTAAAATACCATATTGAAAAACTTGTTACCACATACAAAAATGTAAACACATTGTTGACGTATGTAACGTATGAGAAACATTAGCAGCTGTGTCAAAGCATAATATATTAAAATTTTAGATACAATCTTAAGTTTTGGAGACTCTACGTGTGTATAGAAAGTTCCACCTTGTCTGGCTTCAGCACGTCCTGCTTTCTAAGGGAGTTTGTCTTCATATAAAGCAATGGAGGAAGTTGATTAATTTTAAAGGGAATTAAAAAACTGGCTATATATTGTACTAGCAGTTTTCTCTACAGTAAATCATTTCTGAAATATTCAGAATTGGCAGCTCCCGTATGTGTGGCTCAGAGTGCTTGATAACTGCCAGATAACATTGCAAGTTATTATTATTTTGGCCACTACCGAGACAGACATGAAGACTGTAATTCTAATTAGTACATCATAGAATCTAATTAATATGCATGAACCACTAATTTGCATATAAATTCAGCAGCAACATCAAATTTGCCAGAATTGATTGACTTTAGAAAAAAATGGATACCACAACATATAGTGAGGTTTTCATGCTCTTTAAGAATAATAGTGCAGGTGTGGGCAAGTTCGGTCCTGGAAAGCCCCACACATGGCCAGGATTTGAGGATATCCCTGCTGCCTACAGGTGAGTGAATCTCTTCTTCAATCATCCTGATTGACTCACCTCAAATACAGGCCTGTGTGGGGCTCTCCAGGACAGGACTTGCCCACGCCTGCACTAGTGCAATGTGTAAACCAGTTTAAACCTATTTAAAAGGAACCAATCAATGAATCAATGGTGCTGAGCAATGAGTGTTTTTAGGTTTAGATTGCATAAATAACTACTAGTAATGATGATTTATTGTGTGAATTTGGTATGATTATTTCCTAATGTAACAGGTAAATATAGATTTTGGAACATGCTGGGGTATTACATCATAAAAACAAAACGACTGAAGAGTTGCTTATTTTTCAAGATGTTACTTGCTTTGCCCAATTGTTATTATCTGAACTCCTGCTATAAATGTGTGTTATGATATTCTTTTTTAAACCTCAAATATAAAACAGGCAAATGTGACCTCCCCCTAATGGTCTATCATGTGCCATGGGCGTATTTTGGTTTTATATGTGGCCCTAGGCCTGGGCCTTTACATAAACATACCCCTGTCCTCCATATAAAAGAACCATTTACATCGGTGGTAGTCAATCTGGTCCCTAATACCCACAAGTGGGCGATTCAAGCTTTCATGGTGGGGCGGGGTAATCGATAGGTGGTGTCGCTGATGAGTGGTGTCACCCGCAGCACCACAATTGGCCGGTTGGAGAGCTGGTGAGAGACCCTAGGGATAGCAGCCAGTACCGGATCACTATCTAGTAAGTACAGGGTGATACATAGCTAGGGATAGCAGCCAGGACCGGATCACTATCTAGTAAGTACAGGGCGATACATAGCTAGGGATAGCAGCCAGGACCGGATCACTATCTAGTAAGTACAGGGTGATACATAGCTAGGGACAGCAGTCAGGACCAGATCACTATCTAGTAAGTACAGGGTGATACATAGCTAGGGACAGCAGTCAGGACCTGATCACTATCTAGTAAGTACAGGGCGATACATAGCTAGAGACAGCAGTCAGGACCGGATCACTATCTAGTAAGTACAGGGTGATACATAGCTAGGGACAGCAGTCAGGACCGGGTCACTATCTAGTAAGTACAGGGCGATACATAGCTAGGGATAGCAGCCAGGACCGGATCACTATCTAGTAAGTACAGGGCGATACATAGCTAGAGACAGCAGTCAGGACCGGATCACTATCTAGTAAGTACAGGGTGATACATAGCTAGGGACAGCAGTCAGGACCGGATCACTATCTAGTAAGTACAGGGCGATACATAGCTAGGGACAGCAGTCAGGACCAGATCACTATCTAGTAAGTACAGGGTGATACATAGCTAGGGACAGCAGTCAGGACCGGATCACTATCTAGTAAGTACAGGGCGATACATAGCTAGGGACAGCAGTCAGGACCAGATCACTATCTAGTAAGTACAGGGTGATACATAGCTAGGGACAGCAGTCAGGACCGGATCACTATCTAGTAAGTACAGGGTGATACATAGCTAGGGACAGCAGTCAGGCCCGGATCACTATCTAGTAAGTACAGGGTGATACATAGCTAGGGACAGCAGTCAGGACCGGATCACTATCTAGTAAGTACAGGGCGATACATAGCTAGGGACAGCAGTCAGGACCGGATCACTATCTAGTAAGTACAGGGCGATACATAGCTAGTTTTTAATTTGAAAAAAATATATATGTATGCCTCTACTGAACCCTGGAGGTGCATGGTGATAGTTTAAGAAATTGTTTACTTTTTTACAGGACAAATTTTCCATTTATTGATACAAGCTGCTTGCTTCTGATCATGTGCGAAAAAAGCAGGCAGGTGTCAGATTCCAAATAAATTCCCCATTGCTCCATCCATTGTTCAGTAAATAGAAATGGCCCTCAGGATCAATGCTATCAGGGACTACTCAAGTCAGACAGAATGGAAGCATTCTATGTACAAAAACACAAGATTTTATCCAACAGTGGTTTTATGTTCATGCCAAAATAAACATTAACAAACTCACCTTGATGTTTGCTAAATCTCTTGAGTTTGCAAGTAGGTGATTTTGTCAGATAACTACCCTTGAAATCCTTGCTAAAATTAGCATAACATTCATAATTTGTTTTGGCCAATCACAGGCAGATGGAATGGGTAGTCCTGTTTTTACCCAGGAACAGGAAGCAAGGAGGAGTCCAGACATGCTGTGTGGATCTCTGCATTGAGCTGATGCTGGCTTGAAGGTTAGTAAAGGTTTAAAGCCATACACAAATGCAGTGTTTCAATTGGTAGGTACGCTGTGCCTATGAAAGCAGCTCTTGGGTGTGGAAAACAAGTTTTATAATTCAAATAAAATAAATCTGTATGTGTATAGAATGACTCAATGTAATGTGTGTGTCCGATATAAGCAGCAGGTGTTAGATTAGAAAAAGGTAAGAACAGGGAAAGCTATACCTAGTTTTATCCAATGGGTTGCAAGCATTCCCTCTACTTGACTCTTAGCCCTCTTTAGGTACTTATTAGCCAGATTAACAAACTGCTAATTTTAAAAGAGAAACTGAGTATGGAAATGCAGAATCTAAATTAAGTTAAACATATGATTTATTTAAGCACCATTTTTGTTCATTGATAACATGCATTTTTTACATACACAATACAAACTGAAACCAAATGATCCGATAAGGAAATACTCTAAATATGTTCCAGTGTGTTTGGCACTGAAGACATGTCTAAGCATAATAATCACTTTGTTCCTTGGAAATAAAGATTTTCCTTTTCAGAGAGGCTTTGCCTGCTGACAGCTTGTTTGTAAGGTATGAACAAAGATGTCTTTGTAATCTTGCTGGCTTTATATCTCACACAGAATTAAACAGGACATAAAAGCAGAGCACAATTTAGGGCAATTACTTGATAGAAGTAATCTTTGATCTATATTTTTGTATCAGTCCTATCAACTTAAAGGGACACAGCATTTTCCCTATATATATATACTAGCGTATTGCCCGTCAAAAAATGACGGCAATGAGATGTGTATGTTTGGAAAGTTGTTTAGTTATTAATATACATATGGAATTGTAAGGTAGCTAATGTTGTTTTGTGTGTACTACTGAAATATAGAAATCAAATTAATAAATGAATTTACGTATTTGTATGCATTGTGTTGAAGAGCTGGCAATCTGTGTTGATGTTGCTGCAGCATTAGTGGTGTGGAGCTGCTGTGTAAGCGTGATGAATGTGTGCAGTGTAATAGTGTGCGTGCGCGAGCCGAAACCGTTAACGTAGCTGTGTACTTCCGCATTATCCTAAAATGGCGGATAATGTGTGGTATGCGTCTTAGCGGATTATCGGTACGTGTTTTCCGTGGTTATAGTGCTGTAGCGCCGTTTTCGTTTTGTTCGTCCGCCATTTTTTCTGCGGCGCTCATTGCCAAAGTACTACGGTTTAACGGCTCGCCTGGCTGCGCGAGGCTCGTCGAGAGATGATCGCCTGCGGCGCTCTTCGCTAAGCCCGCTAAAGTACTACAGTTTAACAGTAAATATGGTCAAACGGTCAAATGACGGTTAAATGTTGTGAAATTTGTTTGCCTCACAACATGACGCAACATTTGTCCCTTTTTTTTTTTCTTCTTAAAATACAAATTTTTTTTTTTTACATTTTTATTTTTGTAACTTTCAACTTAGATTTCATCAAATACGTTGGTTTAGGCGGTAAATCCGATGTTGCGCGAGACAAAGGCGTTAAATCTGTAATTGCGTTTCGTAAAAAGTACTCACTACTGTCTTTTCACTCATTGCGCGGTTACTCCGCATCCTTTATCTCGTTGTTTTTCAAACACATACGTCTGTGGCTGTGTTTTACGCAGTTCGTAGTAGTATAGCCTCGTTTTCATTTTTTTCGGCGGCCATTTATTTCTCGTTTAGCCGATTTTCGATCTTTGTAACTCTGCTAAATCGCTGTAAATTGCAGTTCCAACTCACTTCCAGACGTCCTGCCTGGTTCCCCATGCTGTAAGTGACCTTTATTTTATTTTTTAGTGTGTATTTAGAGTTTTTTTTAGTGTTTTGGTTCCCCCGTTAATCTCGTAATTTTTTTCATCTCGCTACGGATTAACGGCTCGAATCGCTACGCGAGGCTCGCCTGCGGCGCTCATTGCCAAAGTGCTACAAGTCAACGGCTCGCCTCATCGCTAAGTCGTACGCACTACGCAACAGAGCGGTTTAACGCCTCGTGCATGAGCGCCTGTGGCGCTCATCGCTAAGTCGTACGCACTACGCAACGCAGCGTGACGACGAATCGTAGTTAGACAATTATAATATGTGATACCTTTGTATCTCTTTCAATTATTTGTTAAGTATGGTATGTACAAAACTAACAATACTAGAGCTGTGTAAGCCATGGGTATAAAACATTTTTTTAGGAATATCTAAATGTTTGTAGATTTGATTTATAAGTACAGGAATGCATTTTGAGTTGGAAACATTAATTCCTCAGAGCTAAATCATGAGGGGTGTGATTTTGGATTTTTCATTGGAGGGAGAAGAAAGAGGAAATGGAGAGCCATTGTAAAGATAGTTGGATAAGATTGAAATAGACACAACACCAATTTCCTCTCACTAGACCAGACGCAGGCCACTTGCTGGACCACTCTAGTGAGTGGGACCAGACTGATATACTACAGGATATTTGTCCCTGTGAAGGGCAGAAGTGGCTAAAAGAGGCTGCTCTCAGAGTGGGTTATCATGTCCACAGAACTAACCTATTAAGCTTAATTTGTTCTCTGATTGAGCTCCTCGATTTAGTTTTTTTGTCACTTGCAACAGTCACTGCAAACAATTTGCCTCACACACACAAACACCATCCACTAATTTATCATGGATCTCTCCAGGGACCTGCAGGGCCATCAACATGTATCTGTTTTAATTAAGAACTTGGTTTAGCATTTTTTCCTGTTTAACTATGCTCTGGAGTTAGACAACGTTTTCAAACAAAATATGTATGTTCCTCCATTGTAAGGTAGCCCTTTATTTATTTAGACGTCATTGAACCTAACAGGATATGCAGATAGCATACCTTATTCTGTAGATCTCATTGGCCGTCAAAGAGCAAATCCACCCAAGATCATTTACACTAAATATGTTTTTTTGTGCTCTGAGAACTTCTACAAGTAGAATGAATAGAAGTCGTATCAAACTAGGTAATGGCTGTCCCGGTAACAAATTATTGCACTATATTAGTTGAGAAATGAAAGACTCTGCATGGAGGCGGATAAAGATTGCAATCAGAAAATCATAGTGTGCAGATTCTTTACAACCACCAAGACCTTATAGGATCCATTCTCTCTCTTTCTTTCAGTGCAAATTCACTCTGGTTTTAAGGCCTAATACATCTGTGAGAATCTCAGAATTGCATTCAGAACACCTCAGCAGGTGTGGAGGAGACTATGGAAACTGCGCCATCCCTGGAGCCAATATGTTTATTAATATCACTACTCTATGCATGTTATTATATCTTGGCAGATAAAAATTGAAAACAAAATGTCAGAAATATTTCTAACTGTTTCCTATACCCTGCTTTGGCGTCCCCACCTTCCCCCATTTATGGCTGGCATAATTACCTCAAGTCTCCTCCCCCCTCCTCACATACCTACATTCTAAGGTCTCTCTCCCATTTGTTTCGTACTCCCCTATCTTCTTGTACTGTCTGACCCCGATCCATTCTCTCTCTTTCTTTCAGTGCAAATTCACTCTGGTTTTAAGGCCTACTACATCTGTGAGAATCTCAGAATATTGCCCTCCCTCCCACTCACCCACCCCAACTCAGATTAAATTTATAGAGCCATGGAAATCACCTGACTTCCTACTTGCAGATATATCATCTCAACACTAGGGGTCAGCCAACATACTAGTCTTTCACCTCAGATCCCTCCCCTCTTCCTCTAAAATAAAACTCTTTCTATCTTTCACTTTCTTCCTGACCCTTGCTATTCCTATTTGTTACTCTTCCCCAGTTCTCTGCCCTTTAATTCGCTTTAGATTGTAAGTAGCGAGTTTCCAGTCTTGTAGGGTGCTTTGGGATAAAGCACTTTCTGCTAAGATTCTAAGCTCAAAACAGGGCCCTTCAACTTTGAATTTGTTAAACGTGTATTTCCCCTGTTCTTATCCCCTGTACAGCGCTACGGAATATGTCGGCGCGATACAAATAAAAGATAATAATAATAATAACTAGAAAGAAGCAAGTTTTCTGAAAGTTTCAACCGTAAGCTTAACGGACCACCAAAGCTGCAGAAAAAAACACAACAACTTTTCTTTGCCCAGTATGCCCCAGCTGGGTAAGGCACAGGGATACATTTTTTTTGGAAAATCAGAATCGTTGACGAGTCCACTTTATGTTTGTTACATCAATTCCTCAGAGCTGAATCATGAGGTGGGGGTTTCGGCTATCAATGAAGAGAGTAGTGGGGCAAAGCTGGAACAGGCACTTGTTAGACATGTAAACCACTCACCATACAGATGTTATTTTATGAATATGAGAGGTGCAGGAGTACAAAGTGTTTATTCAGTGAATCATCCAGGGTGGTGCTATATGTGCAATAATTTCCAAGCAAACCACACTAGTATTAACAGAAAACAACCTGTTCCCAGGCTCGGTCTACAGATCATATCTAGTTAAAACAGATTCACCTCGCTCTGTGCCCTGGCATCTCCAGCCTTGGCTTTCTCCAGCAGCTCCTGCTGCGAGGCCTCTTGTTCTTCATTTATGGTATCTAAAAAAAGGACACAGAAAAGGTATCACTGGGAGATAACAACTCAACAAACACATAATATTTCTGAGGAATATAGATTAAGAAACCAACAAAAGCAACATGAGGTTAACATGGAATCATTTTCCAAAACATAATAAAAAATATTTGTTTTAATTATGCCACGTACCTGTATGCAACCTAAAAATAGATTGAGATGATCCACATTAAAGGGTGATGGAATGTTCCCGGTTTTAATATTAAAATAAAACAAACCCAAGTATCTGTGTATCTAAACATTTTATTAACAACAACATGAAATTTTCTAGGATTGCTTCACTTTGGGAAAAAATGGATAACACAACATATAGCCAGTTTTTAATATTTTTATGAATAACCTAAAAACAATAACCACTTGAGTTTTGGGTGACAGAGCCCCTTTAAACCAAGATAACACACTAGACAGAGTACCAATATCTTTATCGAAGTGGAAGCGCCAAATACTTTACAGGAGATTCTTTGTAGGCTCAGACAGAGAAAGAAGATGTTATTTTTAATCAAAAACAAGCGCCCCGATTCATACTTTATATTATCAGTGTTCCCAGTACTACAAGAGATGAGATTCAAACGTACGATCAGTGAAACTTGAACCTCTCCAGATGGCAATGTCATGTGCCACAAATAGTTATTTCTTGATGTTAACCTACAGACCACGGCAACACATTTTAATGAACCTTGAAAAGCTGGGAACTCAACACTAGAGGTCAATTTATTAGATCACAGTAAGCGAGCGGAGGGAGGCGTAGGAGCAGAGACCGGCTGGCAGGGGAGACATTGCTGTACTGGAAAAAGATCTGAACAAGGACATGCTGGGAAGGGGTGTTTGGTTTCCCATTAAAGGACCATTGTAGTCCGTGAAAAAGTACTCCTCTTTTTCAAGTATGTACCACACTAACAATATTAGCAGCTGTGTAAGTCATGGAAATAAAATATTTTGGGGGGAAATTTGAAATTTTGACTGTTTATGAGTACAGGAATCCATTTTCAGTTTAATACATCACATCCTGAAGGGCCCCGTAGACCACCCCAGGGGGGTTGGGAGGAGGGGCCACTTGACTAGGCAGGCCCTGGTATGGGTAGGAGGTGGCTAGCTGTGGGAGGGGAGTCAGTTGTAGGAGTTTGGCGCCATTACCACCATTATGCCCCCAGCTAGCCATGTGTAAAGATACCCACCCACCCATCCCTAAAGTGTTGTTGTTTAAAGTTATGTATATGTTGCTAAATAAAAAAAAAAAAAAAAAAAAAAAAAATAGGTAAAAAAAGAAAAAGAATAAAGGAAGAAAGAAAGAAAGGAAAAAAATAAATAATAAAAATTAAAATAAAAAAAAATAAGGATGAGTAATGGAAAATTGGAGGTATTATCTTGTATATTGTCTTAAAGCACTTGTTTGTTATTATTAAATGTATATTATATGATGTCAAATTATGTTTATGAGGTTGTCGCAGCGGCGGGTGGTGAGGGGAGTCGCCGGGACAGTGGTAAAGTAGGTGAGATCCTACCCTACGGTGGTACGGATGTTCCAACACGGTAGGCCCTGGACGAGGGTTCAGGGGGTAGGGCGTACTGTCTCTGGCCAGGCTCCTCCCCTCACGTGGTTATGTTAATTATTGTTATGGTTATTACTTCAGTTTGTGTTTACCAATAAACGCTGTGGCCAGTTATCCTCCCAAGAAGTTGTATGTGTCTAATCATTATATTTTAATAGGTGATTGTGTATAAACCCTTATGTGCACATACCAACTGGGCCTTGCTAAGGTCATGAGAGTTGGATGGTGGAGGTGTGTGTTTTGAGCAGAGGTGTGTGACAACACACCTCTTCCCACCTACTGGCCCAGAAGCAGACACTGTGCATCATCCAATGCACCCATAGCTCTTCAGAAATGTAAGCAACGTTCAGTGTATCATGGATCCTTCCAAGGTCCTGCAGTGGAATCAAAATTATTTTTTCTCCTAATTAAAAACTAGTTGAATTAATGTTTTCATGATTAATTATGCAGTGAGTTAGCTTATAAAGGGCTCTCTAAAGAATACTTAAGTGGGGCCTGATAAAGTGTTTTCCCCTTATTAAAAGTTTCTACAGTGCATTTAAACAATGAATTACTGTTTTAATCCTCATCCTAACCCCCAAAGCATAATCTTATTACATATCTTATATACATACCATACTTCCTAGTGGGAGGTGACTATAAAGTGTATTTGTGTACATTGCTAACAGCTCATGTTACACTACTGCCTGCTACTAACATGTATTTTACAGAGTGGTCTCAAAAGGGTTTCTATTTGGTACTTTCCCACTGGGTGGCTTCCACTCCAGAGAAAATAAACTATACAGATGATGCAGAGATCTGGACCTCATACAGACTGGGACCAGATTTAAAGTCATTCATTGTTTAAATGCACAGGAACATTTCAATGAAGGGTTTTTCTAATCAAGTTCTACCAAACTATTCTTTAGAGAGCCCTTTATAAGATCACTGAAGTGTTTTGTTTTTTTCAAAGTTCCTAAACATATTTCTTTCCCATTATGCAATGGTCATTTAAACTTGATATGACTCTAACAAAGGGCTTTGTCACTCTAGATCATGGAAAACTTTACATTTATGCAAAAAAAAAAAAAACAACAACAGAAGCAGCTGCACAAGAACAAAAGCAATTTCAAATAAAATCTTAATTTTAGCAGACTCTGGTAGCGTATGGAAGCAGCCATAACAATAATATGATGGCATTGCTTTGGTGCAGGGCTTGCAGGTTTACTTGTGACAAACTTGTACTTAGCATCTGGAGGTAAAATAATCAAAGCTTATCCGAGTTTAACAAAAAAAACAAAAAACTCCCCCCAAACCCACTCCTTAAAGGGAAGTTGAAGCATTTTTTATTTTTGCCATTTAAAAGAGGGCATTTAATAGTGTAGCTCTATGTGTTTTCTTTTTTTTTCTTCAAATAAAGCTCACAAAACAGAAAAACATATTTATATGCTATGGGTACTTGCCCTGTCAGCCAATAAGCAGTAGTATGTAGGAGTCATACTCGTCGGTCAGATATAAAAATGCTTTGTGCACTTCCCATTAGTTTCAATGAAATTTAAACAAGGATTACCTAATATTTTTAATGCAAAACCAAACTTTTAAATACATGAAAGAAATAATTATGCTCCATGTCTCTTTAATAGAACATAAAATGATCAGAATATACACTCAGGAGTTGTGGAACATACAAACATGGAGTCCTCCGGTCACAAGCAGTAGATGACAAAATAAAGTTTTATTTAAAAAATTATTTTATGCTTACTTAGGGCCTCATTCTATTATTGGCCGCAGCCGCTGCGGGGCCGCAAGGACCGGCCGCAAGCTTTACGGCTATTCTATTCCCCTCCGGCCGGGGACTCCGGCAGGCTTGCGGCCGGCGCCTTGCTATCCCTTGCGGCCGATCGCGCCGGAGGAAAGCCTTTGATCTAAAACGGCTGCAAGGAAATCGGCCCTAAGAAAAGCCTGGTTGCGATTCTATTGCTCCGGGAACCCTGTCTGCAAGGCTAAAAACGAGCCGCTGCTTACTTGCAGGAAAAAGGTCCCGCTAGCACCAATTAAGCACATATAATAGCTCAAATAAAGCCATCCTGCACTTTGCGGAGTCTATAAAGTGATATTCGGTGTTAGAAAAAATAGCACATAATTACCCTATACTCAAATCCGTAAAATAATATTTTTTTAATATACGTAAAATATCCATGTAAAAAGTCCATAGGGCTTGGAGCACCTCAGACACGCCCACGCCGCAGCCGGAAAATAAACAGTTAATTTGAACTCGGGTTTGGGCTGATGTGCAAGCTTGAGAGGGGGTTACTTTTAATCCTCATGTCCCCCAATATGATCCCTAGCATTTACAGAGCTGTACAGTGCAGGCTTGAATTTATTTTTGCGTTTTTAGATTTCAGAGCTTACGGCCGGTTGCAAGATATGCGGCCGGCCGTAAGGGGAGATACTTGCGGGGCCGTATAATTGAATCGCGAGTTAACTGAACCCCGCAAGGAATCGCAGCCTTACGGCCGGTAATAGAATGAGGCCCAAAGCGTTTATGTTGTTAACGTACATCACAAACATTTGAAGCATTTCCTAAATCCAAGTTGAAGTGCTTTATAAATGATCTTGCATATTAGTGCAGAAATGCTGCAGCTCGATTATATGGAACATAGGCAAAGGCAGAGGGAGTTTTTAACACTGAATTAAGAATGAGGTTCCTTACACAAATCTATTTATTAAAGAAATGGCTAAAGAAGATGAAATACAAAAGGAAATGTATCTGCACAGATAAAAAGAGCATTTAACAGTTTCTGGATTACACTAGGAATATAATATAGAATTCTGGATTTCACTATACTATACCTATGAATATATTTCCTTTTATGTAATTTATTTCATAAATAAATGCTTATAAGCTCTATGTTTTCTGCCTACAATCTGTTTGTTTGAGTCTTCCCCCTGTAGCTCATGAATACACAGACTATGAAGTGCAGTTTTATCAAATTACCCAGTTGAGGACCTCTCTCAAGTAACATGTTGCAGAATGTTACCACTGACTGTGCAACCCCTGTACTTAGAAGTACACTGTCTTCATGGGCCACAGAGGGCAGAGGAACTATTGGTATGATTTTACGCAGAGAGCAAAGGCGCTTGCAAAGCGAGGGCACTGGGCGAGGGCCTCAGCCCATGCCAGCAACTGCGACCCTCGCAAACTTCACTTCGCAACGCAAACACCACGACTCACCAATTACGACACTCGCTAAATTTTACGAGCAACGCAAACAACATACGACACACGTTAACACACATTACGGACTCGCAACACTCGGACGCAACTCGCGAACATTACAAAATTCAACACACAATACATACACACACCACATACATAAAAACCTTACCTACAGCTAGAGGTAGCACCCAGGACCTCAAAAAAGCAACTTACACCTTCATTTCACTCAAAATAAAAGAGTTTAGACACTAAAAAATTTGCTAAGCGACAGAAAAACTGGCCGCCGAACAAAACGAAAACAAGGCTACACAAGCAAACACCATACGAGACACGTTACCAGACATTACGACCTCGCAAACATCGGACGCAACACGCCGACATACAAACATTTAAAAAACAATAAATACGCACAACACACACATAAAAAGCTTACCTACAGCAAGAGGGAGCATCCAGGACCTCAAAAAACCAAGTTACACCTTCATTTAAATACAAATAAAACACTTTAGACACTAATAAAATCGCTAAGCGAGAGAAAAAATGGCAGACGAACAAAACGAAAACGAGGCTACAGCACTCTCAACACGTAAAACACCACAACACACTCGCAAAACACCACAAGAAACTCGCAAAACACCACGAAGCACCGACGGATAATCCGCAAAGACGCATACCACAGATAACCCGCCATTTTACGCCAATGCAGAAGTACACCACTACGCTAACGGTTCGTCTTGCGCACGCACAGTATTACACTGCACACATTCACCACACTTACACAGCAGCTCCACACCACTAATGCTGCAGCAACATCAAAACACATTGACAGCTCTTCAACACAATGCTTCAAAATAGGTAAAGTATATTAATTTATTTATGTATTATATATTTCATTATTACACACCAAACAGCATTACATATTCATTTATTAATGTATAGATCTTTCATTATTATACACCAAACAGCATTAGCTACCTTACAATTTCATTGACGTCATTTTTTGATGGGCAATTCGCTAGTATGTTATATTACTAATGCCGGTTGTCTATTAACCAACTGTGGGTGGGAACAAGCAATCTGAAATCAATGCAATACCAGTCCATTGGAATATGAAAACAACACTGCATCTGCATCATGCAATTAATTAAATAACAGAATTGCAATATAGACTTAATAAATGCAAGCTTATAAATGTATACACATATTTAATATAAGAACAAACCATTTATTTTGTTCTCTTACTTTCTAAGACAATATTATATCATGCTTACATATCATATTGCTCCAGAAATCAAACACAAATGTTACGTGATCTGCTCCATATTACATTAGCTCGGTCAGTACCAGATGTATTCTGTTGATTTTATTAGTTCTTTCCGGCCTAAACATTTATAATCCTTTAATACCATTAAAACCTTCAGGAAACTAATGAGATCATGTGTATAATTATGTTTTGATGAACACAAAATTCCTAATAAAACAGAGAAGAAAACAATATTTAGGAACTTTCTTCTTGCTTGTGATACTGTTGAAAATTAGCCACAGAATTGGCTCGAAAAAGTTTTGTGAATTCTATATGGGTCTTGTAATTTTTTATAACTGCATATTAAGTGACAGATTCCCCATCCCCTTCTAGATCACGACCGTGTTGTGATGAAGGGGCTTGTGTATGCCAATGAAGCTGTGAGCTATATTATGTAGGGTCACCCTAAATGTAAAGATCATAGCAGAGAGTTCAGACAAATCACGGTCCACTAAAGAAGAAACTAGCAACCCACTCTTTGCCAAGATAGCCTGATGAATAGGCACAATCAGACACATATCGTTAGATGTGCATGGCGCGCTGCAGTCCATAGGGTCATGGAGAGTTGAGCACGACTGAGTAACAACAAGATTTCCCATAAGCCAGAGTAGGCAGCTGCCTAGGGTCTCCTGTCTGTAGGGGGCACAATATGACAACTGGTGAAAGATTTTAAACACTGCCAAAAACAAAAATATGGAGCACCTCAGGGGCCGGAATAATATAGCTCCTCCTTAGTGATGTTGCGAACATCAAATTTTCGGTTCGCGAACAGCGGACGCGAACTTCCATCAAATGTTCACGAACGGGCGAACCCGGCGAACCTCCATAGACTTCAATGGGCAGGCGAATTTCAAAACCCACAGGGACTCTTTCTGGCCACAATAGTGATGGGAAAGATGTTTCAAGGGGACTAACACCTGGACTGTGGCATGCCGGAGGGGGATCCATGGCAAAACTCCCACAGAAAATTACATAGTTGATGCAGAGTCTGGTTTTAAGCCATAAATCACCTAACATTTCTAAATTGTTTGGAATAACATGCTTTAAAACATCAGGTATGATGTTGTATCGATCAGGTAGTGTAAGGGTTACACCCGCTTCACAGTAACAGACCATTCCCCCCTTTTAATGCACCGCAAACAACCGCAAACAGTCCCTTTGCACAACCGTAAACTACCCATTTGCACAAGGTTGGATACCAAGCTAGCCATGTCCCGTTCCTTGTCCTCACTGATGTCACTAAAGGTCTCTTCCTCCACCCAGCCACCAAGGGTCCCCGAAAGGTGACAACAAGCCCCCTGGGACGCCTGCTGTGTTTGGTCTTCCACCTCCTCAAAGCCACCTTCCTCCTCTGACTCCTCTTCTTCAGACTCCCAGGGTCTGGGGGCTTCCACTGCCCAGCATGGAAGATTATACACAGGTCAGAGTCTGGGGGCTTCCACTGCACAGCATGGAAGATTATACGCGTTGCCTCTGTCTGCGTTATTATAAGATGTGTACTGTTAAGTAGTACTATTCCTATCGGTTTAATCCCTGTTATGTCCCCCATCAGGGGACGTGTATATGGCATGGATTTTTGGAAGCGGGAGATGGAAAAAGATGCTTGGTCGGTCCTCCCACTTCAAATTTGGGGCACTGCGCATGCAATCTAAGGTGCCATTACATATGAGTGTCACAGTGCACTGGCAAAAGTTGGCAGAGTAGATGCAATAGGCTTCACACACACGCCTGTAGGCAGGCAATTGCTATTCAATATATTACAGTCAAAAAAAGTGTTGTTTTATGTCACTGAGCACAATATAAGCTGTGAGCCTGACACAGGCAGGCAACTGAAATTAGATTACAGGAAAAAAATGGTTATTTTCAATGTAAGTTACACCACCAGGTATGAGTAGTGAAAATAAGCACAATATAAGCTGTTAAGTGTTAGCCTGTCACACACACGCTGGCAGGCAGGCATAGATTACACACTAAAAATTATAAAATAAAATAAATGATGTTCAAAGTTTCCTCAATGATAAAGTATAGGGGGCGAACCGAAAAGCGAATGTTTTCGCCGTTCGTGGCGGACGCGAACATGCGAAAATCGCCGCGAATAGTTCTCCGGCGAACTGCTCGGGACATCACTACTCCTCCTGCAAATCAACAAACTGCAGTTTCCAGAATCTTATGTATACAATCTTGCTTTGAAATCAGTTGTGTCAACTGCAGGCAAGCATACTACGACTCCCAGAATTCCAAGGTAACATACACAGAGTTCAGACAGTTTACACAAAGTATTAAAAGGTATATTTAAGTTTCCTGGCTTTCAAATGTTTGGTAATAAACAGGCAGCGATTATGAGAAAAATATGTGTTATCTAGATAAGTTCAGTGTACTTACAAAGTTATAGGCAGGAAAGTAAACTCCAGATATGCACACCCAGAGGAAACTGATATTACCAAGTATGCAAAGGATATGCAGCTAGGTATGGAGTACTAGGAAATCACATGGTTGGGTGGAGTCTGAGTTTACAACTGAATCAGATCACAAGGATATATAGAGAAAGAGACTACATATCCCAGGCTGCTTTGTAACACAGGAACCCCAAAGTATGATACAAATGTATCTGATTTCTCCTGATTGGCCAAAACTTATTATGCTAATCTTGCATTCATAATCCAGGACACTTCGATATGCCTTTAAAGCCACATGTGAGGAGCAGCTTTGTTCATTAGATGGATGGAGGAGTTGGAACCAGGTTCTTACATGACACAGATTACCCCTTAACCTCATCTATCATATATATATATATATATATATATATATATATATATATATATATATATATATATATATATACACACACACATATATACATATATACAGTCAGGTCCATAAATATTGGGACATCGACATAATTCTAATCTTTTTGGCTCTATACACCACCACAATGGATTGGAAATTAAACTAACAAGATGTGCTTTAACTGCAAACTTTCAACTTTAATTTGAGGGTATTTACATCCAAGTCAGGTGAACGGTGTAGGAATTACAACAGTTTGTATATGTGCCTCCCACTTTTTAAGGGACCAAAAGTAATGGGACAGATTAACAGTCATAAAACAAACTTTCACTTTTTAATACTTGGTTGCAAATCCTTTGCAGTCAATTACAGCCTGAAGTCTGGAACGCATAGACATCACCTGACGCTGGGTTTCATCCCTGGTGATGCTCTGCCAGACCTCTATTGCAACTGTCTTCAGTTCCTGCTTCTTCTTGGGGAATTTTCTCTACAGTTTTGTCTTCAGCAAGTGAAATGCATGCTCAATCGGATTCAGATCAGGTGTTTGACTTGGCCATTGCATAACATTCCACTTCTTTCCCTTAAAAAACTCTTTGGTTGCTTTTGCAGTATGCTTCGGGTCATTATCCATCTGCACTGTGAAGCGCCGTCCAATGAACTCTGAAGCATTTGGCTGAATATGAGCAGATAATATTGCCGAAACACTTCAGAATTCATCCTGCTGCTTTTGTCAGCAGTCACATCATCAATAAATGCAAGAGAACCAGTTCCATTGGCAGCCATACATGGCCACGCCATGACACTACCACCACCATGCTTCACTGATGAGGTGGTATGCTTTGGATCATGAGCAGTTCCTTTCCGTCTCCATACTCTTATCTTCCCATCACTCTGGTACAAGTTGATCTTAGTCTCATCTGTCCATAGGATGTTGTTCCAGAACTGTGAAGGCTTTTTTAGGTGTTGTTTGGAAAACTCTAATCTGGCCTTCCTGTTTTTGAGGCTCACCAATGGTTTACATCTTGTGGTGAACCCTCTGTATTCACTCTGGTGAAGTCTTCTCTTGATTGTTGACTTTGACACACATACACCTACCTCCTGGAGAGTGTTCTTGATCTGGCCAACTGTTGTGAAGGGTGTTTTCTTCACCAGGGAAATAATTCTTCGGTCATCCACCACAGTTGTTTTCCGTGGTCTTCCGGGTCTTTTGGTGTTGCTGAGCTCACCGGTGCGTTCTTTGTTTTTAAGGATGTTCCAAACAGTTGATTTGGCCACACGTAATGTTTTTGCTATCTCTCTGATGGGTTTGTTTTGTTTTTTTCAGCCTAATGATGGCTTGTTTCACTGATAGTGACAGCTCTCGGAATCTCATATTGAGAGTTAACAGCAACAAATGCAAATAGCACACTTGAAATGAACACTGGAGCTTGTATCTGCTCTTTGTAAATGGGATAATGAGGGAATAACACACACCTGGCCATGGAACAGCTGAGCAGCCAATTATCCCATTACTTTTGGTCCCTTAAAAAGTGGGAGGCACATATACAAACTGTTGTAATTCCTACACCGTTCACCTGATTTGGATATAAATACCCTCAAATTAAAGCTGAAAGTCTGCAGTTAAAGCACATCTTGTTAGTTTCATTTCAAATAGATTGTGGTGGTGTATAGAGCCAAAATGTTTAGAATTGTGTCGATGTCCCAATATTTATGGACCTGACTGTATAGATAGATAGATAGATAGATAGATATATCTATCTCTCTATCCATATATATATATATATATATATATATATCCATAATGGATATATGGATAGATATATATATATATATATATATATATATATATATATATATATATATATCCATATATATATATATATATATATATATATATATATATATATCCATATATATATATATATATATCCATATATCCATATATATATATATATATCCATATATATATATATATATATATATATATATATATATATATATATATATATATATATATCCATATATATATATATATATATATATATATATATATATATATATATATATATCCATATATATCCATATATATCCATATATATATATATATATATATATATATATATATATATATATATCCATATATCCATATATATATATATATATATATCCATATATATATATATATATATATATATATATATATATATATATATATATATATATATATATATATATATATATATATCCATATACGTCATATCTAATCTTTGCCATTCTATTGCATTTATACGGTCACCAGTCATTGCATTTAAAGGAAATTGGAAAGATTTTTTTATTTCTTGGTTCAGAAAGAGGGTATTTAAAAATATGTCACTGTATGTTTCCTTTTTTCTAATAAAGGTCTCAGAGTACAAAAATATACTCAGAAGTTTAACTGCTCTTATAGGTTGGTCCTAGATCAGCCAATGAAATCTACAGATGATGGAAGCGCACAGAGCATACATATATTTGAAGGTTTAAACAGGTTTTTTCATGCAAAAACAACTTTTGCAATGTTTAAAACATGCACTTTTGAAAGAATTTAAAAAGAAAAAAAAATATTTTCCTATAACATTGCAAGAATCAACATGGGCAGAGAATTCTAAAATTAAAATATATCTTTCCAGTTGGTTGAGAGTGGCTCAATGGAAAAAAGTGAAAAATATGCTTAAAAAAAAAAAAAAAAAAAAAGCAAAATAAACTGTATCCTGCACATGCTATTGTAAATGGCATCGCTCAGTCGTGTCCGACTCTCCATGACCTCATGGACAACACACCATGTGGATCCACTTGGTTTTCATGGCAGAGATACTGGAGTGGGTTACCAGCTCCTTCTCCAGTGGGTCACAGCATACAGCTCCTGGTATTCCCAGGTGGTCTCCCATCCAAGTACTGACCAGTGTGACCTCTTGTTTCCCTGGCTGGATTCGAACCCAGGATGCAGTGGTGAAAGCGCCTGCATCCTAACCCCTGAGTAGCTGCATGTTATGCGAGTGGGTTAAGAGTCATTGACATCTGTTGCAACTCAGCAGTAAATAGTATAAATATAACATTTAAAAAAAGGAAGTTTAGGACTATGTCACCCTAACAACAAATTGGGCACTACTTAAGAGACATTAAAATGGACTGTACATTGTACTAGCCATTTTCTTCTACAGTATACAACAACGCGTATATGCCATTGTTAGCTCAGTCAGGGCCCTCGTGTGTAAACTTTTTATCTGGATAGTGGAAATGTGACCGTTTAAAATGCCAATTATTTAATTAGGATGAATCGAAAAAAAAAGATTTATTTATAAGATCACACCTTAGAAATATGCTGCAAGAAGCAGCCCAGTAAAGAAAATTATTACAGTAAATAATGATTGCATATAAAAAGTAAAACATTTCAAGGCTGTGTAATTTTTTTGAGGATTACCGCAAGCAAATATTTAAATAGCCAAATATCCCCTTATTCTGTAGTTATTGACTGTGGATTCCCCTGAGAGCTCTGTTATTGCTATTGCTTCACTTCTACAGTACAAACGAGAAGTAGATTCCCAGAACTACACTTGGAAATAAGTCACTCAACCTTACTTCCTTCCTCCTGCAGACAACAGCAATGCAAAACTATTTATATTAAATGCATAATTACAACCGGAGCACGTGTAGTGTTCGGTTATAACGTCTCTGACATCTGGCAGGTGATGGCTTCTGCATAGAGTACACACAGCTATCCCTGGCATTTATTTATCTTGGCTTCCTCTAGAATAAAATATGTTCTTGCAACAGAAATACAAGAGAATTAACAGCTCACATTAAAGGGACTTTGAATGTGTTTTTCTTTGTTGTATCTGAAACTGGATATTTGATCACGTGTAATTGTGTGTTTTTTTTCAATTTCAAATAATGCTCTCAAAGCAGAAAAAAATTATTCAAATGATCTGGAGGCTTGCCCCTGTCAGCCAATGAGCAGTAATACAGATGTATGAGACAAACATGTCTGCCAATGAAATCTACAGATGTATACTCAGTGCACTTCCTATTAGTTTAAATGAAAAAGGAATTTTATCTAATATTTTTAATGCAAAACACCACTTTGGTAATATATAAAGCTGTTCTTTTAAATGGATTTTTGTTCCATGGCTCTTTATTTGTGTGGCAAGAATAGGGATTGCAATAGGCATATGTAAATTTCCTGGATTATGAATGCATCTGAGAGGAGAATCAGTAGTGTATGCAACATTTTTATGCATGACAAAATACCAAAATAAAAATGGACAAACTGAGGTTTGCTAAATCTGTTCAATTTGCCTTAATCCTTGTTTGTTGACACCCCTGAAAAATCACTGCTAAGATTAGCATGAAATTCATAAAGCAGAAAGCAGAGGTTAGCTGAAACATTTGTATCAAACTAAGGTTCCAGTGTTGCAAAGCAGTCTGGGATATGTAGTAACTCTCTCTCCTTGTGCTCCGATTCATCTGTGAGCTCAGTCCCCACCCAACCATGTGATTTCCATCGTGGAGCATTACTTCCTGTGGTCTCTAACTGAAAGGTCAAACTCCATATCTGGCTGCTTTCCTATGTGTACTTGGTTATGTAAGCTCCCTGTGGGTGTGCAAAGATGGATTTTACTTTCCTGCCTATAACTTTGTAAGTACACTGAACTTATCTATAAAAACACATATTTTTTTGATAATCACTGCCTATTTCTTAACAAACATTTGAAACCCAGGAAACATATATATACACACCTTTAATTAAAAATCAATAAAATGTAAGCAGAAAAATAAGATCTTGCATATTTATTCTCATTCATTGTCCTTTTCTACAGATATACATATCATGTTAACCCTAGAAATATATGTATATGGAGCGACATGCTGTTTAGAAATCATTAAAGGGTGTGTAGTAGACATATAATGTAGAATGTAAAACAGGATATATAATTATACACATAAACTATACATACAAAGCAGTCTGTTAGAGGGTATGTAAAGATAACAGTAACCCTCCAATTTTTCCATCACGCAATAAAAAAACACTGATCAAGTTTCTTCTATTAGATATTTTAAATAACTAAGCTTAATATTGGGCAAAATTATTTAGAAAGTACATTGTTAAATTTTATGTGCTAGGAGGGGGATGAGGAGGGAGGAGGGGGATGAGGAGGGAGGAGGGGGATGAGGAGGGAGGAGGGGGATGAGGAGGGAGGAGGGGGATGAGGAGGGAGGAGGGGGATGAGGAGGGAGGAGGATAAGGGGGGGATGAGGAGGATAAGGGGGGGGATGAGGAGGATAAGGGGGGGGATGAGGAGGATAAGGGGGGGATGAGGAGGATAAGGGGGGGGATGAGGAGGATAAGGGGGGGGATGAGGAGGATGATAAGGGGATGAGGAGGATAAGGGGGGGGATGAGGAGGATAAGGGGGGGGATGAGGAGGATTGGGGGGGGGATGAGGAGGATAAGGGGGGGGATGAGGAGGATAAGGGGGGGGATGAGGAGGATAAGGGGGGGGATGAGGAGGATAAGGGGGGAAATGGAGGAGGATAAGGGGGGAAATGGAGGAGGATAAGGGGGGAAATGGAGGAGGATAAGGGGGGAAATGGAGGAGGATAAGGGGGGAAATGGAGGAGGATAAGGGGGGAAATGGAGGAGGATAAGGGGGGAAATGGAGGAGGATAAGGGGGGAAATGGAGGAGGATAAGGGGAAGGGAGGAGGAGAGGGGTAATGGTGTCTAAAGGCGGTATGATTATGTCCATATTTTTTTATGTGCCGCTTTAACATTCTAAATACGGACATAATCATACCGCCAGGAAGGTTAAAATGCATATTTTAAACATGTGGATTACAGAAAGGGCCATAATCTTTTTATTATTCTGCACCTTCGCACAATTTAACAAAATGTTTATCAGTCAGAAACTGCACAGCTCTTTATATTATTCTGAAACCTCTTATATTATAATATTTAGAGCATACACTTTAAAACTACACTTTAAAATAGGCAAAATCTAATTAAAATATAATACAGCCTCCAATTTATATGAAATTAATGGGCAGTGAAAGTTGTTATTTTAGTTAATTAGATGGGCTGAGACTTTGAATGCAGAGGAAGCTTCTATATGCTAAATGAGGATGTGGTTAATAGCCTTCCCACAAATCTATAGGAGGTGTTCTGTACTGTGCCCATACTGATGAGATCCATTCAAGATCGAAACAGCTGTCTGTGCCGAAAAGAGCCATGAATAATGTGGTGTGGGAAAATGCATTGTGGACTTATTTGCATGTCCCGGGCTAGTTTCCCAGAGTGCAGTGAAAAAACTATTTCTTGCAAATCTGAGTAAGAAATAAGTTTAACTTTGAATATAAACACAAATGTACTACTTATTTACTGTACCCTGTACAGTGAAGGCTTCTATAACGTTTTTGCTCACCATATGCTAAATAATATCTAGACATTGGAAATGTGGCAGTTAACACTGCCAATGCTTTATCCAGCCAACCAGCTTGGTATTCAATGTATTACAGAAACTTGCCATAGAAGAGCAGTATATTTCCAGTTACTGCCTGGCATACCTTGTTGCAGGATGCAAATTAATAGTCAGAACACTTTTCATGCAACAAAGAAAGCAAAAATCTAGTACTTGAAATATGCTGACAGTAAACTTGGAACTTGTAATTGATGTAATCTTAATCTTACCTGTGACAGGTGAAAAGATTCCTGCTTTGTAGGGATCCTCAAGGTTGTCATCATTGGTAGCCGCATTTAGCTGGGACCTCCCGAGCACATGAGGTGGAGTCGGCAAGTCGGAATCCATTTTATCTGGAGAAATAGTGCAAATACCATCACATTTTCTATCCTCTTATTCATGCCAAGGATTCCCAGTAAACAAATTCCAAGGACACTCTCACCAGCCCACAGATTGCTTCATGCCCTAAAAGAGCAGCCGTCTCCACTAATATCATTGTAAAAGGTCCTTTGTGATACAAAATATAAATACAAAACAATAAGGATTACCATGTACACCTCCTAGACATGTATTCAGTGAGGTTTATAGAGCTGTAGCAGGATATTAGACTACTCTAAATATGACATTTTTAGACAAAACTCTATTTTTGTATTACTTTTTATTTCAATACTAGTAACCGGCCCGTCATAATTGACGGTGTCATATGCACTCTCTCTCTGTGCTGTCTCTCTTTCTACGATGTGTCTCTCTACTCTCTTCCTCTCCCTCCAGTACAATTTGAATGCAACTGCAGTTGCTACAGTGCAAATTAGCCGTAACTGCTCATGCACGAGCCTATAGCTCATGCGCAGTTGCATTGGTGCGAATTGGACACAACAGTTGCTACTTAGAAAGAAGACGCAACTGCACATGCGCGATTTGGTACTATTTAGTAGCAGTAGCTTGTGAATAATGCCTATTATAGTGGATGTAAGAGATATGCAAGGGAGCTGGATTATGAATGCCTCTGATACAGGAGAATTAGTAGTGTATGAAAAAAAAATTGCATGAAAATCTCCCAAAATAAACATTAATTAGCTTACCTTGAAGTTAGCAAAATTTCCTATGTTTTTTGGATTTGCAGAAAATCCCACCTGAATTGGCATAACATTCAAATTCAGAATCAGGCTAATACATTGTATCATTCTTCACCTCAGTGGCTTCTAGCATGCTCGGTACAAGAACTGCAACAGTTACTTCCTGTGCTCTGTACCAGAAAGGTCAAAATATGTACCCTGCTGTGTGTACCCAGCTTATGTAAAAGTCCTGTGGGTGTGAACAGCTGGATTTGACTTTAGTGCAAATAACTATATAAGTAAACTGAACTTTTCTATACAATACATGATTTCATACACTACTAATTCTCCTCTATCAGATGCATTCATAATCCATCTCACTTACATATCCCTTTTAAGATGTTGCTTAAAACAAGGTTTAGAAATTAAAACAGTGTAAAGTGGTTTGCAATAAACACTTAAAGGGGCATGGGATTTCTCAGTGCAACTCTATGACAGAGCACTGAAAACATTTTTTTTGTTTTAAAAATTGATAAGATTTTTATATAACCCAGTTAATCCTTCAACTAACGGTTCCATTGCTTCCTTTAATTTAAAAGTACAAAAATCATAAACTTCCTGTAAAATGCAATCATGTTCTTTCATTTGGTGAATTCCGACAATCTAAACCAAAGGAAAAGTGTTGTTTACGTAATATTGAAGTTAAGACAGTATGTAAGTATTAAGAGGATACCTGTAACGTATAGTCCCTTTACTGTTCCATAAATTCAATAGAAATAAGATTCAGTAAACAGTTTGGGTGCTGTAAAATCAAACAATGAACCATTAAAAAACAATTATAAAACAGTGAAAAGTGCAGTACAGCTGCTCCGTATTTTTTTCAATAATTTTTATTTCACAAGTTTATATATTAACATACGATTTCTTGTATAATCAGAGTAAACGTAACAACAATGGGGTAGAGAGTAGAGGAGCCATATTTTTGACTGCTCTACATGATGGTGCTGAGCAATAGCAATGAGTTCAGAGTTTATCTAGCCTTAAAAAAACTTAAAAACACAATATTTAATAACACATGAACTTCACAGGGGTTGACAATTTCTTTGTGAAATTTAGGAGCCAGACAAAAATCTTGTACTAGACAGAGAATGGATTATATGTGGCAATATAAATCAAATATATATAATAAAAATAATAATAATAATTAATAGTACATTTGTGTTTACATTTGAACCTCTTAAAACAAGTTAAAAAGTTTGTTTCCTGCTTAGAATTCTGAGAAATACAGTTATTGCACTTAATTCTGGGAACCTGGGCAGGGAAATGCAAATGTGCCCACAAAGGCTTTACTCTTTAATCCGAATATTATTTCAAACATGGCTTATTTTAAGCATATGCCTGCTGTATTACAAAGCTGATGGATTATAAACAAGCCAGGAAACCTACCCACAGACAACATTGTTTCGAGATTACTACCTTTTATTATACCGGTTCCTAGCTTGTACAGTAGGTTATATATGTATATATATATATATATATATATATATATATATATATATATATATATATATATATATATATATATATATATATATATAAATACACACACACACACACACACATATACATATATAAATATAAATGTTAGCAGTAACATTTAGGAGCCGTGGCTCCCTGACTCCCGGGACTTATCTAGCCTGGAATATTATAAATTCTACATGTATTGCCTAATATAAATATTATGGATATTTAATCATATTTTGACAGTACAAGTATATTACCCAGCAACTTAAATTTGGAATATATGGACAAATAAATACTCAAGTGCAGTGCAGTACTATTTGTATAATTAAACAACACAGTGTTAAAGAGACACCAGCAGGATGGAAAAGGTCTCAATTCTTCAGGCATGACACCATTTTGTTCTCTCACTCTCTCGGTAAATAAAAATAAAAAAAGAGGCTGTGATGTTGGGAAAACGATAAGCATGATAATTATATCATAAGGTTACAGCACGCAATTATGGCAATTATATACTGTAGATATAAACACACACATAACATAAAACTAATGTCAAAACATTATGGTGGAGTTTCCATACCTTGGACAAGACCTAACTCATAACCAATAATAAACTGATGTTAAAGAAACCAAGATGGGATCATTAGATGTTATGCTGTTTTAGGCCCGTTCAGTTTTGGCTCATTTACTGCTCCTCCTGCCCCATTGCTACAAACACACATTTATAGATTTGTGTATATATACACATTATGTGAGAAAGTGTCAGGTAAAGGTATGTATAGATATTTCTTTACATATACAGTGAGGGGAAAAAAGTATTTGAACCCTCTGCTTATTTTGAACGTTAGTCCACTGACAAAGAAATGATCAGTCTATAATTAAATGCTAGGTGTTTTTTTTTTTTAACAGTGAGAGACAGAATGTCAAAAAAGTTAGATTGATTTGCAGGTCAATGAGGGAAATAAGTATTTGACCCCTTCGACTTAGTACTTGGTGGCAAAACCCTTGTTGGCAATTACAGAGGTCAGACATTTCTTGTAGTTGGCCCCCGGGTTTGCACACATCTCAGGAGGGTTTTTATCCCACTCCTCTTTGTTGATCCTCTCCAAGTCGTTAAGGTTTTGAGGCTGATGTTGGGCAACTCGAACCTTCAGCTTCTTCCACAGATTTTCTATGGGATTAAGGTCTAGAGACTGACTAGGCCACTCCAGGACCTTAATGTGCTTCATCTTGAGCCACTCCTTGTTGCCTTGGCTGTGTGTTTTGGGTTATTGTCATGCTGGAATACCCATCCACGACCCATTTTCAATGCCCTGGCTGAGGGAAGGAGGTTCTGACCCAAGGTTTGGCGATACATGGCCCCGTCCATCGTCCCTTTCATGCGGTGCAGTTGTCCTATCCCCTTAGCAGAAAAACACCCCAAAGCATAATGTTTACACCTCCGGTGGGGATGGTGTTCTTGGGGTCATAGGCAGCTTTCCTCCTCCTCCTCCAAACACTGCGAGTTGAGTTGATGCCAAAGAGCTAGATTTTGGTTTCATCTGACCACAACACTTTCACCCAGGTCTCCTCTCAATCATTCAGATGTTCATTGGCAAGCTTCAGACGGGCCTGTACATGTGTTTTCTTGAGCAGGGGGACCTTGGGGGCCTGCAGGATTTTAGTGTGTTACCAATTGTTTTCTTGGTGATTATGGTCCCAGCTGCCTTGAGATCATTAACAAGATCTTCCCATGTAGTCCTGGGCTGATTCCTCACCGTTCTCATGATTATTAAAACTCCTCGAGGTGAGATCTTGCATGGAGCATCAGACAGAAGGAGACTGGCAGTTATTTGGTGTTTCTTCCGTTTGCGAATAATCACACCAACTGTTGTCACCTCCCCACCAATCTTATCGATTGATAGGGGGGCAAATCAATTTATAACTTTGACATGCGTGTTTTTGTTTTTTAATTCTGTCTCTCACTGTTCCAATACACCTACCATTAAAATTATAGACTGATAATTACTTTGTCAGTGGACAAACATTCAAAATCAGCAGGGGATCAAATACTTTTTTCCCTCCCTGTATACATAATATTTTGTGGTACCGCATCAACAAAACTAGGCCTCCTGCTGTCCTAGGCCTGGGCCTCATTGTCCTGGGAGCATACCACTTAATAAATATATAAACTAGCTACTTGCTCGTCAAAAATGACGGGAACAAAATTGTAAGGCTGGCAATGCCGTTTGCCACACAATGTGAGGCTTTTGCTCCACTGAGCACCTTTGAGTGCTGAGCGCTCATTGCGAGCCTCTCCCCCATATACTTCAACTTTCCTGTTTTGCAATGATAACCTTCGGCGCTTATGGCGTGGCTCGCAATGAGCGCTCATTGCAGCCCAAGTCCTGCGTGCGTCTATGGCTCGCCTCACAACCCGCTTGCTCACAACTATATATGCGATACAGTTTTTTACATGCAGATATAAAACAGTAAAATGCTCACTCTTGGCTCTAAAAAAAAAGGAAAAATAAATTGCTATGTAGTGGAGGCTAGGAGAAAGAAGAATATACCCTAAAAAGTGGGACTGTCCCCCCAATAGTGGTCACATAGGATGTGTTAGATAGATTTTCTTTCAAAAGAGGAACTCTTTTGAGGATCACATTATGCTGAAACATAATAAATCAAAACCACTCAGTGCAATAGTTTCAGATTTTGTCTCATATAATAAAAACAAATAATTGTATAGTGCACTGTGTTTATGTATGTATATCACACACATATATTACAGTGGATATAAAAAGTCTACACACCCCTGTTAAAATGTCAGGTTTTTGTGCTGTAAAAAAAAAAAGAGAGAGACAAAGATAAATCATTTCAGAACTTTTTCCACCTTTAAAGTGACCTATAAACTGTACAACTCAATTGAAAAACAAACTGAAATCTTGTAGGTGGAGGGAAGAAAAAGAAAAATAATGTGGTTGCATGACCCTCTTATAACTGGGAATGTAGCTGTGTTCAGAATTTAGCAATCACATTCCAAATCGTGTTAAATAGGAGTCAGCATACACCTGCCATCATTTAAAGTGCCTCTGATTAACCCCAAATAAAGTTCAGCTGCTCTAGTTGGTCTTTCCTGAAATTTTCTTAGTCGCATCCCATAGCAAAAGCCATGATCCACAGAGAGCTTCCAAAGCATCAGAGGGATCTCATTGTTAAAAGGTATCAGTCAGGAGAAGGGTACAAAATAATTTCCAAGGCATTAGATATACCATGGAATACAGTGAAGTCATCATCAGGTGGAGAAAATATGGCACAACAGTGACATTACCAAGAACTGGAGCTCCCTCCAAAATTGATGAAAAGACGAGAAGAAAACTGGTCTGGGAGGCTACCAAGAGGCCTACAGCAACATTAAAGGAGCTGCAGGAATATGTGGCAAGTACTGGCTGTGTGGTATATGTGACAACAATCTCCCGTATTCTTCATATGTCTGGGCTATGGGGTAGAGTGGCAAGACGAAAGCCTTTTCTTACGAAGAAAAACATCCAAGCGAGGCTACATTTTGCAAAAACACATCTGAAGTCTCCCAAAAGCATGTGGGAAAAGGTGTTATGGTCTGATGAAACCAAGGTTGAACTTTTTGGTCATAATTCCAAAAGATATGTTTGGCGCAAAAACAACACTGCACATCACCAAAAGAACACCATGCCCACAGTGAAGCATGGTGGTGGCAGCATCATACTTTGGGGCTGTTTTTCTTTAGCTGGAACTGGGGCCTTAGTTAAGATAGAGGGAATTATGAACAGTTCCAAATACCAGCCAATATTGGCACAAAACCTTCAGGCTTCTGCTAGAAAGCTGAACATGAAGAGGAACTTCATCTTTCAGCATGACAACGACCCAAAGCCTACATCCAAAACAAAGGAATGGCTTCACCAGAAGAAGATTAAAGTTTTGGAATGGCCCGGCCAGAGACCAGACCTGAATCTGATTGAATATCTGTGGGGTGATCTGAAGAGGGCTGTGCACAGGAGATGCCCTCGCAATCTGACAGATTTGGAGTGTTTTTGCAAAGAGTGGGCAAATCTTGCCAAGTCAAAATGTGCCATGCTGATAGACTCATACCCAAAAAGACTGAGTGCTGTAATAAAATCACAAAGTGCTTCAACAAAGTATTAGTTTAAGGGTGCGCATACATATGCAACCATATTAATTTTATTTTTTATTTTTCTTCCCTCCACCAACAAGATTTCAGTTTGTTTTTCAATTGAGTTGTACAGTTTATAGGTCACATTAAAGGTGGAAAAAGTTCTGAAATTATTTATCTTTGTCTCATTTTTTTACAGCACAGAAACCTGACATTTTAACAGGGGCGTGTAGACTTTTTATATCCACTGTAACTAGACTGCGTGCGCGAGCGGAAACCGTTTGTTTAGACGTAGTTCCGCATTTTATAATGGTAATGTTATTAGTCTGCAGTTAGTGCTGTAAAATGGCTGTGATTGTGTATGTGTTAGGCGGGTGTGGAGCATTTAGCGTCCTTCCTAATAGTGTATTTAGTAGCTCGTACCGTTCGGCGTATGTGCTTGGCGGTGTTTTGCGTGCTGTCCCCCCTGCTGTGTGTGTATTTTCTTTTTTTATTTTAGTTTGTATTTTGTGTGTTTTTCATGTATTTTGCTGTGCGTGGTGCGGCCGTTAAGTTCGTATATTTTGCGGCTCGTATTTTTTTTTTTTGTAAGTAGCGGTTTCCATATATATATATATATATATATATATATATATATATATATATATATATATATATATATAAATGATTACTAGATTAGTGGACATTCGCAGCTGCTTCACTCTTCAATATATTAATATATATATATATATATATATATATATATATATATATATATATATATATATATATATATATATATATATTCCAAATAATATAAACTGAATGTTACTAAGCATCTTATATCTTACATTTGGTTAATGCATATTCTATTGAAGTAACAGATTAGCAACCGACATATGTAGAGAACACTATAATTTGCAAAAGCATATTAGTAAATAATCTCTTGAATTACAACATATCGGCAGCACTTGTGATGTCATTTTTTAAATAGGTCTGGAAAAAAAATGCCTATGAATTGTGCCCTGCCCCAGAATTTCTAGAATTCTTGTATGTAAGTGCAGTGTAGTTTATTTATAAAGGGTGTTCCCTTATATTATGCAGAATCATCCAGATCTAACTTGCAATAAAATACAAAATAATAAATTAACTAATCTACATCCCTTTGTATGCAGCAAAAAGATAATATTGTTTAAAACATGTGCTGATAAGCACCCAGTACTACACATAGGAGAATATCTTATACATAAGCATACATTATGTGTAGGTAGATCTGCACTGTGCAAAATGTATTTAGAATGGAATGTAAAATAATACAGCCTCTAATATGGTACATTATATATTTAAAAATGTATTTGCAAAATACTTTAATAGTAAAATTGAAAATATTCATAATGAACTCTCCTCTCAACGCGCCCATATCACACCTTCTCCTCAAAAAACAAACAGCAGTCTGCCCTCACCCTTTCCCAAACCTATTGCCACTATAAACTCCTTTAACCCTGTATCTGAGGATGAAGTTGCTAACCTTCTATCAACCTCTCGTCTCACAACTTGTCCACATGATCCTATTCCATCACAGCTGATCCCCCCCCCTCTCTACCACACTTATCCCAGCTCTCACACATCTATTCAACCTTTCCTTAGACACTGGCAAGTTTCCATCACCTTTGAAACAAGCCACAATTACACCCATTCTTAAGAAACCCACATCTGATCCAGCTTCTCCATCTAATTACCGCCCTATCTCTCTACTTCCCTTGGCTTCTAAACTACTTGAGCGTGTCGTCTACACTCGCCTTACACAATTCATTTCCTCCAACTCCCTCCTTGATCCCTTCCAGTCCGGCTTCCGGCCCCAACACTCTACAGAGACAGCTCTCACAAAAGTTACTAATGACCTGCTCAACGCCAAATCAAAGGGTCATTTCTCTATCCTAATTCTCCTGGATCTCTCTGCTGCTTTTGACACAGTTGATCATCCTCTTCTTGTCCAAATTCTCCACTCTCTTGGCATCCGTGACACTGCTCTCTCTTGGTTCACATCTTATCTAGAAAATCGAACATTTAGTGTCTCCTTCTCTGGCGCCTCTTCATCTCCTCGCCCTCTAACTGTCGGTGTACCCCAAGGCTCAGTCCTAGGCCCCCTACTTTTCTCCATCTACACATCCTCCCTTGGTGCCCTTATACAATCTTTTGGATTTCAGTATCATCTATATGCTGATGACACCCAAATCTACATCTCTGCACCTGAACTATCCCCCTCTCTGCTAGCTCATGTTGCCAATTGCCTCTCGAGCATATCCTCATGGATGTCTGCCGTCAACTCAAACTCAACATGTCTAAGACAGAGCTCCTTATTTTTCCTCCCTCTACTACAGCTTTCATTCCACAAATATCTCTCACTGTTGACAATGCCATCATCACTCCCACCTCTCAGGCCCGCTGTCTTGGGGTCCTACTAGACCCTTCCCTCTCTTTCATTCCCACATCCAATCACTCACAAAATCTTGTCACTTTCACCTAAAAAACATATCCAAAATACGCCACTACCTCACACAAGACACAACTAAAATTCTTATTCACGCTCTCATCATATCTCGCCTCGATTATTGCAACTCTCTCCTTGCTGGCCTTCCTATCACCCGTCTGTCTCCACTCCAATCCATTTTAAATGCATCCGCTAGACTCATCTACCATACTAAACGATCAGTGTCTGCAGCACCTCTCTGTCAGGCACTCCACTGGCTTCCCATAGCGTCTAGAATACAATTCAAAATCATGACCCTAACATATAAAGCCCTCCACAATAGTGCACCCTCCTACATCTCTGCTCTCATCCCAAAATACACTCCCACCCGCCCTCTTCGCTCTGCTAATGACCTTCTTCTCTTCTCCTCTCTCATCACCTCCTCTCACTCCCGTCTTCAAGACTTTTCACGTGCTGCCCCTATTCTTTGGAACTCTTTACCTCGCACCACCAGACTATCTGCCTGCCTCAGATCCTTCAAAATCTCTTTAAAAACACATCTATTCAAAAAAGCCTATCATCTTTAGCCTCTTCATTCACTATGCATCTCTCACTCTCCTGTACCTCACCCATACCCTTTAGAATGTAAGTTTGCGAGTTCTAATCTTGTGAGGTGCTTTAGGGAAAGCACAGTGTATATCAGATTGAAAGCTCAATAACAGGGTCTTCCATTATTTTCACTGTGGGGTATCGTTTATACTTGTACCTAACCCCTGTATTGCGCTGCGGAATATGTTGGCGCGTTATAAATAAAGGATAATAATAATAATAATAATAAAAATGCAATTATGAGATCAACCATTTTGGTTTCTGATTATTAACTTCTTGAGGTGGGAGGAGAATTTTGAATGCAAGGGAGTGGACGCAATAAGAGGCTGTCATCCATAACTGCCAGACTTTCTAGGAATGTGCATTAGTTTACAATTACACCCTCTCCTGAGAAATAACGGATACAAACAAATGAGAAAATAAAATGGACATCTGGTGTAAAGAATAATTGGGTATAAAATAGAAATGTACAGGCTGTTTATTTTATAAATGCATTGTGGCCATTATCAAGATTAGTTATTCAAAAGATGTTATAGAAACCATTGCTCACTTAGGTCCTTTAAAAGGACCAGTGCAGTTCAAGAAAAAGCCACTGGTTTGTCAAGTTTTTTGAAGACTCTGTTTACAAGTACAGGAATCCATTTTGTGATTGTTACATCACTTCCTCAGAGCTAATTCATGAGGGTGTGTGTTTTGGCATTAGTGAAGAAAGGGGTGGGGAAAAAAAGGAACAGAGAACTTATGTTAAGATAACTGGATAAGACTGATAGCACACTGTTTCTCCTTATGTCAGGAAATGCAACCATAACTCCAGTAATGTAAACACCCCGCTCACACCTTTCCTCTGACCTGCCTAGAAGCAGACTCCTTGTGTCAGGAAATGCAACCATATCTCCAGTAATGTAAACACCCCGCTCACACCTTTCCTCTGACCTGCCTTGAAGCAGACTCCTTGTGTCAGGAAATGCAACCACATCTCCAGTAATGTAAACACCCCGCTCACACCTTTCCTCTCACCTGCCCAGAAGCAGACTCCTTGTGTCAGGAAATGCAACCATATCTCCAGTAGTGTAAACACCCCACTCACACCTTTCCTCTGACCTGCCTAGAAGCAGACTCCTTGTGTCAGGAAATGCAACCATATCTCCAGTAATGTAAACACACCTCTCACACCTTTCCTCTGACCTGCCCAGAAGCAGACTCCTTGTGTCAGGAAATACAGTGTAAACAGCCCTCTCACACCTTCCGGATCTATCCTGATTTATGTGAACATTTCTGAATGCACTGGAAGTGCGCCGCCGCCAACTCTAGGGATGTGGCCGCGCTCGCGTCTCCTTGTAGCTGTCAAAAATAGGCTTGCTGGCCTCGCGTCCCTAGAGTCAGCAGCAGTGCGCTTCCAGAAATGTTGCACGTATAACAGGATAGGTCACACCTTCCCTCTCACTTACCCAGAAGCAGACTCCTTGCTTCAGGAAATGCAACCATATATCCAGAAATGTAAACACCCCACACACACACCTTCCCTCTCACTTGCCCAGATGCAGACTCCTTGCTTCAGTAAATGCAACCATATCTCTCCAGAAACGTAAAACAACCCTCTCACACACAACTTCAAGTACATATCATGGATTCCCCCAGGGCCCAGCAGAGACACCAACATTATTTTATAATTAAAAATCAGCTCTATGTCTTTCTCTACTTCTTAATTATGCTCTTAGTTAGACTCAAAGTTTTCAAATATGTGTTTTCATCGTGCATTGGTCCTTTAAAGAGACAGCTCACTAGAACATGCAATACTGAACACCCTGGGACATCATAATAATAAGCTAATAACATGTCAGCAGCCAGTATCAGCTCAATGCATTGTGACAAATAATCCCTGCCCTTTACATGAACCACAAACACAATCTCTGCAGTATATCAGCATGCAATAACCTGCTGACCCAGAAGGGCCTGCAGGGGAAGTGCCAATGCTAGTTCAAGGCAGCTAGTTAATATTACCGTGCAGCAGATAGGTCTTTTGCACCCCTCCTCAGTGCAGCTGGGTGTCCTCTTTGCTGCAGTGTATCAGCTGCAGAGGTTGCACAGCCTAGATCACAACACTGCACAGAGCGCGAGCCATGCTACACTGTGCGCGAGCCCCAGTGCCTGTGACAGGCTACACCCCCCTGCCAAGATGTATTTCACAATCACGAAGGCATTGTAATCTATCAGTTTCTGGTTGGCTCGACGTCAGAGGCTGCCGATGTCAGCGGCTAGCGATTGCTTCTCCTGCCAGGCTAAGCAGTGACACATACACATGATGTTGTACAGCACTTCTAAATAAAGCCTTTAGCAGCCTGAGCCCTGCATTCCTGGAAATGTTTCCTGCTTGGGATGGGATTTATGGGAGTCCTATAAACTTATACAAGTATGATTTGGACAGCTAGGTGTTTGAGATTATTAATATAATAATAATAATTATTAATATTCAATACTATTATTATTCATTATTATTGTCATTATTATTAATAGTTATGGATATTATTATTAAATAATTATTCTTATTAATCATTATTTATAATCAGTATTATTATTATTATCATAATTAGTATTATTATTAATTATTATTATTATTTATAATTATCATTATTAGCGTATCAATAATCATTACTATGTTACTATTTTTATTATTATTAATCAATATTATTATTATTATTATTATTAATCATTATGGGTATTATTATAAAAAAATCAAAAATGACAGGGCAATAAAATTGTAAGGCAGGCTGTTTGCCACAGACAGTAAGTGTTTTGGTCGTCTGAGATCCTTCGGCGCTCATTGCAAGCCTCACGCTGAGCGCCTTTGGAGCTCATCGCATGGCTCGCAATGAGCGCCTTCGACGCTCATTGCAAGCCTCTTGCTTAGTGTATTTTTTGTTATCAGAGGGGCTCTTGCTGTCATTGTAATGTGTGCGCTGATCTGCTTTTTGCGCTTATTGCAAGCCTGTTCCCTGGTGTAGTCTGTGTGCTATGAGCACCGTTGGCGCTCGTTGTGAGGCGAGCAGGGAAAGGCTTGGCATTTATTGCGATAGTGTTTTTTTTTGTGTATATGTAGGTTTTTATGGTAATTAATTAATTAATAAATTAATATATTTTACCTATTTGTAAGTAATATATGCAACAAGCATTGTGCTGAAGAGCTGACAATCTGTTTTGATGTTCCTGCAGCATACAATGTCGGTTTGCACTGTTGTTGAGCTGAGGTGTAAGTGTCAGCAATGTGTGCAGTGTGTAGTGTAAATAGGCTGCGTGCGCGACGGGAAGCCGTTATTGTAGCTGTGTACTTCCGCATTGTGTAAGTTAGTGTTGTAAAATGGCGGCAAATGCGTCCTTGTTAATAGTGTATCTTGTACCTCGTACGGCTTTTGAGAAAAGTCGTATGTGCTTGGTGGTGTTTTGCGGCTTTAGGGGTCGTATAGCCTTGTTTTCGTTTTTTCCGGCGGCCATTTTTTCTCTCGCTTAGGGGATTTTCGTATGTCTAAAGACGTCCTCGGTGTCCCCCCGTGCTGTGCGTAAGGTTTTTATTTAATTTTTGTGTGTATTTAGTGTTTTATTAATGTTTTCCGTTGTGTGCGGTTCGGCCGTTAAGGTCGTATTTTTGTGAGTTCGTAATGTTTTTTTTTTAAGTCCCGCGGCTCGTATTTTTTTGTGTAAGTCCGTATTTAGTCATTGCGTGTTATATGTATTTTTTCAAAGTCCCGCTTCTGTGGCTGTTTGTAACCGCTTGTGAGGCGCCGTAGAGCCTCCACCTCCGTAAATGCTGCCCCTCGCTTTGCGAAAGGGACGCAGTTCTTGCGAGCTCACTTTGCGAGCTTGCAAAGTGTGACGACGTTTCGTAGTTTGACAACTATTATATGTGATCATTCTTAATAATCATTATCACATATATAGTTGTCAGTGTGGGGAACATTTGCGATGTTGGTCACGCTTTCCCCAGGTGCGCAACTGCAAGCCTCGCAAATCGAGGCAAGCAGTTCAGGCACACATGACTTAGGCTAGCATGACTTAGGCTGCAATGAGCGCCAATGTCGCTCATTGCACTGCAAGGCGAGCAGTTGAGGCATGGGGGACTTAGGCTGCAATGATCGCAATGCACGCAGTTAGTTCAACGCATAACTCGAAGACACCTAAAAACCACCAAAATAATTAAAAAAATAATAACACACTCACACACAGCACAGGGGGAGAGCCAGGAAGCCTGGGAGTGAGGTTGCAAACTAATTGTAGTCAGATTTTGTGTTTTTCGACGCTCGAAAATTGGTTAAGCGAGGGAAAATGACAGTCGAAAAAACGTAAAAAAAAAAAAAAAAGGATGAAAACGACGTTGCGCAACGCCAGGCACGCAGGACTTACAAAATACACAACGCTGAAGACAGTAACACTTACATGAACAACGCCAGGGACGCGGGACTTTTAAAATAAAACCAACGGCAGTCAGCGCGCATCACGAAAACGGTGCTCAGACAAGCAAAAGTGTCACATTGTATGGCAAACAGCATTACCAGCCTTACAATTTTATTCCCGTCATTTTTGACAGGCAATTTCCTAGTTATTATTATTTATATTAATTATTATTTTTATTGTTATTATTATTATTATTAATAATAATAATAATTGTTATTAGTATTATTATTAATGAACATTATTATTAGTATTATTGACATTGACATTATAATGACATTAATGCGGAGAGTGCCGCCCCTTTTTGCGTTAACTCAGGCGGGTCTAGGGGCCCCGTCGCCGCGGGTACATCTGGTTGAGGGGTCAGACCCTCATTCAACGAGGGCAGCTGCAGGTGGGCACAAAATTGGCGTTTCAAATACGTTTGTGCGGATCCCCATACGGTTGGGCGCAATGCTGACGTGGCTAGAATGCTTTGGTAGGTTGCCGGCTAAAGCTGGGGCGGCCACCCTGCTACGCGAGCCGGGAAGGGTTCAAGATTCCATGCATTGACGCACGACCTGAGTCGCGTCTCCAGAACTTGAAGACGGTGAAGGAATTTTCCGGGGTGGCGTCCGATTAAAAATCCGGGCTGAGGTAGAACTGGTCCCTCCATTCCTTTCCAGGGTTTGGTTATTTCCCCTCTAGGCAGAGTGCCGAAGAAGGAAACAGGAAAATTCCGCCTCATCCAGCATTTATCCCATCATCCGGGTAGCTCGCTTAACGTCTGGATCGACAAACAGTATTCGTCAGTGTCTTACGCCCCTTTCGATCGGGCCACGGTCTTGGTGAGGCGGCGGGCGTTGGGGCCAAAATGGCGAAAGTGGATATCGAATCTGCGTTTCGTTTACTACCAGTGCATCCTCAGAGTCATCGGTACCTTGGCTGTTTTGTTGACGGGCAGTACTTCATGGACCTTTGTATACCCATGGGATGTTCTATTTCCTGTTCCTATTTCAAAGCCTTCAGTGTGTTTTGCAATGGGTAGCGCACACCGAGTCGGGTTGCCACAGGATTGCCCATTACCTCGACGATTTCCTTTTTGTGGGTTTCGCAGGTCTCGCCAAATGCGACTTCATACTGAGGACCTTTTCACGGATGCGTCAAGATTTCGGGTGTTCCGCTGACGGACAAAAAGTCAGAAGGGCTGACCACGGAATTGACGTTCCTGGGGACTAAAATCAATCAATCAATTACAAATTATAAAGTTTATTAGGTACAAAATAAAATAACCTTTCCCATACGTTAAGAGGCAGCTCCCCACTTATAAAAATCAACTTAAAACATTTAAAAAATCCCTTGGCAACTCCTGAGACAAAAATGTCAAGTTCTTAAAAGACAGTCCTTTGATCTGTTAATAAGATTCTCTGCCAACAGTCTCAAACATAAATATTCATATAGCACTGTACAGCATCCAAATTAGGCTTCACTGGCTAATTATAGATGTTCACTTGTGTCATATTAAAACAACCTAATAACAATCCGCATATATCTACTGGTTAGAACCACATCCCAGTCCTCATTCATACCGGATAAGTCCTGCAGGTTGCTTCACCCAGCCTATCTATCCAGGCCGATCTTAAAGGGACATGGAAGGTTTCTGGATTTCACTAGGAATCACATTTATAGTTGTGGATCTTGCTATGTTGGTTACGCAGTTGCGTCCCTTGCAATGCCTCTGAAGGTGCTCATTGCAGTCAGCGGCGCCGGCACACTTGCGAGCCTCGCAGAGCGAGGCAAAGCAGCCTCGCAGTACTCATTGCAGCCAGCGGCGCAGTGATGGTCGCAACTGTGAACCAAGCGCGTAACTCGAAAAACCCTAAAACCTAAAACAATAATTTAACAAATATAATAACACACTCACAGACAGCACAGGGCGAGAGCCAGGAAGCCTGGGAGTGAGGTTGCGAGTGATTTTGAGCCATATTTGGGGGGTTTTGTCAATCCAAAATCGACCAAGCGAGGAAATAAATGGAGGACGAAAAACTTAAAAAATTCTGAAACTGGATGAAAACGAGGCTGAGCAAAGCCAGGCACGCAGGACTTAGAAAATACACAAAGGCAAAGACAGTAACACTTACACCACAACGCCAGGCACGCGGGAGTTTCAAAATAAACAAATGCCCTTCAGCGCGTAACACGCAAACATACAGCAGACACACAGAGGACAAACACACAGAGATTGTGGAAAGAGACACATGACATTCCCAAGCACAAAACTTGCAGGTTAACGAAACCTGCTATGAGTTGCCCGTACAGGAGGCGGGAGGAAAGACTTGCAATGAGCTCCAAAGGAGTTTATCGCAGGGCTTACGATTAGCACCGCGAGCGGGAGAGGCTTGCAATGAGCATCGAAGGCGCTTAGCGCGGGGTTCATGTTTAGCGTTGAAGGTGCTCAGAGGAGCAAAAGCCTCACATTGTGTGGCAAACAGCATTGCCAGCCTTACGGGCAAGTTCCGAGTATAATAAAATATATAATAATATAATATATTTACTGAATATATGCACACACACACACACATATATAATACAGCAGGCATATGCTTAAAATAAGCCATAGTTGAAATGGTGTTTGGATTAAAGAGTGAAGCCTTTGTAGGGACATTTGCATGTCCCTGCCCAGCTTCCCAAAATTAAGTGCAATAATTTAATTTTCGGAATTCTAAGCAGGAAGCAAGTTCAAATCTGAACAAAATAGTAAAATGTATTTACTGTACGGTGGTGGGCTTCTATCGCTGTTTTGCCCACCATAAATTAAATTATTGTTGTGGTAAACTATCTCCTTACAAAATCTAAAAGGGAGTAATCTGTGGGTTGGTTTCCTGGCTTGTGCATAATCCATCCTGGGCTTCATTTAAAGCTGTGTAATACAGCAGGTATATGCTTAAAAGGAGCCATGTTTTAAATGGTATTCGGATTAAAGAGCGAAGCCATTTGCATGTCCCTGGCCAGGGTACCAGAACGCAGTGCATTAACTGTGTTGCTCGAAATTCTGAGCAGGAAAATGTTTTTTTAACTTTTTCTAGATATTCAAACGTGAACACAAATGTACTATTTATATATATATATATATATATATATATATATATATATATATATATATATATATATATATAAAAATATGCAGTGCCTTGCAAAAGTATTCACCCCCCTTGGCATTTTTTGTGTTTTGTTGCCTCACAGCCTGGAATTAACATGGATTGTTTGAGGATTTGCATCATTTAATTTACAGAACATGTCCACAGCTTTGAAGATGTTTTTTTTTTTATTGTGAAGCAAACAACAAATAAAGCTAAATAACAGAAACAAGTCAATGTGCATAACTATTCACCCCCCTAAAGTCAATACTCTGTAGAGCCACCTTTTGCGGCAATCACAGCTCCAAGTCACTTTGGATAAGTCTCTATAAGCTTGCCACATCTGACCACTGGGATTTTTGGCCCATTCCTCCTTGCAAAATTGCTCCAGCTCCTTCAAGTTGGATGGTTTGTGCTTGTGAACAGCAATCTTTAAGTCTGACCACAGATTTTCTATTGGATTGAGGTCTGGGCTTTGACTAGGCCATTTCAACACATTTACATGTTTCCCCTTAAACCACTCAAGTGTTGCTTTAGCAGTGTGTTTTGGGTCATTGTCTTCCTGGAAGGTGAACCTCCGTCCTAGCCTCAAATCATGCACAGAGTGCTACAGGTTTTGCTCAAGAATATGCCATTTTGTTTTTTGCTGAAAGTAATGGCTTTCTTCTGGCCACTCTGCCATAAAGCGCAACTCTATGGAGCGTACGGCTTATTGACGTCCTATGTACAGATACTCCAGTCTCTGCTGTGGAACTCTGCAGCTCCTCCAGGGTTACTTTAGGTCTCTGTGCTGCCTCTCTGATTAATTGATTAACTGATTGATCCGGTCTGTGAGTTTTGGTGGGCGACCGTCTCTTGGCAGGTTTGCTGTTGTGCCATGTTCTTTCCATTTTGTTATGATAGATTGAGGGTGATCCTGGAGATCATCAAAGATTTGGATATTTTTTTATAACCTAACCCTGACTTGTACTTCTCAACAACATTGTCCCTTACTTGTTTGGAGAGTTCCTTGGTCTTCATGGCAGTGTTTGGTTAGTGGTGTCTCTTGTTTAGGTGTTGCAGCCTCTGGGGCCTTTCAAAAAAGGTGAGTATATGTAATGCCAAATCATGTGACACTTAGATTGCACACAGGTGGACATCATTTCACTAATTATGTGACTTCTGAAGGTAATTGGTTGCCCCAGAGCTTTTTATGGGCTTCATAACAAAGGGGGTGAACACATGCCAATTTTCTGTTTTCTATTTCTAAAAAATAGTTTTATGTATATATTTTTCTCATTTCATTTCACTAACTTAGACTATTGTGTTCTGATCCATCACATACAATTCAGATTAACAAAACATTGAACTTAAGGCTGTAATGTAACAAAATAGGTAAAAAGTAAAGGGTTAATACTTTTGCATTATACTTTTGCATATACATATGTAAATGTATAGATCGACAAGTATATATACCGTATTTATCGGCGTATAACACGCATCTCATTTTAAGAAGAAAATTTCAGGGGAAAAAAATAATTTTTAAATAAAGAACTTTGAAGCAAAATCCTCAACCTCCCTCCTCATCCTCAACCCCCTCCTCATCCTCCCTCCTCAACCCCCCCATCCTCAACCCCCCATCCTCATCCTCCTTCCTCAACCCCCCTTCTCAACCTCAACCCCCCTCCTCAACCTCCCTCCTCATCCTCAACCCCCCTCCTCATCCTCAACCCCCCTCCTCATCCTCAACACCCCTCCTCATCCTCAACCTCCCTCCTCATCCTCAACCTCCATCCTTATGCTCAACCCCCTCCTCAACCTCCCTCCTCATCCTCCCTCCTCAACCCCCCATCCTCAACCCCCTCCTCAACCTCCCTCCTCAAACCCTCTCCTCAACCCCCCTCCTCAACCCCCCATCCTCATCCTCCTTCCTCAACCCCCCTATCCTCAACCCCCTCCTCAACCCCCCATCCTCAAACCCCCTCAACCCCCATCCTGATCCTCCTTCCTTAACCCCCTCCTCAACCTCAACCCCCCTATCCTCAACCCCCCTCCTCAACCTCAACCCCCCTTCTCAACCTCTCCCTCCGCATTCTAACCCCCCCTCCTCAACCTAAACCCCCCTCCTCAACCTAAACCCCCTAAATACCTCCCCCTCACTTACCTGCTTCTGCTCCGGCCTCCGCTCCGCTCCTTGACCCGACACCCGGTATATGCTAATGAAGTGGCGTGCATGTGACGTCACATGCGCGCCGGGTCAAGGAGCGGAGGCCGGAGCAGAAGCAGGTAAGTGAGGGGGAGGTATTTAGGGGGGTTTAGGTTGAGGAGGGGGGTTTAGGTTGAGGAGGAGGGAGGATGAGGAGGGGGGAGGGAATATTGGGGTATAACACGCACCTATCATTTGCCCCCTATTTTCAGTGAGAAAAAGTGCGTGTTATACGCCGATAAATACGGTATATATATATATATATATATATATATATATATATATATATATATATAAATAGATATATAGATAAAGTAAATAAATAGTACATCTGTGTTCACAAGTCTAAAACAAGTTAAAAAACCTGCTTCCAGCTCAGAATTCCAAGAACAACAGTTATTACACTGCATTCTGGGAAGTTGAGCTGGGACATGCAAATGTGCACACAAATACCTCGCCCTTCAAGCCATAGTCATTTTCAAACATGGCTTCCTTTAAGCTCTTGCCTGCTGTATTACACAGCTTTATTGCAGAGCTAAGGCTGGATTTTACACAAACAGAGAATCCTATCCATGTACAGCTGTTTCAAGCTTACTGGCTATCATCAGCATGGAGCGGGATCTCAGCTTGTGTTGTGGATATAGATATAGATATGTAAAAACAAATAAAAACATATACACAAACACATAATCATTCATTTTTTTATATATATTTACATACTGTATTTTTCAATGCATAAGACTATACTTTTTTCCTAAATTGTAAACTCCAAAATTGTGGGTCGTCTTATACACGGAGGTCGTCTTATACACAGGTGTAACCAGTTGAGAGACCCTGCGCTTGCCGTAGCGCAGCTTCCGGTTCCTTGTTTTTGCGAACAAGCTTCCTCCAATCACTAGCCTGTTAGCTCCTAGGCGGGGGTAGGGTTGTGCTGGATGATCGGATTGTTCTGTATGTCAATTCTAACTTTAATATTTTGAGCACTAACGCTCAATATGTCTGAAAATAAAAAACAATATGTAAATAAAGCTTCAGAGAGACAGTTTGGACCCCTCACACTGAGTGCTCTATTTCATGTTACTGTATTAATACACAGGTACTTTGAACATTTAAAATGCTCCCACTCAATCTAAGATGCGGGCCTTGCTATGATCGCCATCGGCTCTCATTGCAAACCTCTTCCTCCTCCTCTACTTTACGGCCTCGCGATGAGCGCCTTCGTCAAACAAGTCTTTGTTCTTCTTTGTGGAGAACCCTAGGACCTCTTCAGATGATTTTGAGGTGTTCTCATAGAGCATCTGAAGAGAGATTCGTGAAGCATCCTTGATCTTCTAGTCTTGACTGGAGATTCACCAGGAAGTCGGCATTCACTTCAGCGGAGGTTCATCTTTAACTGTTTCCTTGGGGCTACTTTCCTCTTTGACTTAGGATTGAAGTGGAGATGAAGTTTGCAGCGCACCAGGTGGTGATCCGTATTACATTCTGCGCTGGGCATCACTCGGGTAAGTAGGACGTCTCAAAGGTGTTGCTGGCACACCAGAATGTAGTCTATAAGATGCCAGTGCTTGGACCGAGGATGCATCTAGGTTGTCTTCAGTCTGTCTTTCTGCTGGAAAACAGTGTTGGTGATGGTTAGTTTCTGCTTTGCGCAAAACTCTAGCAGAAGGTGCCCGTTTTCATTATAGCATCCAACACCGTGGTTGCCAAGTACCCCTTTCCAAGCTTCTGAATCTTTGCCTACTCTGGCATTGAAGTCTCAGTGGATGATGACATCTCTACGAGATTGCGCAGGTCAGTGTAAAACTTGTCCTTTTCCGCACAATCAGCTTGAAGAGTTGGGGGATATACACTGAAAATTGTAGCATGCTCTTTGGAGTAGTAGATACATGAAAATGATGCGGTCAGAGTGATCCTTTGGCAGATTATCAAGTTTGGAGGCAAAATGGTTCCTGAACATGATGCCCACACCAGAGAGGAATTTCTCTGTTTCTGGCTTGCCTGACCAGTAGAGGGTGTAGCCTGCAACAAGTTACTGAAGGCTTCCTTCCTCTGGGAGGTGGACTTCATTGAGGGCAATGATGTTGATAGCCAGCCTTGACAGTTCGTGGGCTACTAGAGTAGAGCGCCATTCTGAGCGTCCACTGTCTGCTGTGTCAAGCATAGTTCTGATGTTCCAACATTAGAATTTCAGTCCAAGTACACCTTGTGAGGCAGGTGTGAGCCTTTTACTCTTTGCTGAGTTTCGACCACATTTAGAGATGCCCAAATGGCTGAAGTGGAGACGAGCGTTCTTTAGGCCACCTTTTCTAGGCCCCTCTAAATGTGGAGCAAGCAGTGTTGTCCCTAGAGAAGGCTGCTTGGTTGTTCAGGGTGCTGCCGAATGATGGTGTTTGAGACTTTGAGACTGTGGCTTCCAGTGACATCTTCCACCTGCCTTTTCCCCCTTTCCCATTGCTGCAGGGCTTGAAAATGTTGTTTGTCTAGATGTAGACGTATCCCTTGGTCCTGCACAATGGAGTTTTTAGGTGAGATGTAGTGTGCGTTGTACTGGTCCCACCCTTTACACTTAGGGTTCATCTGTTATGGCCTAGCAAGCTTGGACGGTTGTAGGTGTTATATTGAAGTGTCCTTCTCCTAGATGGATTGCCTTACAGGGCTAACGAGCTGCACATGCCCGGGATTGAAATCAGAGTTTTCCTTCTCTTAGTCTGGCTACCAATCAAGGCTAACAAGCCCAGCCGGACAATCGGTCACGTCATAACGTAGCAAGCTCTGTGAAAACAGGGGCACCAACGAGAAGGTGTTGCTACGGACATAGTAATGTAGGAGAGGCCATATGCAATGACCTCCTGACTAGCGAGCCAGACAGTGGTAATGCAGCAATCACTACACCAGAAAAGGAGAGGCGATGTATTGCGCATACACTTTCCCTGGACGAGTGGGCTGTACGGCCCAGGTATCCCACCGACCTAACAGACATTTAATAGCATGAACCGAGTAGTGGCCAGTCATTTAAAGGCAGGCTCTTCCTGTGCAAGCATTGTGAAGACAGATCTTTGACTTACTATGTCCACATTTTGTATAGGACAGGACATTGTGAATATGAATCAGGTTCTTAGGCCATGAAAATTATAACTCTGACTGATTAAATGCAAAAATCATTGAACAGGAATTAATGCTCATGGCTCTTTTACAAGTCAGTGACACTTCTGACATCCTGATATTGCTGCATTGCGTTTTTAGCCTTGTTTTTTCTTCCTGATGATAGTACTCAGTGTTTTACAAGACATTAAGATCTTTCCTGTTGGTTGACCGCCACCAGTGCCAGTGAGCTGCCAGTATATGCCAGTCAATTTCTAACCCTAATGCTAAACCTAAACCCTAAACATAACTTTAAACCCCAAACCGTAACCCCTAACTCTAATCCTAACCCTAAACCCTAATATTAAGCCTTACCCCTAACCCTAGCCCTAAACTCTTACCCTGAACCCTAACCCTAACACCTAATGCTAGGAAATTAAGGAAACTTCATTAAAATGTTTTGCCGCGCTACATAGTTACCGTCGCTGGCTTTTCTGGAGGCCAAACAACAGGAAATTTACGGGCATTTTTTGGGAGAAACTGCTTCAACAATTATACTATATACTGGTAAAATCTAAATACATCTATAACTGAACATGTGTGTCAGCTCCTTGTGAAATGCTGACACCTAGTGGACAAGTAGGACAAATCATAGTTTATTCTATTCATAAAGGAAACTTAAAAGGACATGGAAGTTTTCTGGATTCTACTAGGTATATAATATACCTGCGTATCTGTTTACTTTTATGTTCTTTATTTTAATAAGAAATGCTTATAAGCTGTGTCTTCAAACAAATATCACCTGCCTGGGTCAGCCCTCTGCAGCTCCCAAAGTCACAGACTCTGTAGTACTTGCTGTTCTGTAGTACTTGCAATCAGGAGGAAGTAAAGACTGAAACATTTGTATCACAATCTGGCAGTTGCTGTTTGTTTTCTCTCTGCCTGTCTCCTTATGGGCAATTTCACCTGTGACCCCAGCAACCATCGTTTCCTTTAGAGGTCACACACTGTACCCTGCAGGGTACACTTTATGTAAGCTTCCTAGGGGTGTGCACATCCACATATCAGTATCTAGTATATAAATAAGTACATTCAACTTTTCAATATAATACATATTTTTCTACTAATCAGTAGCTGTTTATTAGGAAACATTTGAAACCCAGCTCACTTACACATTCCTTTAAGCTATTGTTTTACATGAAGTAAATAAATGCATAATAATCTTATAATAAGAATAAAATGTAAATCTTACAATACATAATGATCCTTTCACTTGCTTTTCCTTACTGAGGTTTGCAATGTACAGCACATATTTCTATATTCTAAATTGCAGCAAAAAAAACGGAGGTGCTGAATCTGAGAACAAACAATACTAGAGTAGGCATATTCTATAGGCATACTAACCTCTTTTTTGAGCACCTCTGTATTTGTTGTTGCTTATACAAATGGCCCTTAGGGCTTAGTCTTCCTAAGTGTGATAGAGGGCTCCAGAAGTGGACCTCTAGCTCACTTTGACTTAGGGAGTACAGCTACAACTCACTGACGAGGCCCAACTAAGGCTGAAATGTACACATGGGATTTGCTGTTGCTCATGTTCAGGGTTGATTTGCCTAGTGTTTCGGAGCTGGAGCACTCTATTGAGTGAGACCAGACTGATTTACTACAGGATATTTCTCTCTGAGAAGGGTACAAGTGAGTGGATTATCATGTCTATAGAACTAACCTATTAAGGTTAGTTCATTCTCTGATAGAGCACCTCCATTTTTATTTTTGTTGCTTATATTTTAAATTGCCCACAGCAGGACAGGCACACCCTGGATCTGCCATGGGTTAGGTCCTCGTATAGGGTGGGTATGACTATACTCAGTGACCACAGGCAGAGTACAGAGATTCTCTTTTGAAAACAGCGTAATTGTATTATAAAGTAGTTTCCCTGAGCTAATGAAGTACAGCTCTCATGCATACAATCATTGGCCAGAAGTGACTTTATTGGGGATGGGTATGGAGTTTTATAGGGGACTGAACCAGAGGGCAGTCAGATATTAAATAGGAAACAAGCAACACATCAAGTAACAAGTAGCACATCCACATACCCAACTTAATCCTCCTTCCTTCTTAAGTCTCCCTCATTGTCCACTAATTAACCAAGGTACCAGTCTCAGGATGTTGACATCAGCAGGGGAAAATTCCCTGGTGGGGCTGTGGTGCCAGCAAGTCTTATCCCTTACCTTAACTTCCCCGCACATAGAAGCATATACCACAAGCATGGGAAAAATAATAGGCATTGTGTCTGGTATCATGTCCAAGTCACATCCTCTCAACCCGTTAGATGGACTCACCAATTTTGCATTCCCATCTCATCAAGTTAACCATTTTTAGTTTCAAATAACCCTCACACTATCAAATCAATCTCATTGTATTTACCTAATCTAATCAGCAAGACATTTCCCCCTTCACTACCATTTCCTAAATTTCAGCCAATGTCTTGCCACATTAACCAGTCACGCTGATCACTTCTCCCCTCGCTTTGTTACATATGGACCCCAGCACTAGGACAGCATTGAAAACATGGGCTTTACCTTGCAAATCAGATTGTTTCATTCTCAATATTACAATTTCACATTACTTTTTCTGCAAATAAGGAACTTTGCTACAAATCAGATAACCAATAAAATAACCTCTTACAGCATTTGAGAAATGATGTGCCCTTGAAAATGCACCTTACAATTTAAATTTTTATATAGATAATACACAGTTTTCCTATTGAAAATGTTTCTCTCTCCCAGACATGACCCTGAAGCGATATGGCTTTATTCCAGGGTAGGTTCACCCCTAGTTGTGCCTTTTTTCCAAGACTTCTCATCATACTTAGATCCCTTATCAAAATTCCCATTCTCAGGCATAAGACCATCCGCCAAATTTATCAATCGGTGTTTGTATTTGCATTGTATATGATGACTTGTCAGTCTACTGTGTTGATTTTATTGTTTGGCCATCATCCTGCTCCCCTACCCAATTTACTTCATTACTTTGTACCCCCACCATAAAAAAAAGAGAAAAACTATTTGAAACAAACTACATGTTCCTTCTTTTAGCATATGAAATTGATAAATACAGTCGTCTATAATCACATATATAGTTGTGAGAAGGCGGGTTGTTGCTAACTCTTGTGGTTGTTGCTAACAGTTGCTGACAAGGAGCGCCAAACTACGACCCTCTACGACAATCTGCTCGCGAATGCGGACCCTCGCAAAGCGAGGGGCCGCATTTGTGGAGGTGGAGGCTTCCACGTCGGCTGCAATGAGGGACTCACAACGGAAAATTTACGGACTTACCATAAAAAAATATGACATGCGGGACTTCGAAAAAAAAACATTCTGACCTCGTAAAAATACGACCTTAACGCCGGAACCGCACTCACATGAAAACATTAAAAACACAATAAATACACACAACAAATACATAAAGAGCTTACCCACAGCAAGGGGGGCACCCAGGACCTTTGCAAGTGAAGTTACACCTCAATTTAAGTCCAAATTCCAGAGTTTAGACACAGGAAAATCCCCTAAGCGAGAGAAAAAATGGGTGCCGAAAAAAACGAAAACGAGGCTACAGGACTCTAAACACGCAACACACCACCAAGCACATACGGATTTTCCAAAAAGCCGTACAAGGTACAAGATGCACTATTGACAAGGACGCTACATCATACACAGCCGCGTACCACATACACATTAGCCACCATTTTACAACACTAACTTCCTGAATGCGGAAGTACACAGCTACCCTAACGGCTTCCCCTCGCGCACGCAGCCTATTTACACTACACATTGCACACATTGCTGACACTTACACCTCAGCTCCACAACACTGCAAACCTACATTATATGCTGCAGGAACATCAAAACAGATTGTCAGCTCTTCAGCACAATACTTCCTGCATATATTACTTCCAAATATATTTATTAAATGAATAAATAAATTCATTTATTAATGTATTACTTATTTCATTAGCATACAAAAACAAATATACACAAAAACAAAACAAAAACTCTCACAATAAACACAAAACCCATTCACCGCGCGTCTCCACCAAACAGCATTACCTGCCTTACAATTTTATTGCCATCATTTTTTGTTGGGCACTTTGCTAGTCTATGTTATATTTTTAGCTTTCACAGAATAATTCAATTCTTTGCTATTGTGTACTTTTCCATTGCTTTATAGAATACCTGATAAAAGCAAACATGGAACATAATGTTCTTATAATTTCCATACAAATGTACAGTTACAGATAGTGAAAAACATAAACAGTGCATCTTAGGTAAGGAAGTAATTCATATTTAACTTCGTCTGTGCTTATTAATATTTATAGAAATCCCTTTTTGAAAATGACATACAATGAATTGATTTACTTATTTATTATGATTACGTTCATCTCTGAAGTGTGGAGGTTCTAGTTTAGTGCATTATTCATCTAACACAATTGTATGCCTTTGTGGCCACAACTACTCTTGTCTTCCGCCTGCCTTCACCTCCTCCTAAAATCACGACCATTCTGTCTGCCACATGGTTCAACTCATTGCCAATGCTATGAACCACCAGTCCATTGTCTCTCTCTGTTATTCCAACAAACCCTGTATCACAGTTGTTGGGATGTTTAATAGCTCTACTTTAATCCCACAGGTTTATTTCTTCTTCCCAAACCCCTAGAATTACTAGTTGCCTGGGAAAAATATGATCTCATCTTTGGTAGAACAGGCCCAATCAAGGACATCTACTATGACTTTAGAATTCATGGCACATTTGTATTCGTTTGGCAGCAAAATAGTTAGATAGATAGATAGATAGATAGACAGTTGCTCTTAACAATCTTAGGCCCATTGCTTGTCTCTGAGACCTTATTTGCTAGTCTCAGGAATGGATAACATACAGGGGCTTACTCTGCCATTGAGTTCCATTGCCATGAGTTATAATTAAAATATATCTTATCTGAATCTACAGTTTCTCCTATCCTGTTAGAAACAAAGGCAACTTTGAATGTAATAGTTTGTAAGTACATTTTGCACATTATCAAGATGAATTATTCAAGACATATTACTATAAAAGTAAAAACCTCAATGGTCCTTTAAGTTCACACTCTTGTCCACCTTCTTTACCTGATCACCATTAAATTCCTTTTTGACCAGCAAAGAACACATGCAGGCCTCCCTCTTAAAGAAATGGTTTATTTTCATAGTTACATAGTTACATAGTTACATAGGCCCTCATTCAATTGCAATTTGGCCAATTGAATAGGGGTCTAAATAAGCACATCGCATATTTTTTTTAAATATGTTTTTAGTTAGCGAAAACCTTGCTTTTGGATAGATGCTTACTAACTAAAAACTTCTTTAAAAAAATATGTTATGTGCTTATTTAGAGCCCTATTCAATTGGCAAAATCGCAATTGAATGAGGGCCCTAGTATTTAAGGTTGAAAAAAGACTTTCAGTCCATCAAGTTCAACCTTTTAAGATCTCCTCTGATCTGCAATATGCGGATTAACTATTAATTCATTAGTTGTTAATGAATTAATGATCAATTATTTAATGTTTTTTTTTTATTATTATTAATTAGTCCAGAGGAAGGCAAATAGGAAAAAAAAAAAAACATAAGCGAGACTTAGCCAATTGTCTCAAAGGGAAATTGAAAAAAATTTGGATCAATACTGTAACGGAACCCATCACTGTTTTACCCTGTTTTATGATTATTATGGTTAAAATATGATCCTACTATTATACTGCATGTATGTTGGTTGATGCTCTGCAGAATATTGTCCCAGACATTTGCAGCTATTTGGCATGGGAGATAATCCTGTTACAGAGACTCCGCATAAGATAAAGGAAGTCCATTGTATACAGTGTTTTCATTCTCAGATAAGAACAAAGAAGTGTAATTGAATCAATGTCTGATTGTATCAAAGTTGCCAGGGAGCCTCGGGGAGGTGTGACCCACCTATTGTTCTCTTTATGTGTATTGTGCGGCCAAATATGGGGGATGTGGATTGCCTGTGGGAAGAGATGGGTATAAATATTTCTGCAATAACAAAATAAAGACAGTCTTCATTTGACTCCCAAATTGTGTGTCGTCCAATATGGGAGGTCGGGAATGGTGAGACTGTAGTGCTTCTTGGATATTTTACCGTATACCAGCGGAGATATTGGACTGCGTGTTCCAGCTCCGTTACATTTGGTGGCAAGTGGCGGAATTGTTCCCACGGTCAGAAGGACAGCTACAGGAGACACCATTCCGTGGAGTACAAATTGAGGACAACGCTAGTATCCGTACAGCGCCCCTGGCTACAGCAGGATGGAACCGGCTAGTTTTCGGACAGCGTTCCATCATAAGGAGGAGGAGGCGGCCGCGGACTACAGGGATGCAGATAGAAAGGAACTCATGGTTACAGTACCTCTTATTGCTCCACAGAATGAGTTTAGAAGAGAACTCCAAAGCAGACTAGCCTTTTTCCCAGGTACGCTTCCCATAAAAACCTTGGAATGGTTAATGACAGATGTCCACAAATCCATAATGGAAAAGCAGCGGGCACGGGAGCGGTCCATCTTGGGAGCTGCTAACCCACCTCCCACTATTAACCCCCCCCCCCCAGCACTGCGTCCGGGTGGTGGGAACTACCAAACCCGTCCACGGTACATCAGGTGCCACACTTGTAACCAGCAGGGCCACATGCAGAGAGACTGTCCCAGAAACAGAAACCGCTCCACGTGGAATACTCCAACTAATTCCCCTCCCCAGCGGCAGTGTGTACCCCAGGGAGCTGAAGGTGTCGTCCTTCCTCCCCATCGACAGTGTGTACCCCAGGGAGCTGAAGGTGTCGTCCTTCCTCCCCAGCAGCAGTGTGTTACCCAGGGAGCTGAAGGTGTCGTCCTTCCTCCCCAGCGGCAGTGTGTACCCCAGGGAGCTGAAGGTGTCGTCCTTCCTCCCCAGCGGCAGTGTGTAGCCCAGGGGGCAGAAGGTGTCGTCCTTCCTCCCCAGCGGCAGTGTGTACCCCAGGGAGCTGAAGGTGTCGTCCTTCCTCCCCATCGTCAGTGTGTACCCCAGGGAGCTGAAGGTGTCGTCCTTCCTCCCCAGCGGCAGTGTGTACCCCAGGGAGCTGAAGGTGTCGTCCTTCCTCCCCAGCGGCAGTGTGTACCCCAGGGAGCTGAAGGTGTCGTCCTTCCTCCCCAGCGGCAGTGTGTAGCCCAGGGGGCAGAAGGTGTCGTCCTTCCTCCCCAGCGGCAGTGTGTACCCCAGGGAGCCGAAGGTGTCGTCCTTCCCCCCCAGCGGCAGTGTGTACCACAGGGAGCAGAAGGGGCCGTCCTTCCTCCCCAGCGGCAGTGTGAACCCCAGGGGGCAGAAGTTGTCGTCCTTTCCCCCCAGCGGCAGTGTGATCCCCAGGGGGCAGAAGGTGTCGTCCTTCCCCCCCAGCGGCAGTGTGAACCCCAGGGGGCAGAAGGTGTCGTCCTTCCTCCCCAGCGGCAGTGTGTACCCCAGGGAGCAGAAGGGGCCGTCCTTCCTCCCCAGCGGCAGTGTGAACCCCAGGGGGCAGAAGGTGTCGTCCTTCCTCCCCAGCGGCAGTGTGTACCCCAGGGAGCTGAAGGTGTCGTCCTTCCTCCCCATCGACAGTGTGTACCCCAGGGAGCTGAAGGTGTCGTCCTTCCTCCCCAGCGGCAGTGTGTACCCCAGGGAGCTGAAGGTGTCGTCCTTCCTCCCCAGCGGCAGTGTGTACCCCAGGGAGCTGAAGGTGTCGTCCTTCCTCCCCAGCGGCAGTGTGTAGCCCAGGGGGCAGAAGGTGTCGTCCTTCCTCCCCAGCGGCAGTGTGTACCCCAGGGAGCCGAAGGTGTCGTCCTTCCCCCCCAGCGGCAGTGTGTACCACAGGGAGCAGAAGGGGCCGTCCTTCCTCCCCAGCGGCAGTGTGAACCCCAGGGGGCAGAAGTTGTCGTCCTTTCCCCCCAGCGGCAGTGTGATCCCCAGGGGGCAGAAGGTGTCGTCCTTCCCCCTCAGCGGCAGTGTGAACCCCAGGGGGCAGAAGGTGTCGTCCTTCCTCCCCAGCGGCAGTGTGTACCCCAGGGAGCAGAAGGGGCCGTCCTTCCTCCCCAGCGGCAGTGTGAACCCCAGGGGGCAGAAGGTGTTGTCCTTTCCCCCCAGCGGCAGTGTGAACCCCAGGGGGCAGAAGGTGTCGTCCCCCCCCCCCCAGCGGCAGTGTGTACCCCAGGGAGCAGAAGGTGTCGTCCTTCCTCCCCAGCGGCAGTGTGTAGCCCAGGGGGCAGAAGGTGTCGTCCTTCCTCCCCAGCGGCAGTGTGTACCCCAGGGAGCCGAAGGTGTCGTCCTTCCCCCCCAGCGGCAGTGTGTACCACAGGGAGCAGAAGGGGCCGTCCTTCCTCCCCAGCGGCAGTGTGAACCCCAGGGGGCAGAAGTTGTCGTCCTTTCCCCCCAGCGGCAGTGTGATCCCCAGGGGGCAGAAGGTGTCGTCCTTCCCCCTCAGCGGCAGTGTGAACCCCAGGGGGCAGAAGGTGTCGTCCTTCCTCCCCAGCGGCAGTGTGTACCCAAGGGGGCAGAAGGGGCCGTCCTTCCTCCCCAGCGGCAGTGTGAACCCCAGGGGGCAGAAGGTGTTGTCCTTTCCCCCCCAGCGGCAGTGTGAACCCCAGGGGGCAGAAGGTGTCGTCCCCCCCCCCCAGCGGCAGTGTGTACCCCAGGGAGCAGAAGGTGTCGACCTTCCTCCACAGCGGCAGTGGTTACCCCAGGGGGCCAAAGGTGTCATCCTTCCCCCCCAGTGGCAGTGTGAACCCCAGGGGGCAGAAGGTGTCGTCCTTCCCCCCCAGCGGCAGTGTGAAACACAGGGGGCAGAAGGTGTCGTCCTTCCCCCCCAGCGACAGTTTACCCTAACCAGGGGAGACACCAATCTCCCAGACGGCGCAGATGGGACCGTGGTCTCTGCGCCCACAGCCTGTCCAGATCCCCAACTACCCTCACTGGGACAACCGGAGGAGGGGGTAAGTACAAATTCCCCTCCCCAGCTAACTTCTAATGTGGCCCCAGGGTTAACAGAGGAAATGTTAACCCCCACTGACCCCCACGTTTCCCTGGCTACTGAGCCGGAATATGTCCCAAGTACCCCAGCAGAAGAGCTGACAGCGGGGCAGAGTGCAGTCGGCCTCTGCCCTCCCTTTGTCCCTTGTACAGAGCAGGATGTCCTGCAGGTTATACCAGCAGAAGAGCTGGCATCAGGGCAGAGTGCCGCTGGCCTCTGCCCCTCAAGTCCCCTCAGCGTGTTGCCCCATCACCACAGCAAAATATCCAGGCACCTGGTTAGACTTCCCCCCAAAGGAGAGATGTGTGACGAAGTGCCCTTCGCCACTTTGTCTTGGAGAGGACTGTTTGCCAGCCTCTTGCCCTGCGACTATTTCCCTGGGACATATTGCCCTTTGGAACCAGTGTTCGGCCATACCAGAGTGTATGTCACTCATTCTGGCCCTTTACATACAGGGGGGTCATTCTGTACTTGCCCTGTATGAACCATGATACCCCAGATAACTGTGCCATGAAGCCCATTCATATAATGAAAGACTATGGGAAAGACTTTAGCTACATGGCAATTGAACTGTGTGAAGAGGATCTGAGCGCTATTCGGTAGTTTTGTGCGCTCAGATCCCAGCTACCTGGGGATATGGGAAATGTGAGTAAATGTGAATTGCAGTAATGCTGATGGGTTGTCAAACTAGAGAATTGACCAACAAATACTTTTGTCTGGACATCCCCAGGCCGATCCGTTGGGATCAGACCGTGTATGCTGGCTTATGGTCACGGGGGAGGTGTGTAACGGAACCCATCACTGTTTTACCCTGTTTTATGATTATTATGGTTAAAATATGATCCTGCTATTATACTGCATGTATGTCGGTTGATGCTCTGCAGAATATTGTCCCAGACATTTGCAGCTACTTGGCATGGGAGATAATCCTGTTACAGAGACTCCGCATAAGATAAAGGAAGTCCATTGTATACAGTGTTTTCATTCTCAGATAAGAACAAAGAAGTGTAATTGAATCAATGTCTGATTGTATCAAAGTTGCCAGGGAGCCTCGGGGAGGTGTGACCCACCTATTGTTCTCTTTATGTGTATTGTGCGGCCAAATATGGGGGATGTGAATTGCCTGTGGGAAGAGATGGGTATAAATATTTCTGCAATAACAAAATAAAGACAGTATTCATTTGACTCCCAAATTGTGTGTCGTCCAATATGGGAGGTCGGGAATGGTGAGACTGTAGTGCTTCTTGGATATTTTACCGTATACCGGCGGAGATATTGGACTGCGTGTTCCAGCTCCGTTACAAATACTGTCTGTCTAATTATCCATGATAACCCTGAATTCCCTTTTTAATTAGAAATAAATCTAGTCCCCTTTTAAAGTTATCTATCGAATACGCTGTCACCACCTCCTCTGGTAGAGAATTCCACAGATTAACCACCCTTACTGTGAAGAACCCTTTTCTTTCTTTGAGGTGGAATCTTTTTACTTCTAACCTCAAGGGATGTCCTCTTGTCAGTTGAAAACCTCTTGGCACAAAAAGCTCCCCTGACAAATCTTTATACTGAACCTGGATGTATTTATATAAGGTAATCATATCTCCTCTTAGAAGCCTTTTTTCTAGAGAAAATAAGTGTAATTTGGTTAGTCTTTCTTCATAACTTAGCCCCTCCATTCCACCTATTAGTTTTGTTGCCCTTCTCTGTACCTTTTCCAGCTCTAAAATGTCCATTTTATGAAGTGGTGCCCAAAATTGTACTCCATATTCCAAATGAGGGCGTACTAGAGATTTGTATAGTGGCAGAATTATATTTGCTTCCCTGGCTTCTATACCCTTCTTAATACATGCTAATATTTTATTTGCCTTTGCAGCTGCTGCTTGGCTTTGAGCACTGTTACCTAGGTGTTTGTCCACAAGCACTCCCAAATCCCTTTCAATATCTGATACACCTAGATTTGCTCCATTAAGATTATAAATTGCATGGCTATTTTTCCTTCCCAGATGCATAACCTTACATTTATTCGTATTAAATCTCATCTTCCATTTAGATGCCCATTCCTCAATTTTATGTAAATCCACTTGGAGGGAAAGCACATCATTATCTGATTTAATTACCTTGCACAACTTTGTGTCATCAGCGAAAATGGAGGACCTAATACTGAACCCTGAGGAACACCACTTACCACATTAGTCCAATCGGAGTATGTTCCATTTACAACAACCCTTTACTTCCTGTCTTTTAGCCAGCTCTCAATGCATGAGCAGATATTTACTGCAATTCCTGTATCCCTTAGTTTGCCCAATAGTCTCCCATGTGGCACTGTATCAAAAGCCTTTGCAAAATCCAAAAAAGACTACATCCACTGAGTTGCCTTCATCCAGGTTCCTACTAATCTCCTTCATAGAAACTAATTAGATTTGTTTGACATGACCTATCCCTCATAAATCCATGTTGACTCCTACTTATAATCCTGTTCAAATAGACATATTCTTGTATATTATCCCTTATTAACCCTTCTAAAAGCTTCCCCACTACAGAAGTGAGGCTCACTTGTCTATAATACCCCGGATTTGCTCTTGCTCCCTTTTCAAATATAGGTATCACATCAGCTTTTCTCCAGTCATCTGTTAGAGACCCTGTGTTGAGTGAATCTTGAAAAATTAAATATAATGGTTTGGCTATTACAGAACACAGTTCCCTTAGCACCCTTGGATGTATTCCATCAGGACCCGGGGCTTTATTAACATTTATTTTTTCCAACCTCTTTTGGATTACTTCCTGTGTTAACCAATTATTTGGCAAAGGTAGTGTAGCCCCATTATGTTGCAGTGTCCCAACCACTGGTACCTCCCTTGTGTATACAGAAGAAAAGAACATATTTAGCTCATCTGCCTTTTCCTGGTCACTAATTTTCAGACAGCCTGTTTCACATTCTAATGTTCCTATAGCTTCCTTCCTCGCCTTCTTCCCATTAATATATTTAAAAAATATTTTAGGGTTAGTCTTACTCTCTTTTGCAATACATTTTTCATTTTCTGTTTTAGCCAGTCTAATCGCGCTTTTGCAAGCCTTGTTGATTTCCTTGTATTCCCGTAAAGCAGTCTCTGTCCCCTCTTGTTTGTATAATTTAAATGCCTGTTTTTTACTCCGTATCTTGATCCTAGTCTAGGAACTACTATGATTGACATAACATAAATGTCAGTTTCACTGAGTTATCTGCGTGCTGTCAAGCATATTGTCCGAAGATCTGTCCTTTGGGAGTGGTACAAACCAAGATTTATGAAAAATCTTCCCACATCTCTCCATATAACCATGATTATCTATCTCAACTTATCTGCCAGTCTTCATGGGCAAAAAGGGATGAGGAGAGCCCAACTCTTTCAACTTAGCTACTATTAGTAGTTATATATAGATTATTGAGAAATGTATCTACATTTTAAATGTATGATATACAAATCATTGTAAAAGTAGATGACAATTTAGAGTCTCATGTATTATAACCTTGTTATAAATCTCATGAATATTGGATGGTAACCAACTGGTCTCCAGCCAATAAGGTTGACAGACACTGATCTATATGATTTTTACAATGATTTACTTACCTCCCTTTTTGTTATAGTCATTTCGATCTTGTGCTTTGGCTGATACGGATGCTATCAAATCCTTTAATAATTGATTCACATGGAATATATACTGATTTACCGCTCATGTTTGATTCTGACATCTGTTCCCATTAGCTCCATTGTTTTTTACCTCTCCCTACTTCTTTCTAGTGACACTGACCACCCCAGTCTGCCTGTCTCTGACCTTGGAACACATTGTGACAATTCTTGTAGTCCCAATTCAAGCACCAAATGGCTAGCTCTATCTTGGTTATTTATTGTTGATGTCCAATATATATTGTTGATGTCTCAATATGAGACTGAATATCAGAAAATAGAGGCAGATCCATTTTTAATAAAGCTTCAATATCTTTGAAGTCTCCCCAAAATCATATTCATGAGTGTTCCTGTACATTTACATTGTCATTTCTAGTTGTTTCATATGCCATATTGTATACAATTTTCTCAGAACTGATTCCTGGGTAGAGAGAAAATTATTTGAATGGGAAATTGTGAATTGGGATGATAGCAAACTCCGCACAATTTGTAATGGGAGAATGAACATAAAAGAAATGAACATAAAAATATGCTTTCACTTGGGACAACTGTATCATGGTTCCATGCATATATGAGGCACAGCTTGAGTAGTCAGGTCACACATGTGCATTCACAGATGTCACCTCAAGTATACATTTATACAGGAACATTACATGGCCTCTTCCGTGGCTGACCCTGCCACCTCCACTAGAAAGCTTTTCCACTTATCTGCTATTCTGTCTGCAAAGTACAGTAGTACTTTCATATATTAGTCTTAAATTTAGCAAATATGCCTAAGTTTTTTACCTTCAGATCATAAGATCCAGTTATCTAACAAATACTCCAGAGATCACAAAAAGTGATGCAACAAAAAAATATGGAATTATTCCTTCATAACCAGCCTTCAAACATTATAATTTTCTCTAAAAACATTTTATGTCCATGAATTACAAAGCTGCTAATGTTGTTAGTCACTTCACAGACTAGTGTCCGCTTTCTTGAACTGCAGTGGTTCTTTGACCATATACATGCTATGATATGACACCCAAAATGCTATTGAATGCTTTTGCATTATTTTTCCACTTTGCATATCTCCCACAATAACTTATTGACTCAACTTGCATAATCATAACAATCTCTTTGCAGTCACGATATCTTGGTAGCAACTGTTATGATGTATCTATATGATTCGTAATGGTCTAAAGTGATCTACTCATCTTACCAATATGCAAATTAAAATATCCAGGTTATGGCAAGGCTTAGATCTTTGTAGAATTAAACTTGACAAACCTATCTTCTCTGTTATTATGTGCTGTAAATCTGACAATAAATATGTTTAGTCTGTTACATGTCATGTATATATTCAAGATGAATTCAAGATGGCTGCCTTGCCTTTGTATCTGCTCCTGAATCTGTTCATAAACATTTTCATTTAATCCATTGGATATCAAGAAGTGTCAAATATATTTGAAGATCTGGTTCATCATCATTCCAACTAGGAGAAAGCACTATATAACTTGTACTAATATTATTCATATTAATATTGATTGGTGTCATATTATTATTTTTTTTTATTATTATTATCTTTTATTTGTATCGCACCAACATATTCCGTAACGCTGTACAGGGGGTAAGAACAGGGGGAATACACGTTTAACAAATTCAAAAGTTGAAGGGCCCTGTTTTGAGCTTAGAGTCTTAGCAGAAAGTGCTTTATCCCAAAGCACACTACAAGACTGGAAACTCGATACTTACAATCTAAAGGGAATTAAAGGGCAGAGAACTGGGGTAGAGTAACAAATAAGGAATAGCAAGGGTCAGGAAGAAAGTGAAAGATATAAAGAGTTTTATTTTAGAGGGAGAGGGGAGGGATCTGAGGTGAAAGACTAGTATGTTGGCTGACCCCTAGTGTTGAGATGATATATCTGCAAGTAAGAAGTCAGGTGTTTTCCATGGCTCTATAAAGTTAATCTGAGTTAGGGTGGGTGGGTGAGGGGAAGGGAAGGCAATATTCTGATATGCCAGCTATAAGAAATATCCTGCATATAAGTTTACTTGACACATTCGGACATATTATATATATCAATAAACACACATAAACTCATGATGTGAGATATAGAAAGGGAAAGGGAGGAACTGCAAGTGGGGTGTGGGGGTGCACAAATCTAAATGACCCAGGGCAGCATAAAACATAAATATACCCATGATGGAACACCTAAGTAAAGAATGTAAAATTTGGAGATATAAACATAAAGTTACAAATATGTAATACAATGAGCAACTGTAAATCATTTTTTTTGTGTGTGCCATTTTGTTAATTTTTTGCTAAGTACGTTTATGGGTATGCTGCATTATATTTTTATAGCTGTTGCATTAGGAAGATTGTATTTTAGCTTTGTTTATAAGGATGTCATAAAATTATTTATTTATTTATTTAATTGTTTATTTGTAAATGTTTATAATGTAGAGATATAAAAATAAATATTCAATGTAAAAAAAGATAACATGACCCGTGTATAGTTAAATTCCCAGAGAGCTCCTTTCTGAAGACACATGAAGATGAGATCTGAAGATGATGCGTCATGCCTGAATTCACATCTTAACATTACTTCACCAGACTTGTATTAGAGCTGGCATCTTATGAATCCCTTGTGTAACATTATTCAGAAGGTGAAAGCTAAATTCTGTGCTGCGATTTACCAATAACAGGATGTGCTAAGAAAAATAATATGGGCAATGTCAGCTGAATTACTTTCTGCAACATGAAAAAGTGCTTGGTACGGCAGATTTATTTAGGTGGAAAATGATATTGTATTAACATACATATTATACTGTGACCTTTTACAAACATTTTTGATCCAATTTAAGAAAGGCAAAACTTTATTTTATGCGATTGGAATGTACTGGGTGTTAGAGCCTTCAATGCCTTGGACTAGGGAGGCAGAAAATCCAAGGGTGGCTTGAAAAAAGACTCACTCTTATCATTTCCATTTTTCCTTTTTTCTCTTTCCATCTCTTTCCCAACCTTTCTTTTTTTCAGCTAGCTTTCTTCCCTTCTACTTTACCCCTTTTTCCCCTTCATTCTTTTATATCTGCCCTCAGTAGCCAGCCACTTTAAAAATAAAATAGAAAATATCTGAAACAAACTCGCCTCTCAATTTGGTTCATACACACCTACTCTCAACAAACCAACAACACCTAGACTTTAACCTTTCCCAATGCCTCCTCCACTAAGGACTCTTTTGACCCTGTAATATCTACTCTACTATAAACCTCTTACCTTACCAGTTGTCCACATCATGCTAATCCATCCCCTCTCTACCACACTTAACAAAGCTCTCATTTATCTATTCAACATTTCCCTGCCACGTTTCCACCATCTTTAAAACACCCATACTTAAGAAACACTAATCTGACCCAGCTTCCGCATCCAACTATCGCCCTATATCGCTTCAAAACTGCATGAGCGGCTGATCTATAATTGCCATATCTAATTTATTTCCTCCAATCCGCTTCTTAACCCCTTCCAATCTGGCTTCTGAGCCCAACACCCTACAGAAACAGCCCTTACAAAAGCCACTATTGACTTGCACACCACCAAGTCAAAGGGTCACTTCTAAATCTCCTGGACCTGTCTGCTGCCTTTGATACCGTTGACCAATCTCTTCTAATACAAACTCTCCACTCTCTCAGCATCTGTGACACAGCTCTCTCATGGATCACATTAAAACTAGAAGATTGTACACTTAGTGTCTCCTTTTATGGCACCTCTTGTTCACCTCGCCCTCTGTCTGTTGGCGTAGTACAAGGTTCAGTCCTAGCCCCTCCTCTTTTCCATCTATACATCCTCTCTTGATACCCTAATCAAATCTTTTGAGTTTCAGTATCATCTATATGATCTACCTCTCAGCACCAGATCTATCGCCTCTTTTCTAGCACCAGTTGCCTCCTGGATGTTCGCCAGTCAAATCAAACTCAACCTCTATTACAGCTTCCACTCCTCACATATCTCTCACTGTTGACAAAGCCATCATCACTCCTACCTCCCAGACCAGTTGTCTTGGAGTTCTTATCAGTTTCACCTAAAAAAAATCTCCAAAATATGTCACTATCTTACACAAAACACAACTAAAATGTTAATACATTACAAATTCTAATACAGTAGTTGCCTCGACTACTGCAACTCACTCCTTGCTCGCCTCTCCATCTCTTGTCTGCCTCTAATCCAATTCATAATGAACACCGCCGCTAGACTCATCTACCATACAAAATGCTCAGTGACTGCAGATCCTCTCTGTCAATCTCTCCTGGCTTCCCATAGCCTCCAGCCTCCTATGACTCTAACATTTAAAGCCCTCAACAGTGAGCCCCTTTATATCACTGCTCTTGTCTCAAAATACTTTCCAAACACCCTCTTCGCTCTGCTAATGACCTACTTCTTTCCTCCTCTCTTATCACCTCCTCTCACGCCATCAGGACTTTTCCTTGTCCACTAAAGTATCTAACTGCCTCAAAACCTTCACAAAATCCCTAAAAATGCATCTGTTTAAAAAAGCTTATCACCTTTAGCATTCAAATTCACAACTATCTACAGTGTGAAACACATCCACCTCCACTTGCATAAACCCACACTGCCATCTTGCATCTATCACCCACTTTTATCACACCCAAACCCTTTAGATTGTAAATTTGTGAGTTTTACATTTTTAAGATGATTTGTAAAGAAGCACTATGTGTGTTTTATTTTAAGCTAAAAAATGGAGCCCTCCATTCTTTTGCAATGTAATGTATAGCTCTATGGCATATATTTGTGCTTCACAAATAAAGGATAATAATAATAATAATAATACAAACGTTTCTGGGTGTTTAAAGTGGTTGGGATTATGTCGCTGGTATGATAGGGGATTATGTTGCTGGTATGATAGGGGATTATGTCGCTAGTATGATATGAGATTATGTTGCTGGTTCATACACATAATGCAACATAATTAGAGGTAACGGACAATACCTGAAGTAGGTTTGTTCTATAGGTCTGATTACCTATAGCTCAGTTGTGCCCTTCACAGGGAGAAATATCCTATAGTATATCAGTCTGGTCTCACTCAGAAGAGTGCCCCAGCCCAGAAATACCAGGCAAATCTACCCTGAACAGAAGAAACAGCAAACTCCAGACGCGTTTCGGCCTCTGTGGGCCTAGTCATTCCCCTCAATAGTTTTGTTGCCCTTCTTTCTCTGTATTTTTTCCAGCTCTAAATGTCCTTTTTATGAAGTGGTACACAAAATTCCAAATGTCATCTGGATCAGTACAAGGTCCCTTTAAGCCAATATTTCTCTGTTTAGTCTGCCAGCAACTGAGCAATGGTACTCATTTTATCTTTGTGACATATTTCTCGATTTGATCTCCCATTGCAAATGTATCTTTTTTTACCTCTTTAACCTCTGACACACCAACCTTTGACTTAGTAGTTATATTGACCTCTGGTGTCTTTGTTTACTTCCCTTCTCTGCTGCCTGCCGTGACTTCTGGATTGTGTTCTGGTTTTGTTCTAGCCTCTGGTCTATTTCTGTACCACACTTATATGACTGGTCCATTTTGTTAGTTCCAACCTATTGTCTTCCAATATCATTGTGAAATATAAGATAACTAAAAGCCAAAAATGTTTTAATAATCTGCCTACATACATCGTCCTCAAATTTGATGAATACCAGGAAATGTCATATAGACAGCTAGATCCTGCTAAATCTCTGATGACTGTCAATGGAATAATGAACTGTGTACTAATATACCAACATGTCTCATAATATAATGAAGTGCTATCAAACAAATTGTGTTGCAATTGAACATTCTGCTAGGTCTCTAATTACCCACTATTGTCACATAACCCATTCTTTATTCTCAGCTCCTGTTACATAGTTACTTTATTTCAAGGTGTAAGTCTGTATGAAAGAGAGTGACTTGTCCAACTGAGGACTACTCCCTGTCATGGCGACCATAGGCTTGTTTATTTAACAAAAATGTACAATAATAATGGCTAAAACTTCCTTATTATAATTTGCTATAAATATGGGGACCTTGCTGTGTTGCGCCGACTCTATTTGTAACCTTAAAACCTCTGTGCAGGCTCTGAGCCTCTCTCTATCTCTATCTCCTGCTATGCTGCTGAGCCAATCGATTCGGTGGGGTCCCTCAGCCTTGTGATTAACAGCTGAAGCTAAGTATAATAAATATTGCTATATTATTATTACCTTGTGTTGTTTGACTTGTCAGAGTTGGATACATGCACCACAAGCCAATGGGACCTCTTGGATGGGAGTTTGGTAACTTCTCATCATTTTTGGAAAATTGTTGTTGGCAGTTTTGGAAAACTGTGCCATACTGTTACACACAGTCAGCTTGCTAATCTCAGTCTTAAACAAGCAGCACCCCAGATATATGAAAGAACTCTTGGTTCCCTATACCTACTAGTGTTGTTCAATCAGCAAGTGCATCACAACTAAATGTATGAAGTCAGTATCAGTTGATGCTAGAGCATTTGGCAGCTCCAGTTCTGTGGAACTCACTCCCAATACCAACTTGTCAGTTACCAACATTGGCCATCCTTAAAAAGAAGGTTAAGACTAATTATCCAAGTCTTTGGATACCACATTATCTGGGAAGAATTGTGAAGCACTTGTGTACAACTAGAAGATAAGCACTATATGAGTTCTTACATTAGCTAGTTTATGGTTATAGTATCTAGTATCTAGTCCAGGAAAAAATCAGTTGGTAAATAGTTGGAAACCAGTGGACGTTTTGCTATGACCATGTAAAGCATCATCCGTTTCTGCAATTTCTGTGGTCAATGGTGTTCATAATAAATATCATATTCGTACAGTAAAACTTTAGGCCCTTACCTTTGATGCCCTATAATTTAAATACTGGTGTTATTGTTTCATATCTATTAAACCTTTTTTATATATTTTCAGCCTTATTACATTCCAGCCAGTTACGATGCTATTAAATTAGCCCTGCTGCCAGCAACGTGTGACCTACGCAGCAGGGCCGTCCGTATGAACACTGCGATAATGTACATGAGGAGTGACAGCCTGCGAGATGATCTCGCAGGCTCCCACACCTCATCAGTTAGTGCAGGGGGCCTAAACGGGACCTCTGCGGCAGTCCCACACATAAGCCCTGCCATGGGGGGTACTCCAACTACCCCAGGTACCTAAAATGAACCCCCCTCTATGCGGGGTTTCCCCATCGGTACCCCCGAAGTGTCCCCACATTAAACATTTGCTGCAGGGTCCATAGGGACCCCTGCAGCCCCCGCACATTAATCCCTTGCAGCGGGGGTCCCCGATCAGCACCGATCAGGCCCCTGCTGCATTTAAAACTTTTAAATTCTCCTTAAAGGGCCCGCGGCACACTATTAGCAGTCCTGGCCGCAGCACCTAAAATTAACTCCCATCGAAGTGTCCCCACATTAACCCCTTGCTGCAGGGGTCCATAGGAACCCCCCCACAGCCCCCCCACATTAACCCTTTACAGCATCTGTCCCCGATCATGACCCCGCTGCATTTACATTTTTCAATTTCCCGCCTCGCGGGTCCTTAAAGGACCGTAACAGTCCTGAAAGGACTTGCGCTAAAAAATATTAACCCCAGGCAACTAAAATTAACCCCATAACTCATGGGGGTCAATACAGACCCCCATAAGCAATTAATTAACCCTGTCACTCATGGGGGTCAATACAGACCCCCATAAGCCCTTAATTAAACCTATAACTCATGGGGTTCAATACAGACCCCCATAAGCCCTTCATTAACTTTGTCACTCATGGGGGTCAATACAGACCCCCATAAGCCCTTAATTAACCCTATAACTCATGGGGGTCAATACAGACCCCCATAAGCCCTTAGTTAACCCTGTCAATCATGGGGGTCAATACAGACCCCCATAAGCACTTAATTAAACCCTATAACTCATGGGGGTCAATATAGACGCCCATAAGCTCTTAATTAACCCTGTCACTCATGGGGGTCAATACAGACCCCCATAAGCCCTTAATTAAACCTATAACCTATATATATAAGCCTCTATTTAACCCTAAACAGTCCCATAAGGGTATATTATGACCCTTATGGGGCAGTTACAACTCTAACATTAACCAAATAAGTGACATGACGGTCCTCAAGGACCCTCATGACTCTAACTACAAACACTACACTGCCCTATACCCCCCAATAAACCATTAAATCTAAACCCCCTCTACACTAATATATTAACTCCTACACTACCTACCTACACTACCTACCCCCTAATAACCCCCCCCCCACCACTCTAACGACAGAAAATAAAAAAAAGCTAAGTCACAAAAAATAAAAAATCTACCTTACAGAAAATAAAAAACCTAAGTCACAAATTATTTTTTTTGTGACTTAGATTTTTTATTTTTTTACCTTACAGAAAATTAAAAAAAAACCTAAGTCACAAAAAATTAAAAATCTACATTACAGAAAATAAAAAAACCTGTCACAAAAAATAAAAAAAATGAACATTACAGAAAATAAAAAAAGACATTACAACCCCCCCCCACTACAGAAAAAAACAAAAATACACACCTGAAAAGGAAAGACATACACAATACAATACAATACATACAATACAAATAAAATTAAATACAATACCCCCTATCTATCTAACATACAATCAATCCTAATATACAATAAATCCTAACTATCTAAAATACATACCCCTTTCTATCTAATATACAATAAATCCTAACTATCTAAAATACATACCCCTATCTAACATTAGCAAGTCGTTAATATATATATATATATATATATATATATATATATATATATATATAAACACACATATATCATATAGAATATACATTATATATGTACTTATGTAGCCAGTTTTTGAGGTATAAAAGGTTGGGTGGTTTTTCTTCAGTTTTAGTTCTTGTATTGTCAAGTGAAAAACCTTGATCTCTGCTTTTTAGGTTTTACTTCAATCAGTCTAACTGTAGGAGCATTTAGCACGACTAGTGTTGTAAAAATGTATTCAAAAACAGTATTTGTTTCCCCATTACTTTTGTTTTTGTTCAGACATGTCATCTCTCTATGACCCTATGGACCACAGCACATCAGGCACTACCTTTCTGAGCTTACTCAAGTTCATGTTTATTGCTTCAATAACCTCACCTCCTATCCTCAATCTCCTACTCTGTCGTCCCCTTATTCGTATGCCTTACATTTTTTCCACCATCTCTTGGAAATCCTGTCTTCTATGCTGAATTGTTCTTTACTGCTTACTTATCTATCCCTCTCACTATCCCCCTCTCTTTCTCCATCCCTCTCACTCGATCCCTGTCTCTCTCTATGGGATAATTTTTGTTTCTAAGAGCTGCCACGGCTATACGTCTTGATATAACATATTTTAAATGTATTGTATTTAATTATTGTATGTCATCAAGAAAATGCAAGCACTTCCCATCATAAGAATAGTGAGCAGAACCAGCACCACCTCACCCTCATCAACATAATACATACGTAAAGGCACAGGAAAAAGTAAGTGGGTGGAGTATGTGCCAAAGAGGCGCGTCTACAGTGGTAACATGTTGTGAAGGGGAGACAATTTAAGGGGAGGGGCCAGGTATATATAGTTGTCGTACTGCGAGTTGTCGTCATGCAGTTGGTGGGGTGGAGGCCCGCAGGACTTAGCTTCAATGAGCACCGAAAGCGCTCATTGCAGGGCTCATGATGAGTGCCTGTGGCACTCATCGCAAGCCCCGTAGGTTTTTGAAAAAATTGCGGGCCACAGAAATATTTTGTACCTCACAAAAATAACGAATTTAACCGCAGAACTCCAAGAACCAACCAAAAAACCCAAATGTGCCTCAAATGAACGTACACACACAGCACAGGGGTAGAGCCAGGGAGCCTGTGAGTAAGGTTGCAAGTTAATTTGAGGCATATTTGGTATTTTTTCACAATCAAAAATCGAGCGAGAAATAAAACTTAACACAACGAAAACGAGGCAGAAGGACAAAAAACGAGGCAGAAGGATGTAAAAACGAGCCCTAAGCACTAAGACTTAACGCAAGACAGTAACACTTAGGGCCTTATTCAATTGCGATTTTGGCAAATCGAATAGGGCTCTATATAAGCACAGAGCATATTTTTTTACATAAGTTTTTAGTTAGTGAACTTCTATCCAAAAGCAAGGTAAGGTCTTCACTAACTAAAAACTTCTGTAAAAAAATATGCTCTGTGCTTATATAGAGCCCTATTCAATTAGCCAAATCGCAATTGAATGAGGCCCTTAATTCAAGCCAATAACATTTAACCCAAGGCAGTAACACTTAACCCAAGGCACTAACACTTAACTCAAGGCAGTAACACTTAACCCAAGGCAGCAAAACTCATCGCGAGGCCCCTAAACTACACGGGGTGACAGGCTCACAATGAGCGACAAAGGCGTTCATTGTGGGGCTCGCGATGAGCGTCCAAGGTGCTCAAGCGCGAGGCCTATGAAGTACACAGGAGGAGAAGCTTGCAATAAGCGCCGTAGGCGCTGAAGGTGATCATTGCAAAGCACCGAAGGTGATCATTGCAAAGCAGGAAAGCTGCGGCTTGCTATATACTAGCTACTTGCCCATCAAAAATGACGGGAAAAAAATTGTAAGGCTGTCAATGCTGTTTGCCACACAATGTGAGGCTTTTGCTCCTCTGAGCACCTTCGTCACTCATCGTGTGTACCTCTCCCCCATGTACTTCAACTTTCATGCTTTGCACTGATCACCTTCAGCTCTCATCGCAAGGACCTTGGACGCTCATTGCCAGTCTCTCCCACTCATGGTGCTCATCGGTGCTCATCTCGTGGCTTACAATGAGCGCCTTCAGCGCTTATTGCGAGCCTTTCCTCCCACCTACTGTAGGGGCCGCTCATTGCAGGTTTCCTTAACCTTCAAGTTTAGATCTTGGGAATGCCATGTGTCTCTTTCCACCATCTCCTCCCTGGCCCTTCCCTGTGTGTTTCTCCTCTGGGTGTCTGCTGAATGTTTGCGTGTTACTCGCTGAAGGCCATTTGTTTTATTTTCAAAGTCCTGTGTGCCTGGCGTTGTTGGTGTAAGTGTTACTGTCTTTGCCGTTGTGTATTTTCTAAGTCCCTTGTGCCTGGCTTTGCTCAGCCTCGTTTTCATCCAGTCACTGAATTTTTCAGCCAACATTTTTTTCCTTGCTTAGTCGATTTTGAATTATGGCTCAAAATCGCTTGCAACCTCACTCCCAGGATTCCCTTGTGCTGTCTGTGAGTGTATTTTGTTTTTTAGGGTTTTTAGATTTATGCAACCCTCACAATGCTGCCTAAGTCCTGCGCTGTACACGGCTCGCCTCGCTTTGGGGGGATGAGGGGGACAAATCCCCCCCCCAGATTCTCATTGTGTGTATGTATGCATATAGAAGCTGATAAGAGTTCTGTGTGAAGTGAGCTGTATCCCCCCAGAATTAGGTTGGTACCTACAACCCTGATTGGAGCCTATAATATGAGGGCAGGGTGTGATGTACAAGATGGCTCCACTATTGCTATATTAATAGGGAATTGTATGAAGCAGTGTCAGGTCAGTACAACGTGCTCACTGACATCAGGCATGAGGTGTCTGTATGTCACTACCTCCCTGCTTGGCACCTCCACATTATGTTCAGCGCAGCACGGAGCATCTCTGTCTCAGTACTCTGGCTAACTTGCAGCTCCCCTGCAAATGAAAGCACGCAACTTGTTACTCATAGCTTCATGCTTTAGTTATTCCACTTGTTTATGAGTGTGTCTATTGTTTTAAATATAGCAATTTACATTTACTTGCTAATTTTTTTGAACGTTATTTGAAACCCACTTGTATTTTGTACACATATATATACACCATATATGTCCCCTTCTAAATTTCTACCTTTTTGTGGTGTACTTCAATTAAGCTGTGAGCTATACCATGTAGAATCAATGAGGATGGGCAGGTTATTGCAGAGAGGATAGACAAATCGTGGTCCACTGGAGAAGGAACCGGTACCTACTCCAGTGTCTGTGCCATGAAAACCATATAGATAAGCTCAACCAGTAACACAGCACAGACAGATGTGCCAGGCGTGTTGTGTCCATATGGTCCATGGCTGAAGGAAAGAAGAACAACATATATATATATATATATATATACATATATATATATATATATAAATATATATATTAGTGTGTTTGGAGGATCCTAACCAGTGTGTATATACAGTACAGCTTAGAATATTGTGCCTAGGGGTTTCGCAGATATCAATCCAGCCCTACCATTACCCCAGATTACCCCTGATTATAAAATGATATTATCATTTGTTGTAGTTGTGGTTGATTTTTCCTGCTAGTATTCATTTAGATCTCTTTTTAAGGGAACCCATGCCAATTAGTACTGTTAGCTACAATGAATGATTTAAGATGCACAAATATAACAACCTGTAACAAAATAAAATATTAATATGTAAAAACTAAATGAAAATAAATATATCCCTTATATACTTACGTCATTAATCGCTGTGCTGCATAATAGCTTCTACCTACAATAATATATTTGTGAGAGTTTCTTTGGGTTGCAGATGTAAAATGTTGAAATGGGGTGGCTGACCCCAGAGTGGCTTGTTGTTCCTGGTTGGATTTTCCATTAGGCAAGTTAGATACGGCACTTCTCATTGAGGGGCGCCTGATTTGTTAATCAATTTAAAAAAAAAAGTTTTGAGAAAAAATCTATAAACTGTAGCTGCCCTCTCCCCAAGGGAGACCCCCTGCATTTGGGGTGGCGACGGATGATGTGCTGCACAATATTGCCCCTTTATTTATCTAAATTATTGATTTCCCCCTCTGTCCTGACCCGAGTTGCTGAGTCCAAAGCCTGCACATATGAACGCAATCACAATCGCGCTTCCTAAAACTTGCATGATTTTGCCAAAAAAAGTACACTCTGCAGTCTATGCACCCAACCGAATGGCTTCAATTCAAGAACTGGGTGCTTACAATCATAGAGACACTCATCAACCTTCCTAATGTGTTATAAGATAGAACCCAGCTCAAACAAAGTCATTAAGTCATTTAAAAAATGCTGTTTACATGGTTCAATTGCTCATATATTTCAATTTTAAAGTATGGTGAGTTCTATCACTACATCGCGACTCATGCAGACAGATGTAGTTTTTGTTACAACGTTCTATACAATTCTACTATTCTATGCTTAATATCACCCATTTTCTTTCCTTTTCTTTTTTTTTTCTTTCTATATCATTCTCAGAGAGAGGGAACATACAGTACAGCTGCATATCCCATAAAACATATTTTTATGCTGCTTGTATGGCCCTCTAAATGAGTACCGTGCAGCAAGTCTTTCTACTTTGATATATGCTTCATATATATTTAAATATATTAATGTAAACACCATATTATTTCCCTCTTCGTTATTAAAGAGCCACTTAATTCATGGCAATTTGGATCACATCACAGTAAAGACCTCCTAAATGCATGTTGAAATACTTTTCGAATTGTTGAAATATGTGCATTTTTCACTGAGAATTCAATAAAGTAAAGCATGTGCTTACATGTGTCACTGACTGACCACTTCCAAACTCACTGCTACATCTCTATGTAGTGAGCAAAATAATAAATAAAAATAGTTAACCCTCAACAAATCAATCTATGCAGAGCATGGCATGCTGTGATCACCTAAACAGGTAAGCTGTGGGCTAACTTTTTAGTGCATTCCTAAGTGCAATGAAAAATTGCCATCAATCACTGTCCTCACCATGCAACTCTGCTGTTTGTTATTAATCATGAAACTGCCAATAGACTATATGTTTTTTGTTTAAAACTTTAGATTTATTAGCTGTTATTAGTGTAATAAAAAAAAAATAGATAATTTAACATAGAGTCCTGTTAGTGAGGTAAATGGGCCTTTAAGATGTTGCTTCGCCCAACCACTCTCTTTCCTCCATCTCTTTACTACCTTTTATATTCAACTATCTGTAATGGTTCAGTGTATGTTGCAACTGTTCAGAATATTTATAGGGAAGGGGTAGGTGTCAAATGCTAAAATCAGACCTCACCCTCTTATGATATAACAAATCCTGCTGCTCTCTTCCTCCTCCACCACCCAGCCCTCCACTGTTTAGTAGATAAAAATATATTCCAAGCTGATGCCAGACATGATGGAAATTTCTGTACTTTAACAGACTTCCAGTTTTAGGTTGTCTCTAAAAATGAATATAAGGTAATTTCGTACACAGCATCATGTTTGGCAAGTAACAAATTAACATTATGCCGCAAATCTTACTGTTATGAAAATGAATCAGCTGTAAGCCCATGTTTACAAGGCTTTGGTGATGAAAGGGGGTTTATGAAACAGCACTGGTTAGCAGGGACGGAGCTGACACCATTGCTGCCAGTGCAGTGCACCGGGGCCTTGCTCTGTGGGGGCCTAGAGCTGTGATTTTATTGTTTTCCATAGTTCAGTGTAGTGCAGGGCCCCCCTCCAACGTGTAAAACCTCCTCCCACAGCCTCCTGGGGAAGCCTCCACGGCCCTTCAGCCCTCGGATGCACTCCCAACGAGGAAGTGGAGCATCACAGAGCTTCCTGCTGTCAGCTCTACATAGATCTATCTATCTATCTATCTATCCATCTCTCTAGTGATCTATCTCTCTATATACATATGTCTGTCTATCTATCTATCTATTATCTATCCATCCAATCAACTATCTCTCTATCCATCTATCACTCTACATATGTCTATCCATCCATACATCCAGTCATCTATCTCTCTATCCATGTATCTCTCTATGTACATTTATCTATCTATCTATCTATCCATTTCTCTATCCATCTCTCTATCCATCTATCTCTCTATTTAGAAATGTCTATCTATCTATCTATCTATCTATCTATCTATCTATCTATCTATCTATCTCTCTCTATCCATCCAGTAATCTATCTCTCTGTGTACATATGTCTATCTATCCATCCATCCATCCATCCATCCAGTGATCTATCTCTCTATCCATCTATCTCTCTATGTACATATGTCTATCTATCTATCTATCTATCTATCTATCTATCTATCTATCTATCTATCTATCTATCTCTCCGTCTATCTATCTATCTATCTATCTATCTCTCTATCTATCTATCTATCTATACATCGAGTGAGTTGATATGGGTGCCAGTTCAATACATTTCTTACCCCCACACCCCTGGGGGGCCACAATTTTTTTTTCATCATTCACTCGCTGGTTAGACACCCTGGGCCATGATATTCAGTGGTAATAACACTGAATCAACAGGCTGATTGATTTCATAGTATTAGTGGAGATTACATGCATAGCTGTCAAGATCAGGAGCTCACAAATTGAGCTGATTAGCCCTAATTCATACAGACTGGAGATTATGGGTAAAAATAGGGAGAGAGCAGAGAGCTCTGTGCAAAGAAAATCCCGCTGGCTCTAACCAAGACTAATGACAATTAATAAGATGCTTCAGTTCATGACATATTTATTAGACATAGGAGCAGCCTGGCCTGCCATATACAGCCAGCAGTAACACAAATATATTTAGACATCATTGCCAAAGAGATATTCTGCGTCAGGTACTCCATACATTTTGTGTAGTTTTTTTGTCACTTGCCCCTCTTTAGTAGAGAACACAGTCTGAAATCAGGGGATTTTTCTAGTAATCATTATTATTACTGTTTATGTATAAAGCACCATCTTTTTTGTAGCACTATTTACAATGGTACAGCAATGTACAGCGTTGCAAGGGGGGATGGAGAGATACAGGGGAGGGAGAGGGTGGGAGAGAGAGACACAGGGGAGGGAGAGGGGAAGAGAGAGAGACACAGGGGAGGGAGGAGGAGAGAGAGACACACAGGAGAGGGTACGAGAGAGAGAGACACACGGAATGGAGAGGGTGGGAGAGAGAGAGAGAGACACACACACACATAGGGGAGGGAGAGGGTGGGGAGAGAGACACAGTGGTGGGAGAGAGAGACACAGGGGAGGGAGAGGGTGGGAGAGAGAGACACACATAGGGAAGGGAGAGGGTGGGGAGAGAGACACAGGGGTGGGAGAGAGAGACACAGGGGGGGGAGAGGGGAGAGAGAAACACACACAGGGGAGAGAGAAATAGACACAGTGGAGGGAGAGGGTGGGAGAGAGTGAGACACAGAGGAGGAAGAGGGGGAGAGAGAGACACACACAGAGAGGGAGAGAGAGAGAAACAGGGGAGGGAGTAGGAGAGAGACACACAGGAGAGGGTGGTAAAGAGAGAGAGACACTGGGGAGGGAGAGGGTGGGAGAGATAGACACAGGGGGAAGAGGGACAGGGGAGAGATACAGGGGAGGGGGTGGGAGAGACACAGGGGAGAGAGAGAGAGGGAGAGAAATATGGGGGGAGAGACATTTGGTGAGAGACACATGGGTAAATAGAGAAGGAGGGGAGGGAGGAGAGAGAGAAGGAGGGGAGGGAAGAGAGAGAGAAGGAGGGGAGGGGTGAAGAGAGAAGAAGAAGGGTAGGGGGTAAAGAGAAGAAGGAAGGAGGGAGAGAGAGACAGAAGGAGGGAGGGAGAGAGAGAAGGAGGGAGGGAAAGAGAGAGAAAGAGATAGGGCACAGAGATAGAGAGAGCAGAGATGGTGCACAGGGAGAGGGAGAGAGCGCACAGAGAGAGGGAGAGGGTGCACAGAGAGAGGGAGAGGGTGCACAGACAGAGATGGAGAGGGCGCGCAGAGAGAGCGGGAGAGGGCGCACAGAGAGAGAGGGAGAGGGTGCACAGGGAGAGAGAGACAGAGCAGATAATTTATTATACCATCATTTTTGACGGGCAAATGACTAGCGACTAATATTCCTCCTTGCGAAATGGCTCTGCTTTCTGATATTCCATTGAATGAAACCAATAGGGCCAGTAGATTTGCATCTTTACCTTCTGGTATATCCCTCTCCCAAAGGTGCACTGGGACAGACTGGGCAGACATGATTGTGAGTGGTAGTGAAAAAGGATCATTTTGACAGAAAGGGATGTCTCTGGCATTTAGTTCCTTAATTAGTTTAGGAATGGTCCAGTAGCGTAGTAAGGTCTGACTTACGACCATTGATGGAAGTAAGCCCGGGATGAGGTGACTTGGCAGACCAAGCTTTCAGCACCCGATTGGCTGGGACCAGATGAGATCAATAGTTTTATTTGATTGCTTGTATTGTATGCTAGGGAGCGATGCGCCATTTGTGTGTGTTCGCAGTTCTGCGTACAATTTAAAAATCTTCTAAAGATAAAAAGTGTTTTTCCCCAAAAATATTGTATGATGCCCACTACTGTACCTCTATCCCTCTCATTGTTCTGAGCAATACTGAGAGGATGTGAAAGATTTCAACTGAGATAACATTGGTTAGGCTATAGTGGTAAGACTTATATAATGTTATCTCAGTTTAAATCTTCTAACTCTTTTCAGCAGTGGTCAGGACAATGAGAGAGGTACACAACGTCCATTAATGCGGTAAACTGTATTTTAAATGATACTTTCTTGCTAAAGCTTTTGTTTATTGCTGTTTACACATAATATGTTTGAAAAAAGCTTTAAAATGAGAGCGCACTGCTGAGTCTTTACACATGTAAGGATCCACACAGGTCACATATTTGCTGTGACCATTAGTTTATTTATAATGCCTCCTGTCCGACACAGGTTTGTTTTTTCTCAGCATTTCCTTTACAATGAATTCTAATGCAAAGGTAACATCAAAAACAGTATCACTGCTGCAGAGAGCTGTATGTCACTCTGTGTCCAATAAAAAGGTATCGCTGTATGTAAATATAATTCTGCCACTATACAAATCTCTAGTACGCCCTCATTTGGAATATGGAGTACAATTTTGGGCACCACTTCATAAAAAGGACATTTTAGAGCTGGAAAAAGTACAGAGGAGGGCAACAAAACTAATAAGGGGAATGGAGGGGCTAAGTTATGAAGAAAGACTAACCAAATTATACTTATTTTCTCTAGAAAAAAGGTGTCTAAGAGAAGATATGATTACCTTATATAAATACATCCAGGGTCAATACAAGGCTTTGTCAAGTGAGCTTTTTGTGCCAACAGGTTCCCAACTGACAAAAGGACATCCTTTGAGGTTAGAAGTAAAAAGATTCCACCTTAAAGAAAGAAAAGGGCTCTTCACAGTAAGGGTGGTTAATCTGTGGAATTCTCTTCCAAAGGAGGTGGTGACAGCGGATTCGACAGATAACTTTAAAAGGGATTGGATATGTTTTTTAATAAAAAGGACATTCAGGGTTATCCTGGATAATTAGAGAGGGAGTATTGATCCAGGGAGGAATCCGATTGCTGGTATCTGGGGTCATTAAGGATTGTTTTTTCCTTATGAGACAAATGGCAATGTTTCAATGGGATTTTATTTTTTTTCCCCTTCGTTCGGATCAATTTACAGCTAATCTGCATATTGCAAATGAGAGGAAATCCCAAAAGTTCAAAGTTGATGGACTAAATCTTTTTGTTCAACCTCAATTACTATGTAAGTATGTAACTATACTGCAATACTCTGATTATTCATCTGGATTACTCCACTCTTCACGTCACACTAAGTACAGTACGGTCTTGTTAGAGGTTTGCTTTGCTGCCAGTAGATGGTGCACCCCATCCTCCATCAGCGGAGCTGCCTTTTAAACCCAGCAGCACGTGGTGCAGGCTCTGCTTCTCCCAGGCTCGGCCATACACAGCACTGCAGCAGCATCAAGTGCACCAGCAGAATGTTGAATGGAGGATTCCTTCCAGTGCATCCCATCTATCTCAGCTAGTGTGACTGGCAGGACCCTGGCTGCAATACCTGTAAGTGTATGTAGTGGATGGGAGAGGCTCTCATTGCAATAAGATGCCAGGCTTGAATGGTACAGCCCAATTCTGCATTGCCATCTATAATCATCCACCTGCATGTGTGTGTATTACCGGTATGCTTGTTACTTACTGTGTATTCTGCAGCAAGGCCTGTTCCTTGGGCTGGTATAGAAATAAGGTGTATGTTTGGCATTGTCCTTTCCCTAGTACCCTTTTGCTTGATGCTAGAAAGGGCAAAAGAAGGACCCAGCCTTCACCCATCCCTGCTAGGGGGCATAGTAATATATATATATATATATATATATATATATATATATATATATATATATATATATATATATATATATATGTAAATGATATATCTGCTTATCTGCAGTGCATCTACATATTATTCAATGTTAATTCTGATTATTACTCTTATTATTTATTATTACTATATATAAATGCATTGATCAGAGCTGTTTCACTGTATTGCTTGTCTGCCTTTAAAAGATAAGGCTCCTGTATAGCTGATCTGCAGTTTATTGCAATGAGCTGAGGGTGTGGTGGGTTAGAGATAACCCAGGAACAAGTGATAGAGCCACTTTCTGCAAAAATGGGAGTATTACACACAGTGACTGTGAGGGTGGGCATGGATTGGTACCTATATGTGGCTGATCACCTATAATTATTATAAGCTATGTATTATAATTGCACACGATTTGGTAGAATATTTTTGTACACCATTTAATATTTGTTTGTGAATGCATATATTTTGGTATGCCGCTAATGGTAGTTTTTTTTAATCCAATAAATTAATTTGTTGCCTAATAATGCAAGGTGATGGCTGGCTATGTATTTAATTAGTGTTTGGAAATGACACAGCAAAGCGCTCAGTTATTGCACAATTGAAATACATACATATTACAATATAATTTCACTTGGTTATTATAAGCAATTATGAGTGGACATGGTGTTTTTTTTTAAGCATATTGATTTGTTATTTTAAATCACATGAAATGATCCTCCCACTCGCCTAATGACTTTGTGTCAGGTTATGAATGATCTTTTTCAGTGAGGGGTGATAAAGAAGAAGAGTATGCCCAATTGGCATAGATTCTAATAAGACTTAACACTAAGTCTATGTGACTATTGTTATTTATCAGGGCATACTTGTATTGTTTATCACACCCAAATGTGAAATATAATTAATCACATGAGATAAGGTTATTAGGAGAGGAATTTCATGTAATTTATGCTTAACACCAAACTTTCAAGGTCAGCTATCTAATACTTTTAATCAAAATTTGTAATAATAAGCAATTGTAATTATATTTAGTTATATGTGTAGTATTTAATTTTTGCAATAACTGGGGCGTTTTAAGGTTGATTTTTTTGGAGCAAACTGTGTTTAGTTGCATTTTGGAGGCCTGTGTCCATATGCAAATAAGATGTGCTGTTGTTCAGTCTTTCAGTCGTGTCTGACTCTCGGTGACCAGCACACTCGGCACATCTGTCTGTGTTTCTGGTTGTGCTTATCCATATGGTTTTCATGGCAAGGATACTGGATTGGGCTTCCAGTTCCTTTTCCAGTGGACCGTGTTTTGTCTGACCTCTCTGCTTTGACCTGCCCATCTTAAGTGACCTTACATGGTATAGCTCAAGGCTTCATTGAGCTACACAGGCCCCTTCACCACGACCGGGTAGCGACCCAGAAGGGGTAATAAGATGTACTGACATCTTATTTGCTTTATAATAATTTGATACAACAATTCTCAATACATTTTTCAACACTTATGTAGCAATACAGTAATGAGGGTTAGTGCCACTTCTGACACCAGACCCACATTGTTGCCTGCCCCTAAGTATGGACAAAATTGTTTTCCAAGTAGGTGCAGATTTGTGTCTTTGTCCATTAGAAAGAAGGCATTTTTGGGGGGCTTCCATATTTCAGCCAATAAGATGTACAGACTAAAGTACAATTTCTGTTTTAATTGCATTACCTGTTACGTTTAAACAAGTTTTACTTTTTCTTGCAAAAAAAATAAATAATAACCTTTGTAATGTTTAAAAAGTCCCTATAACACAACATTTTATAAATTAAAATGAATTTAGTTTAATGTGTTGGTACATTTTTATTTATTATAGTAATATATATATATATATATATATATATATATATATATATATATATATATATATATATATATATATATATATACATCAAATTCTAATAAAATACATGGGTATTCAGATATTCTGTATATATATATATATATATATATATATATATATATACTACAAAATGCAATGCAAATAAATGTATAAAATGTCCACCTGTTTAATGAGAGTAAATTGAAAAGACACATCTGAGGTACCAAATATGATGATATAATTTAAAAATATAATAGGTAATTACGAGTACCTTATTAGTTGTATATAATAAAATATTGTATTTACAGTAAACTTACATTGAAGTTTAAATTTTAACTGTCAATAAACCTTGTCTAAATAAATCTAATGTGGCGACTACTGCCAAGTATGCCCTCTGGTCCTGTCTGTATTGTTTTCAGTGAAAAGACATGTGGAACTGAAAAAGGCTGAGCAGTGTGTGTGTGAGTGGGCGGTGGGAGTCCAAATCCTCCCAGGATTATATGGTTTGTCGTAAGTGTGTGTGTATATATATATATATATATATATTGTCTCTTTCTCTCTCTTTCCCCCTCTTCAAAGTGTAGACTGTGCCTATAAGAATCAAAGTTACAAGCAATAACCTCTATCCTCGTTTTCCTCCTTTACATCTCCACATTTCATTGGGCCCTCAAGTCCTCTCAGTCCAGTTAAAGTGAAGTTAAATTATTTGGTATTTGATCTAAATATTGTTTTTTACTTATGTCTGTTTAGTTTTACGGTTTTGTATCAAGAAACAGCATCATCAGTTCAGTGTGAAATTTCTGGGGCTCGTAACAGATTTTCTCAATTTACATTGATCCCTATGGGAAATGCTACCTTGGAACTCAACCTGCAGTCCGGAACAGATTAAAGTTGAGTTCCAAGGTACCGATGTGTATATATCCAGAGAGAGATACTCTATCTACCCATATACTTAGTGGGACCTCATAAAGGATGATCGCCAAATATAATGGTAAACTTCAAAATAAATTAACATTCAATTCATAAGTACTTGTTATTTTGTATAGATTTAAATTATACAATTTTGGAACATATGGTATGTCCATGTAAGGAAAACAGATAAAACAGATTGCAAGCTCTTAGAGTAGCCTGCATTCAATATAACCACACTCTTTTACCATACCTTAGTTAGATAGGTTTCCATATGGTAGATGCTGGGACCATCTTGCCACCAGCGAGGTGTAAAGCCACTCTGTTGGAGCTACAGTAGTGGTGGACAATTCAGTCCTCCGTGTGCCTCCAACAATACAGGGCTTGTATGGTTAGGGTCTCTCTGATTGAGCCTATGTGAGTTATTCCGTTTTATTATACTGATTGATGCAATTGGGCTCATGCAGAAAGATATTGAAATCCTGGACAGTTTGCAGCCCTTGATTTGCCCATCACTTAGAGTTAAGAGTTAGTAGAAGCTCCCAAAGCACAGCTCCCCAGTTCTAAACAATTTCTGATAATAGATTGAGCCATATATACATGCTACATAATGTGATTATTGGCACCCTTCATAAATTCCAAATTTGTTGTAAAGTGGAAGTTAAATGACTTATTATTCAAGAAGCAGAGGTGATCTCAAGTATTTATCTAAGTATGCTACAAGGGAAGCCAAGTGTCACCAGCAACTTAGGAAGATATACGATATTGCATGGTTGCAGGAGCCAAAGGAAATCTGGGGGGGGTACTGCATATAGTATAAAAAGACACACAACTGCTTCTCTACACATAAACACACACACTGAAAAACCACGGGGGGGGGGGGGGGGTTGTTTCCCTCGCCCCCCCCCCCCAGTTCTTACACCCATGAGGATATGTCAATGTGAGCAATTAAAAACTAAACTCTGTTTTGAGTGGTGGAAAGCAATGGAACCAACACAAGGACTTGGATTTGCTGGCTTACACAAAATGTCAGCAATTACCAGTGCAGACATTTTATATAATTACAACTTATTACCGGTAATTGTTTATATTATCTACTTATTTAATATTTCTATAAAAAAATCTATAGAGAAAGCCTGCAAATTTTGGGGCTTGAATTATTAACATATATATGGCTATTGGTTTTTGCTCAACTTTATAAATGGTTTTAATGTAGACAGGTACAGGACATACTAATATTAGGAAAAAATACTATTTTTTTATACATTTATTTGATTAATATGTTGTTTCAATATAAATGATCCTGGTATTGTGCTTATTTTTATGTGTTCTGTAATAGTTTATATTTGCATTTGACTAAAAAAATAGATCAACATTTTTTGGGAGTTTTGGACTATTAAGCATACCAGTATATAATTGTATATAATTGCTTGTTTATGTAATATTGGGAACATTACAGATGATAAAAATAGCTACCTAGTCCCAGCTCTTTTCACAACCCTAAGTTTAATACTTTGAGCCATGTCAAGAATATTTACTGAAATCTCAAAAAAGTAACTATGAATAATGGATATACATATAAAGTAAATAATGTACTCAATTACAGTGGTGGCCCGTGAGCTTGCCACTTAATAGCCAGGCTTACACGCTGCCAGGGCCACTCTCAGCCTCCTGGCTACCTAGCCCTGCAAGCATGGAGGCTCGGCCATTAACTCCTGGTATTGTTTAAGCTTGGCCATTAAGCCCTGCAAGCAGGAGCTCCAAGCAACATTCCCCCGGGGTCAGTTGACTACTTATCCCTGCACACCGATGCCCATGGAAAATAGACTTAAAAATATTTTTGGATGTAATGTTTTCTATCAGAAACTGAAATTCAATTATTTTGCTCCCGAACCACTTTTTTTTTTCTACCCTATTACCTATTCTCACCAAAATTCTAATATTTTTGTTTTAACAAAATATACACAGCAAAAAAAGAGCTTACCGCCTAATGATTCTTTTTAAATTTACATCGACATTTGTAATATTAACCTGTCAGTCAGCCTTTCTGATGGACCCATCAAATATGATTACTCATAACTGCTAATTAGTCCCTGGTGGTCTGTCTTCATTATTTTCAATCTAAAGCTATGTAAAAATGGGAAGAATAAGCACATGCAAACCCTGGAGTAATTAGTCAGATGGTTTTAGTGTGTATTGATAAGGCTGTCATGAGAGGTCAAAACCTATTAAATATTTAGTGTTACTTAACTTAAAAATAAGAATGAGCCTTTTTAGGACCTTCAGTGCTTCTTATTATAGCAACCTGTTGATATATTTATGCAGAAAAGTGTGATCTAGACCTTAAAACAGGCATCCCAAACGGCTAGCGGTGGCATAAGAGACGCTCAAGTTCAAAGACTCTGACATTAGAGATCTTAGTGATTGGTAGAGTAAATGTCACTATGAGGAGTGGTTTAAACTATAAAGTGATTTCAATTCCTACATGTTCCTTACGTGTTATGTGAAACCTGTACGTTTAGGAGGTCTATATCTGCACTTGCCTCTGTCACTTGTAGGCACCTCTATTAAGATACATATTTTTATAGCATTCTTGAAAATATCCACATAAGGTGGCATGTATAAAATCATAATTATATTTTGCTTGTATTTGATTTGGACTAAGAGCTGGCCCAGCACACCTCTACCTTAAGCAACCTTATTTTTTCAAGGAAGTTCAAGAGTTGGGTGGCCATACTATTTTGGGACTGTAAAGCCGTATAATGATCAGTACACTATAGTTGTCCCTTGAATATCTAATGAGTAGACACAACAGGTTGAAGACAGTATGGTAAGTAAGTTACAGCAGGAATGATACAGTGGACCAGATGCTGGATAATATTTTTTGTTTGCTTAGTCAGCCCGTCAGGTACATCTCTCAATCACTGATCCTCTGAGCTCCATCAAGTTCATGTTCATTGTTTCAGTGACCTCATCTATCCATCTCCGCTTCTGTTGTCCCCTTCTTCTTGTGCGTTCAATATTTCCCAGCATCAGAGTCTTCTCGAGGGAATCCTGTCTTCTCATGATATGGCCAAAATATTTGAGCTTCAGCCTCATGACCATACCTTCTACAGAACAGAACTTTTATCTTGTACTGAGTACTGATTTATTGGATCTTGCAGTCCAAGGGATTCTAAGTACCATATTTTTCTGTGTATAAGACATTCTTTTTTGACAAAATTTTGATCTTTATATTGGAGGGGGGGTCATCTTATACACGGAATATAGCTAACTAGTTGGCCGATAGATGACGCTTTTGCAATTCTGCCTCTGGGACAAACGGGACCGCAGGGCACACACAGGGGTATACTACACATACACACAGCTATGCACACACTGGGCACACACACAGTTATGCACATGACAGATCGGTGCACACCAATGCCTGTGCCCCCTCCACAGCACTTCCGGGTGCTCCCCACCGCGCACACACACACACAGCCAATCTGTGCACAGACAAAGCTGATAGTGGTACAGAGGAAGGTCCAGCAGCCTCCACAGACCCCTGGGCGCTCCCCTCCACGCACACACAAAGCTAATCTGTACATACAAAGCTGATAGGGGTACGGAGGAAGGTCCAGCAGTCTCCCCAGACCCCCGGGCGCCCCCCCCCCCCCCCACCGTGCACACACACACACAGCCAATCTGTGCACACACAAAGCTGATAGTGGTATTGGGGAAGGTTCAGCAGCCTCCATACCACCCCTGGGCACTCCCCACCTCGCACACACAGCCAATCTGCACACACAAAGCTGATAGTGGTAAATGGTTTGGATGTAACTAAAGTAGTTTTAAAGTTATGAACACTATAAATAATTTTATATGAAAATATAATGGTGTTTTATAGTACATGCTATTAAAAAACTCATTCATGTGGTGAGTGATGGCACATATGGAACTGTACAGCAGATTCTTTTAAATTGTGCACACACAAAGCTAATAGTGTTCCGGAAGAAGGCCCAGCAGCCTCCACAGCACCCCCGGACGCTCCGCACCTTGCACACACATAGCCCAGCAAACCAAACAAGGAAGGAAGATGTGAGGGAGGCAAATGCACATGCCATGCTCTCATCCGCTCCACACAGAGGCGCTCCACCACTAAACAACACAGCACCAGTGCACCTAGTAAGTAATTCAATACTTTTCAAAATGTTGGGGTCAAAATCATAGGGGCCGTCTTATACATGGGGTCGTCTTATACACAGAAAAATACAGCTTTCACCAACACTACAATTCAACAGTGTCAAATCTACGGCACTCAGACTTCTTTATGGTCCAGCTCTGATATGCGTATGTTACTACTGGGAAATAGTTCTAACTATGCAGACTTTTGTTAAAAGTTTGATATCTTTACGTTTTACTAGCTTGTCCAAGCTTGCCACAGCTTTCCTTACCAGAAGCAAATGATTTTCATGACTACAGTCACCATCTGCAGAGATCCTGGATCCCAGGAAAATAAAATCTGTCACTGCCTCCACTTCTTCCCTGTCTATTTGTCAGGAACTGAGATTGCCCTTTGCCATGATCTTTGTCTTTTTAATGCTGAGCAGCAGGCCAACCCTTGCACTCTCTTCTTTTACCCTCATCAATAAGTCCTTTAGTTCCTCCTCACTTTCAGCCGTTAAAGTAGTATCATCTGCGTATTTGAGGTTTTTGATATTTCTTCCAGCAATATTGATATCGGCTTTGGTTTCATCCAGTCCGGCCTTACGCATGATGTATTCTGCATATAAGTTGAATAGATAAGGTGATAATATACAACCATGTTGCTCTCCTTTTCCGATCTTGAACCATTCTGTTGTCCCATGTTCGGTTCTGACTGTGGCTTCTTGGTCCACATACAAATTCTTCAGGAGGAGGATGAGATGATCTGGTACTCCCATCTCTTTAAGGACATTCCACATTTTGTTATGATACACAAAGCCAAAGGCTTTAGAATAGGCCCATCTCACTTCGCTCTCCAAGATCTCTGGCGCCAGCTAATTGAACAAACTATTGAGGACATCACTGCTGTTAAGATCCTTCCTATATGGATCTTCAGTGTATTTCTGCCACCTCTTCTTTATCTGATCCTCTTCTGTTAAGTCCCTACCATGTTTGTCTTTTATAATGCCCACTTTTGCATGAAGGATTCCTTTATGATCCCCAAATTTCTTGAAGAGATCTCTTGATTTACCCATTTGGTTATCTTCTTCAATCAGTTTGCCTTCTTACTTTTCTTTCTTTTAGGGATATTCTTTGTTGCTTTTCGTGGATAATGTTGCAAACTTTGGTCCAGAGTTCTTCAGGCATTCTATCTTCCATGTCTAACCCTTAAATCTATTCTATACCTCCACTGCATATTCACATAATATTTACTGGTGCGCAATAGGTAGAAAATGGTTTATAGGAAGTCAGCACTATATAGTATTTTATCAATATTATATAGGAAGAGGAGATGAAAATGGGAGTTTAATCAAGTGAATGGGACAATGAGAGAAAAAGAGGAAGGATTACTGGACATAGCGGGGAAATTGTACTACTTAGGGAATGGCGAGTAGCTTAATTGAATATTTACATAGCAAGCTAGGGAGGAATTCATGTAACATTTTATAAAGAATATTTAAAAACTAGAAGTGACAGCTGTAGAAATCAAAAGCTATGAATGAAGGCTAAAAAACTTGAGCTGTGATTAGTAAAGGTGAGATTGTATACAGAGGTCAAGTTGTGGAAGTTCGGCAATTACATGATCTGAGTCCAAACAGGGCAAAGTTACAAGTGTGTTGGAGACATTTAGCCAAGGAGTTGGAGATTACTCATTACTTATTATTTTCATTGAGTTATAGTTGACAGACGCTGGTGGCATAGAGGATATTATCTAGATGTACAGCAAAAGCATTGTTCTTCCCTATGTAAGAACACAGGGTTCATGGGGTCTTAGTCTAGACAGTTGAATTATAGTTATGTATAAGAAAGGTTGCGGGCTTCAGAAAGGGGGCGGCAACTATTTTAATGGATATATGGGGACCAAAGACATTGCACTCCACTAGAATTAGTGTAGCGAATAACTGTAGAGGTATGTTAGTCTTTCTTTTTTTTTCTTTATTCACATAAAACAAACTACATAAAAAGTCCAATTTACATACAAGTAAATATTATAAAATGTCAATAATTTTACACATTTACATTCATACCTACATACATACAGTGGAAGTTAGCAAATTAAAGATCTTGTAAATATATTAGTTATATTATTTTCCAATTTTATTTAATATACAAATCCCATAAATGCCATTTATTATTTAATCATTTTTTTCATAGATTGTGTTAGTATCATATCTCTCTCTAACTCATAGTTTCTTACTACAATACCTTTAACTTCTTTCCAGTTTGGGATTTGTTTATTTTCCTAATATTTTACTAAAGTCCATGGCCCTCATTCAATTGCGATTTGGCCAATTGAATAGAACCCTAAATAAGCACATAGCATATTTTTTTTTAAGAAGTTTTTAGTTAGTGAAAACCTTGCTTTTGGATAGATGCTTACTAACTAAAAACTTCTTTAAAAAATATATGTGATGTGCTTATTTAGGACCCTATTCAATTGGCCAAATTGCAATTGAATGAGGGCCCATTTGACTATCAACAAGATGTGAATTATTAAGATTTTTTTTTAGGGAACTTATCTTCTATATCCAACTGGAGGATTGCAAATTCAAAGGAGGAAGGAATTCCCCTACCAATTATTGTAGAGATCTGAAGTAAGCAAAGTATATTTTCACAGTCCCACCAGCATCCGTGGTGGGATCTATTTTATTTACAGTTAAAGAAACCCAGTGCCATCTATGTATGGTTTTAAAAAATAGTTCTCTATATGAGGAGTAAGGAGTAGAGTGTTTAGTTAGTTTAAAGGCCATATTCCACTTGTCTATTGGCCATGTTCTACCTATTCTTCTTCCCATTTAATCATCCCATAAGATTTATTGACTATGTTAGTCTTTCCAAGTAGGCCATTTCGTCAATTTTCTGTATGGTAATGCGTCAGGAGAGGACAACACTAAATATTGTTGCTAATAGTTTTTTACTTGAAAATTTTAATTCTCTAGGGAACATTCTGGTTAAAGAAATGCGTGGTGTAAGTATTCATTTGAATATTTGTTTATAGAGGATAAGAAAAAGAGTATTAGACAATACTTTTCATGGGGATGTGGCTAGATGTACAGAACTCTGTGGTTCTCTCAGGCCATCTGAGGTCACTGAGAATTGTGGAGGAATACAATGTCTTTGTTTTGTGATCTATTCAGACATGAAAAGGTTTATTGATCCAAACTTAAAAGCAATGTTACAGATACAATAGTCACATCTCAACCAAGCAGCGCTCTTACTCATAGAAAGGTATGCGAATAAGTGCACTATTTGTTCAAAGTGAATTAGACTATTATGCCCTGATTTGGCACATTGTCCTTAAAGGGACACAGTGGAGGCTTCAAATATGGTATAGATTAGAACAATAGGTAATAGCAAGTACTTTATCAATTGTATGTTGTTATAAGGACAGAGTGAATTTTATTTTTCATAACATTATTTTGATAAAGTACTTGGTAATAACTTTTAGTTTTAAATAATACCTAATGTGTAAAATGTGCTGGATTCATTTAACGGGACATGTAACACAACTGTTTTTTTCAAGCATTTAAAAGAACATTTTTTAAACATTACAAAAGTTGTTTTTCACATTGAAAATATTAAGAACCTTTTGTTTCAACTTAATTGAAACTAACAGGAAATACAGAAGGGAATACTTTAATCTGTAGATCTCATTGGCTGGCAGAGGGCAAGCCCCCAAGAGCAGTTAAACTTCAGAATAAGTATTTGTACTCTGAGATGCTCATTTGAAAAAAGAAAGCACACTGTGACATATTATCAACTACCTTCTTTCTGGTGCAGCAAAGAAAAAAATATTTCAATGCCCCTTTAAGTCTCATACAAACAGTGTTCTTACACTATATGTCCCCTACACAGGGCTGTATCTATCTTTTTGGAGCCCTTAGGCAGTGAAGTGGAGGATCCCCTCCACGGACCCATTTTTGCCTTTTCTGTACGTGTAAGTTCCCTTTCCTGTTTTAACTGTCTTGTTCTAGGTGGTTAGCCTCTAGTAGCCAGTCTATGAACTGCAACATTTCATTATTATTTTTTTTAAAGTGGCACCCCTGGGCGGCTGCCTAGTTGGCCTAATGGGTAATCCGGCCATGCCACCACCTAGAAGCTAGGTACCAATGCTGCTCCATCCCCTGCCAGCTCTTATTTATAGTGATATCTCTATTTCAGCTGCTCAGCATATCACAAGTCATGTCATCAAATGTTTTCTCTTCAAAACCCCCTTTAATTGACTAAAAAGTCAAAGTGGGATTCTCACTGCCAAAGAAACGGTCTGGGGAGGAAGAAGCAAACATCTAATCTTGGCTTGCTTTTGTGGCAATTTTTTAATGAGTTTGCAGCATCTTAAAGGTGTTTTTCCTTGCATCCTAGTCTCTCTATGTTTGCATGTTTTTGTTAATCCAGTGGTTGGTGGTGTGAAGTGGCAGATAGTGCCATAGAGCAGAGGTTCTCAGCATCCAATCCAAGTGCGGGTCCCTGAAACTTTATCCGCTGGTCCTTGGGTAGAAAGATATGAGGAAAGCCTAACACTTTCTACATACTACCACCACCATTAGTCACAGTTATAGATAGATTATTGGTGAAGGTATCTGCTGTTAAAACATACTTTGCTCAAACCATGGTGTGTGTTTCAGCCTAGGCCCACAAGATCCGACCTAGGGCAGCCCATTTTCAGTGGGCAGCAGGTTGCCAGAAGTTGCAGATGCAATGCCAAGAGATATACACAGAAATGTCTATATACAGAGAATATTCTATATATATGTGTACCTGTCAATTTCTGACTTCCTGTAAACATACATAGACACATATACACTTATAATTTCCTATATATATGTGTGTGAGATATAGCAAGGGGAAAGGGTCGTTTTGGGACGCACAAATCTGAACCGAAGCGAGATATCCTCCTGGTTCAAATCAGTGTAAAACTAGATAAAAATGTAGCGTGTCACAAACAGTATCACCATGTACAAAATGTTATGAATTGCAGAGACAGTCCCCATCAACAAAACCGTTGAGAGACACTGCTATGGAGTCCTGTTACAGCCTTTGGGGTTTAGAGAACAGACAGTTCTTATGATGATCAGAACCAGGGTCTGGGATCACATAGCATGTCATATTTAACAGCTATGTAAGCCATTTGTGTAGTCTGTCCCAAAAAAGTGTATATACTTTATTGCTGTATTTGAAATATGCTCTATTGAAGAACTAGACTTGACCATTTTCAAGTGTTTTTTAGAAAGCAAAACAAATACAGTCTTTCATTCATAAACTATTAAATTAATTTCTTTTACTGTGTCAGTTGTTGTTGTTCTTGACTAAGCTGCTTTTGTGGGGCTGTGTAAGCTGATTACATATCTAGTGGTACTCAGGGTCGGATCTACCTTTCTGGAGCCCCTAGGCAGTGAAGTGGAGGAGCGCCTGCAAATGAGCACACAAGCTATGCACGGACCAACTCTCTGTGCTGGTAAATTCCCTTTCCTGTTGTAACTCTCTTGTTCTAGGTTGTTAGCCAGTCTATGAACTGCAGCATTTCGTTTTTTTGTTTAAGCCAGGAACCATTTAAAAAAAAAAAGTGGCGCCCCTATAGGTAAGCGCCCCTAGGCGGCTGCCTAGTTGGCCTAATGGATAATCAGATCATGGTGGTACTACTGAAAGCACTAGCACTAAGGAATGCAACATCTCACTTGATCACTTTGGATGTTTCCCTGCATTTAAGTCTCCTTTGCATCGCTCAGTTGTGTCCAACTCTCTGTGACCTCATGGACCCCAACACACCATGCTTATCCACTTGGCATAAATGGTAGATATACTGGAGTAGGTTGCTAGTTCCTTCTACAGTGGGCCACAGCATACAGCTCCTGTATTCTTAGGTGGTCTCCCATCCAAGTACTGACCAGGCCCAACCCTGCTCCCTTCCAAGTACTGACCAGGCCCAACCCTGCTCAGGTTCAGGGTGGTGTGACCTCTTGGTTCCCTGACTGGAATCAAACCCAGGTCACAGCGGTGAGAGCACTGAATTCTAATAACTGGACCACCAGAGAACCCCCTCTCACTTGTAACAACAGTTAAATAGAAACAGAAATGGTGGTTGCTGTTAGATTGCATATATTAGTAAACTAAAGGCTGTATTTACTATTTTTACTTTTAAAAAACATTTTGCCAATTATCAACAGTGGTTCTTTAAACTATATCCCTATGTTTGTGACACATTAGGTTGACAAATATATTGTATATTTTATTTTATAATTGAACATGGCTGGATACAAGTGTCTGGAGGTGGGAGGAGACATTGAATTCACATGAAGCTTCTCTCAGCACAATGGAAATGTGGCAGGTAAAACTGCCAGTGCTTTCAGCAGTAGTAGTGGAATGCTAAGTTTACAAGAACACACACCCCTGAGGCAGAAGCTGCAGGAAAGAGTTCAGTAAAGAAAATTGAAGCTTGCAATAAATAATAATCTTGACCTTTCCTTTAATATGCCCTCACTTATGTTTCCTGATATATGCCTGCCACTTTGTTATTAGGGATAGGGGAGTGGCAGCTAGATAACGGAACTATCCAGTAATTGCATATAACAATTACTAAAGGTAAAGATTGTGTTTATTTATTTTTGCTTTCTTAAACACTTAGGCCCTCATTCAATTGCAATTCGGCCAATTGAATAGGGCTCTAAATAAGCACATCACATATGTTTTTTAAAGAAGTTTTTAGTTAGTGAAAACCTTGCTTTTGGATAGATGCTTACTAACTAAAAACTTCTTTAAAAAAAATATGTGATGTGCTTATTTAGAGCCTTATTCAGTTGGCCAAATCGCAATTGAATGAGGCCCTTACCCATTATGAAGTTGGGTCGGGGTTTTCCTGCATGGTCGGTTGGATTTGTGATGAGAGGAGATGCACTGGGACCTAAATGGTTAAGTTTTCCCTTTATGGTAGAGGGAATTACACAGTATCAGGTGCTATAAGTGACCAATTACATAGGGTATAAGGCAAATTTGTCTCTTCACATGGAAGAAATGGAAGGATTCCAGTGGTATGTACAGTATGACAAAGTCACTGATATGAATAAATATGTGTGATTTTAACTATATGAGCAATTTAAACAAGAGAAATGTTACTCTAAATCTAATTGATGACCAATGTGATATGCTGTTAAAATAACTGAAATTGGAACATAAAATATTAAAGACATTTTCCTTTTTCAAAATTTTTTCGTAAATCAAATACTTTAAAGCTCATCCTTTCAGGTTATAATTGAGTCCGTTGATTTGTAGTTTAAAGTTTGGAATATAGAAATATGGCTGTTTTATGGTGTGTTTTTAATATTTTATTAATATAATAATTATATACTGCACTATAGCTATATGATCTGTATTAATAATACCATATCAGATTCTGCAATGTAGTTTAATACCAAACTCCAATAATACCCAGGGGAGTATTTTATGCTCCACTGACCCCCTGCCAACAACCCAGTCACTCCTCTTCATCCATTCATCTTGCTATATTCCAATTACTAGACCCCTATATATAGAAAATTCAACGTATATATGTGCCTATGTAATTATACAGGAAGTCAGAAAGTGGCAGGTACACTTAAGATATTTTTTGCAAATAGACCTTTCAGGGTCTTTCCCTTTTCAAATTTGCCAGCAGTGGTGGCAGCCAAACACTAGATGGCGCTGCCAGTTTTCACTGCTGATACCAGAGAGTTAGGGTGAGGGTTAGTTTAAGGGTTAGGGTAGCCTTCTAAGGTTACAACTTGTTTGAAAAATTGGCATCGCTGCAAAATGTTCGCAGTGCCATCTAGCGGCCACTTGCCGTCATAGCAGCTGGCGCTGGTGGCGAATTCAGAATGGGATAAATCCCATTTCTGTGCATATTCCATGGCATTGCATACAGCCTGTTGCCAACTGGAAATGTACTAGCCTGGGCCTCGTAGGCCTAGATGCAAACCCACCCATGAGATTATTTCCTGTTTCATCTCCGCCAGCACTGGCATGCAGCATCCAATAGGTGGCGCCACAATGGCTAAATCTAACACTCACCTTAAGAAGAAATTGAATAAAGTCTTGTTGAGCCACCATCACATACAGCACTGCTGGAGGTGAAAAACAGGAAAGATCCCACCCATGATAAACCGGGCTATGCTAAATAAACTACTTTTGACAGCTAAGTAATTTGCAAGGAAGTAATCTGTCATTGAGATGGGATCTGAATTCCACTATAGTAAGATTGCAACATTCTTAAAATGCTTTTTTTTTTTTATTACTGTGATCCATCTACTCTACTTCTAAATGCTTTTTCTGATTCAATTGAAATATAAGCACTTGGATCTAGCCTTCAGAATGTTCTGCCCATGATTAACGGAGCTTACTTTGTAATCTAATCCTATCGCCAGCCTCCTCTTCCTTTGCATAGAGTTATAATTAATAAATGGAATAACAAAATGTATCTACGTACAATTTAAGCAGGAAAAAAGTTATGTTTTATTAGAAAATGTTGATACATGATACTTTGGAAGTTGTGTGAGAGAAACATTTACATTTCTTAAGTGCAATTCTTGTATGTATTGATGCAAACAGCCTGCTTCTGGGCCTATGAGGGGATAGGGATGTGGTGTCAATTTCAACCATATCCGATTATCTTACAAATATTCTTGACCTCTCCCTCCAGTGGTAGATAAACACACCATCATGATCGTGCTCTCAGGAATTGATGCAACAAAGACAAAATACATTCTTCTTTTCATAAATAGAAAATTCAAAAGTTCCGATTTTATCCATAGATTGCACAGCTGCTAACATCAGTTTGTTACATATTTCACAAACAAGTGCCATTTTTGTCGAACTAAAATAGTTATTTAAAAAAGTAATGTGACCGATCATGGCATAATAGTCAACACAAACATTGCCAAACAGTGATCTTTGAAGTTCATTCATTGTGTTCCCCAGACTACAAAATACGTAATGTATAATGGATTCAAATGAAATTTCTCTGCTTTTGTACTTTTCTTTACTGGGTTTGGGGGAAAAAACTTCACTTTTGTATCAAACTAAAAAAAATAGTAGCTATGTAATGAACATAAAATGATTGAAAGAAACTCTTCATTTTGCAAACGCTGCTTGTGCCTAGGAAATTCTGTTTTGGATATTTAGATTGGACATGGCACTGACTTGAACCCAATTGAGCACCTGTGGGACCACCTCCATTGCCATGTTCACCATATGGATGCTCCTGCAGCTGCATGATGCACTGCAGTCTGCATGGCTCCAGATACCATTGCCAACCTTCCAGCATCTTATTGGCTCACTACCACGCCATCCATGCTGCACACGGCCATTGTTCAGTTTATTAGCTGGTGGTCATAATAATGCCACTGGACGGTGTATGTGATCTTCAGCCTCATGATCATACCTTCCAGTGAACAGTTTGGTGTGATTTCCTGAAATATTTAATCTTCTTGCAGTCCAAGGGGCCATTTTTTCCAACATTATCCCTGCACCAAAGGCTTGTTGCTACGGGAAACCACTGTAACGCAGCAAATCTCTAGCTAATAGAAGTATTGTGTTGGTCTAACTTCTAAAGTGTTCCCTTCTATAGTGGGTGGATACCAGTAGCTGTGCGTTATCTTTAAAGTTAGGTGTAATACTGAATATTGCTTTATTTTTCCAGCAATTGAATATGAATTTGATTAATGATCAATTCCTAATTAAAATATCGATTTCTTGTTCGTGTGCAGTGATCCTTTAACAGGATTTTAAAAACACTGGTTGGACCTTTGAGAACCACTGCTATAATGTTTAGAAATCCTGAAAAGGCCTGTCTATATTTCAACACCTTGATGGCAGAAGCAATGTGACCAATAATATCTGATATCAAAATCATTGTTATCCCTTTAAAACCTTTTTCATTTAAAGAAGAAAACTACATTCTACAATAACCGCATCTATCCTTTCATAGTTACGCCACTCCAAGCCCGCAGCAGTGGGTGCCACCCCATGCCAGCAGCAGCAACACCAGACGGCAGCTGAGAACTTGCAGCAGTAACCTCTAACCCTAACCCTAACCTTAACTATACAATGTTGTGCACCAGAGCCACAAGCCGTGGGCCAACTGTTCACTGCAAGTCGTGGGCCAGTCGCTGCAGCAAAACGAACAGGAAATGGCCCAATAACCTAACGCATATGCTTGATGGTTCAATAAGAGATGTTGTCGGGTCAACATAAAAAAAATGTAATATAAAGTTTCTGGTCCGTTTTCTAAAGGACAAATGTGGTCAGATTTGTGTTCTAATACACTTGATGATAAAACTATATAGCACAGCCATTCTGGTCTTACCTTTTTTAGATACCATTGTTCTTTACTGCACTGTTCCACCCGATTCTCTCTACTTTCCTAGGATGGTATGTCTGTCAACTAATCTTTCCATTCGTCCTATTGAAAGAACTGGCAGTTTTAGCTGCCACATTCTGTAAACAATTTCCTCTGTATACAGTCTTCTCTTACCTAAGGAAGCTGATCAGCAGAAACCAAAATGGTTTCCGCAACTAAATAATTGCATATAAAAAATCCTAACTTTGTCATTTGTAATATATATATTTTTTTTAAACTAATTTCTTAAACTCATATTTACTTTTCTCACAAATTGCTTCAAAATGGCGTGTACAGTGGATATAAAAAGTCTACACACCCTCATTGAATCATGTGGGCCATATTTCCATCTTTAATGACCTTGCAACAAAATTCAAGAGAAAAACAGATTATTAGGTCATTCCACATGTTGCCTTTTTGAGGTCTGGGCTCTGACTGGGCCACTCCAAGACTGATATTTTCTGAAGCTATTTCTTGGTTGACTTGGATGTGTGATTTGGGTCCTTATGTTGGAAGGTGAAATCCCTCTTTCAATATAGGTGTGTATACTTGTATCCACATTGTATTTCTCCTTATTCTTGGTTCCTTGCTTCCCCTGTGCACGTTCCTCCCACCTCCCTGTTGTCTTGGTAAACCAGTGTAGGGATATAATACTTGACAGCATGCAGAATTCTCTCTTGATCCTCTTAGAAAGATATTATGCAGTGTACCAGCGTCTTGTCTGCTTTGGTTTAGTACAAGAAAGAAGGCCCTTCTTAAGTAACTTGGTCAGTAGCTGTGTGTGAATTGTTCATTCATAATGCCAATAGGATAAGCGATTTAGCGGTCAGAGGGATTTATGTGGTTTCTTCCTGAACTCTCCATAATCACTCTGGATTTTGTGCTAATCAGATTTTATTTAATTAAATGAGCATCCAAAACCAGAATAAACTGCTTCATTTAGTTATTTGTTTTTAAAGGAGCTCAAAGTTCCTATTTGGGGAAAGAATGAGGTATATCAAAAGTAACTAAAAAGCAAGATAAAACTGCATTTAAATACTTTTTAAGTGCAGTGTGATTGTGAACTTATGTAAAAAGTTTGGTCCAAATGGTAATTGCCATTCCCAACAGGGGCGAATCTACCCGTGGTACAGTGCACCAGGGCCCTTTGTTTGGGGGGCCCAGTGCTGTCGTTTTTTTTTTCTTTCTGTAGTGTGGGTGCTGTGCCGTGGTGGATGCCGAGACGTGATGGCTGCTGACATGGTCTGGGTGGGGATGGATGCTTAGAGGAGTTGGTCTTGTGTGGGCGTTTGTGGTTATGTGAAGGGGTCTGGGGGAGGAGCACAGAGTGATTTGGTTCCGGCAGTAGCTCTACCACTGGCTTCCATGTCCTTTTTCACAGATGGTTTCAAGCTTCAAAGTAAATATCTGAATCCCTAGCCTTATGCTTCAATCCTCGAGTAAAGATATACATATGAAACACACATATATTAAAAGGACCAGTGAGACTCCCACTGGAGGAGGTTTTAAATCTCACATGTTTTGTCCCAGTAGTTTTAATATATGTGATGCTCTTCAGATGATTCTTGTAATTATTTTGTGTGCAATAAAATCATTTACTGATTTTGCCTAAATAAGTATATTTTGTAATTTTTGAATTCTAAAGAAAAAAATGTAAGTTGGTGTTCGAGTAAAGACATGAGTGTTTCTATTTTTAGGAAGAAATAACTTTTCTCACAAACATTGTATCGGACTCTTATCTTGGGCCATTAATACACACAGTGGGAATACTTGGCATGAACATGCCCAGTAGGTTAAATCCCCATAACCAAGCTTGATGGTGTTGCTCAGACGCTCCCTGACCTCAGGAATGGTAACACAACATGCTGATCCACTTGGTATTCATGGCAGAGATACTGGAGTGGGTTGCCAGTTCCTTCTCCATTGGGCCCATTACATACAGCTCCCATCCCAGTGATGACCAGGCCCGACACTGAATGGCTTCAGGGTGGTGTGACCTCTTGGTTCCCTGTCTGTAATCTAAAGCAGGTCACATTGATGAAAGCACAGTCCTAACCACTGGACCACCAGGGAACCCATATAATCAAGCTATTCTGATTCAATAAACCCAAGATAAGAAAATCAAGCAGGGACATCTTTAAAATAGTAGGTAAGCTCTCTCTTCACTTAGGTTAAGGGGTAATCGGTGGATCCCCAGTTTATCAGTATTAGTTTATTTAGAAATTCTTATTTTCTTTTCACTTTTACCACCAAATCTATATTAATGGTCTTATTTCAATAGGTGGTTAAAATTGTCTATCTTGTTAAAAGTATTGTATAAAACCGGTGACTATCATTGCTAATTTTTTTTTATGTTTTTATAATATGTATTATAGATTGAACTTTTTGAATACATTATGAGTTTTTATTTAATATTTTTTTTGACAGACTATTAAGACAACTCTGTCCAATATTGTTTATTATAACTACGGATGTTATAAAGGTGTCTTTCTTTCTTCGTTTTTTGCATATATTCTTACACTTTTCCACACCCGTTGGTACATATAATGTATATTTAGGTATTTAACTTTGAAATTTAAATTGATATGGTACCGCCTCCCCACTTTATACTGGTTCTCATTTATATATACATCTTTAAAATAGCAAGTTCTGCCTACAGAAAGCAACATTCCATGTTAATTATCTAATATGAATCTTTCAAATCTCCTCCAATTGCAAGTATCCATATTTATAGGTAAAGTTTACTTTTGTTATGGTAAATGGATCATTGCTTTGTCTCTTTGTACCTTTAAAAAAAAAAAATCCAACATGGACCACACTACATACTCCAGGCTGCTTTCTAGCACCAACAACCCCAGAGTTTTATTCAAATCTTTCAGTTGCCTGTTCTTTCTCCTGATTGGCCAAAACAAACTATTAATGTTATGCTAATTTAGTCTGGCTTTGGTGGGGGTGTTACATTTTATTTATTTATTTTCATTTCCAACTGACATGTTTAAATGTTTGTTTAGTATTTTTATCATGCAAAACATTTTTTCATACACTATGAATTCCTCTCTATCAGATGCACTCATAATCCAGGAAACTTTGATATGCCTTAAACTAGTTTTGATTATAGACAAAAGTACTCAATTCATCTAAACGGCAAGTTATGGCTGTAAAATTGCTAATAAAGGAAATAGTTTCCTTACTCAGCTTGCACAGCTGGTTATTATCTGTTGTGCAGGTACAGAGGAGTATAGAAGCAGCCTAAAATCAATCATTTAAAAAATCTAACTCCATTAATTTAGCAGCAAAAAGGAAAACATTTCTTTCTCTTTCACCCTCTTATGGTGCAGAGCACATATGGTGACTTCAGAGTCTATTTAATATTATATAATGTTGGTACATTTTGAGAGCATCCTTTGTACTAGTCCTTGGCATTTTTTTTCTTCTTTATTTTCGTGCAGATGGCATTCAGTTTTGAACATGAGTTGCCACCTCTAAGCAACTCTGCATGTTCTGCCTTGACCTCCATGTAGAAATCTGAAGATATCACAACTCTCTCAATGCTAAATGCCATCTATATATATATATATATATATATATATATATATATATATATATATATATATATAGTACAAAATAGGGGGACAAATGGAAATGTATACATTTAGAGTGCCAAGAAATGGAAATGTGTGTTTTTTTGTTCAGTCCTTCAGTCGTGCCTGACTCTTGGTGACAATATGGACGCAACATGCCCGGCACATCTGTCTTTTTCTAGTTGTGCTTATCCATATGGTTTTCTTGGCAAAGATATTTGGATCTGAATAATTGGATTGCCAATTCCTTCTCCATAGGACCACAATGTCTCTGCTATGACGTGCCCGTCTTGGGTGACCCTACATGGTACACAGCAGTGGCGGAGCTAGGGATGAAGGGTCCCGATATAACATTTTGGGGGGTCACAATTTTTTTTTTTTGCATTTGACTCTCCCCTGGTCAAAATATATTTATATATTATACATTATATATATCAGGGAGTTGCTTTCTTTCTCCATGTCTCCCCTGCCTGTGTTTTTCTGCAGAGGCAGGGACTTCCTGAATGAGGTCGTAAACAAGTGATGTCTCAAGTACCTCCTTGATAAATGTAAGTAGAAAGAGGGGGCTGATGAGGCTGGGGCCCCTCCACACAAGGGTCCCGGTGCTTTACACCGGCGGTAGCTCCACCACTGGCTCACAGCATCATTGAGGTACACAAGCCCCTTTTTAAGTTGACAATGTAGCGATCCAGAAGGGGGTGTAATGTTTATACCTTGTGACACATTTTTAAATCTATTTTGGTTTTGGACTATTTACATTGTATGCTTTTAAAGGACACAATCAACCTTAAATTTGTTTCTTTTATGTTTTTAAAAAAAAAAATTTGGTAAAATTATTTTGATAATATTCTTCTGTTTTTTTTTTTGTTTTTTTTTATAAGAAAGCAAAAAATAAACACTGTCTCTAAATATTTAACTCTTTAAATACAATTGTACCAGTTGGTTGTTATCAGGAGTGCACTCATCTGCAGTTGGATCTTGGCCTTGGAGTCCTGGCCTCACAGCTGTACTATTTTATGTGGGAGAAATAGGTTTGAGAATCATGGTGTAGAGTATTTTTACTATTACTTCTCTCCATCTACTATCTGGAATGATCAACACATATTCAGCTGTCTTTGTGAGCTAAGTTTCAAAGACCATTATTAAGGTCTCAAGGCATTGAAGGTATACATATAAATATCTGTGTTCAACTTGACCACTTCCTAATGGGGAAAAATATATGTGTGAAAACAGAGTTTAATTAAGAGCATATTGAAGCAGGAAACCGGTCATAAGCTAGTTATTTATGCCACTGATGGGCCATGGGTGATCCATAATACATAAGTGGACGTTGTGTGTTTACATTTCTAGAGAGAGATGGTTGCATTTCCAGAAGCAGGGAGCCTGTTTTGGGGCCAGTGAGGTGAGAGTGGTGTAGTATCAATTTCAGTTTTCTCAAATGATCTTAACAAAGACTCTCTGCTCACTCATTGCTCAGTTAAGAGGAAGTCATGGATCCATATACTTGTAAACAGAAAATAAAAAAAAATCAGATTTTCTTTAAAAATATTTTATGGCTTTTGCAGCTGCTAATATAATTATTTGGTACATACTTGACAAACCAGTGCCTTTTTTTTTTTTTTTTTTTGAGCTGCACTGCCCGATATTCATCAGACATTCACACTACATCTGCTCTCTGATCTTCCCATGTCTGTTCTCAGAACCACACTATTGTCTGGCACTTAATATCTTAGGAAGACAGTCTGCAGGATAAACAAACTCAATAGGATGAAGTCACCTCCACCCTCAAGGCTCTAGAGCGGAAACCAGAATCACTTTATAGTTTGTGTTTTCACATGGAGCCTGAAGAAAAGTAGCTTTATTGAGAAGGTTTGTAAGATTAATACATAACAGCAATTTGTTTTATGCATGTGGTCTTCCTTTCAAGCCATGATGGATCAATGTGTCTGAGGACTCGTCGTCTGAATCCGCTTTTGGTAGTCTAAATGCACAACTTTACTTCTTATCCTGACTTTCTATTTGTTATAATCATGTTGTGGCTCCTCTGCTTTGTAATATACACCAAACAGTTAATAGAAAGTTCTGCATATCGTAGAGAGGGTTGACATTACCATATGGGTAAAGTGGGTGGCTGCCATTAAGGATTTTAAATGTTGCATAAAACTTGCACCTCACCTGAGCTCCATCTTATAGCAACCATGCATATATTGTAATAGGTGCTCTTTACAAAAATATTCCAGTCTTTTGTTTGTTTTATTTCCATTGTATTTATTTGCTGTAGAAATAAATAAATAAATAAATAAAAAAAAAAAAAAAAAAAAAAAAAATATATATATATATATATATATATATATATATATATAAATTTATTTACACTTGTTTTTCTTATCAATCTTATTTTATTGACATAGAGTAGCATATGTCCATCTTATGTTTTCACTTGACTTAACTTGTAAAATGAATCTTGACCTAGACTTTATCAATACTTAAATTCTAGATATTTTTTTACAACAAGTCCTCCATTTCCTGTACTTGTAACTTGCATCCAAATCTAAGGCCTCACCCAATGTACCACATTCGCTCGAGGCTGTCATGCTTGTGGACAGCATTGCAGCTCTGTGAATGTAGATCAAATTGTATAATGTATGCTGAAAAATGACATACTGTATATGTTCCTCTTGCAGACCTTCAATTAGAAAGTGTCTTCTATTAAGTTATGGTATCTGTACACGATATGCATTCCTATAGAGTGAGTTAACTTTGAAAGTTTGATATGAATATACATGATAGATGTTGATTGCAGAATCCAGAATTCTAGTATTTTATCTCATCTCTGTAGCTGGTTATGAGTTGACCATTACCATAGTTTGAGCTTCTTGTCTTTAATCCATAGCCAATCTTTGTAAGATAAAATTATAATTCTAAAATGAGAGAACTTTAATAATTTGTGTCCTTCCCTGTTGAAGCCATGTTGGTGGTGCCATACAAAATAGGTTAATTGGACTTTATTAATTTCACCCTCCTCTGAAGCATGTAACTGCTTCTCATTATTATGCCATCGAACTAAAACTAAGGCTCATAAAATGTAATCATCTCAGGGGTCATTTATAGGACTTCTAGGAATGGCACTGCTTGTTTTAGGTTCCTATGAAAATTGCTATATTGTGAGATGATACAGATAAACAAACCTACACATAGAAATTTTATTGTGGGTAAGAAAGGAGCATGGAACAAAGAAATTGTATACATTTTTTTTAAAAGCAATTAAAAATAACAATTGCCCTCTGGAAAGTTTTTAAAAACAATTCCACAGTGGAATTTCAAACTATTATACTCATTGTAGGCTGTAATGGTGACAATTAGTTTGAAGTGTGTGTGTTTTTTTTGTTTTTATGTTTCATATGTTCTTCTAAACGTCCATACCTCCCAACTGTGCCTGTTTTTTGGAGGGCCAATCCTTCATTTTAGGGCCCATAACAGTCCCTCTTTCTTTTGAATGAGCATCCCACATTTTAAAGACAAACCTCAGCCATGACCTTGTCCCATTTTGTCTGGTTCCTAGTCCTGCTTTCTCTCAGTCTAGTAGAATGGTAGAAGCCAGTAGTGTCCGTTCTACAAAATATATGTCTATTTCATTATCCCTCTTGGCCATTTCAGATATTGGACGGTATGAGCGTCTGTTCACTGGCTGCAATGTAATTTTTTTAGTCTTGGTGCACAGCCTTCTGTGAGTAGATTTGGAGACCTGAGCTGTCATGGGAAATCAGTGTAACATCTAGTCTATGTAGATACTCTGGAGTGTTGTCACTTTGCTACTGAACTACATGAATCATCTGAAAACCTGAAGGGATATTGCTGCCTCCTTGTAACTCGGTTATTGCTGACAGTCTCTTGGCAGCTGCTTTTATTTCTTTCTTTTTTTTTTTTTTTTCTTTCTCTCTCACTACCCCCGGCTTTTTGAACAGATCCTGTGTTCGTTCTCCATGGTTACTGCAGCGTATCATTGCCGCGTCACCATGGAAATTGGAGGATAGCTTGGAGGGAAGTGTTGTGCTAGGAAAAATCCCCCCCAAAAAATGGTTTTAACTGTGTGTATTTAAAAAAAAAAAAAAGTTTCAGTCTATTTATTTTTTATTTGTGAGCAATTATTGTATTGCTTTAAAAAATCCTAGTGAGTATTGAACTAAGCATACGGGACTTGGTCTGCTATAATAAACCAACCCTGGCAAATAGACACACAAAATAATATATTTTTGGGTATTACCAGGCCACAGCTTTATTCAACATAACATTTGAACATAATTACCAAGAGGTATACCACCTGGTGGAAGGAGCTCAACCCCACCCAGAGGCCTAGTGGAACCCTGTGTCCAAGAACTTCTGGAACAAATCAACCAACCAACAAACACCAGATACCTTAAGATATGAGATCCAACCGAAGGTGATGCAGCACCCCCACCCATATCTGTGACCAACCAGACAATCTGTGGAGAGGGAGGGAGGCATGCTTCGACTGCTCTCCTGTTGAGTGACAAAAGGGCTGGGGAAACCATGCCCTCTAAACTCCTAACTCCCCCCCCCCCTAAATCTAAATCACCCAATCAAATGCACCCTTCACCCATGCCGTCTCCAGGGGCTACCTTTCTTGACTTTGTAATTCTAGATGAGATGTAGTAAGGGATGAAGTGTTGAACTTCTGGATAATTATTTATATTATCTTACTGGTGACTTGCCCGTCAAAAATCACGAGGCAAAAAAATTTGATGCCATGGCAATGCGGTTCGACACACCGTGTAAAGCTTTTTCTACTCTGAGGACCTTCGGCGCTCATTGGCGTTCATAGCTAGCTTCTCCGCTTGTTTACTTTTGGTCCTATGAGCGTTGTCGACTCGCATGACAGTGTGTGTGTGTGTGTGTGTGTGTGTGTGTGTATGTATATGTGTATATGTGTGTGTGTATATATATATATATATATATATATAATGTCTTTTTTTTCTTTTCTATAATTAATTCTTTACTTAATAAATTTATATACTTTACCTATTTGTAATTGAAATATCCAGCAATGAATAGCCTGAAGAGCTCAGTATCTCTTTTTCTTATTTTCCTGCAGCGTACAATGTACAGTTGGACTGTTGCTGCTGTGAGGAGAAAGTGTCATCAATGTCCCAGCTGTGCATTAGCAGCTAATATGCTGCGAAGCGTTAGTATTGTAAAATGTCGTAGTTTGTCTGTGCTACGCGGGTCGCAAGTATTTTTGTACCTCCTACGTGCCTGGCAGTGTTTTGCGCATTTTGGGGTCGTGTAGCCTCGTTTCCATTTTTTTTTTCACATAGACTATTTTCAATTTCTTAAACTCGTTAAATTCGACTTTAGAGTGCAACCTCACTGGCTGATGTCATGGCTGTCCCCCCATGCTTCTTTTTTTTGGTATTGTTTTCGAATATATGCATTTCGGCCGTTAACTTCGTATTTTTGCAACTATATATATTCTAAGTTCTGTGGGTCATAATTAAGTCGTACGTCCTTGTCAGTGTTTTCTAGTGCATATTGAAATTTGCTAGTATACTGTAATTCCCTATCTGGTACTCTTTCAGATTATGTACATTTGTGCACATCTCTGTAGAAGGAGGAAATTAAGGCCCAGGGTCTAAATTTGTAAATCATTGGTGACTGTGACATTATCATATTACCTCAAACATCTTTGGAAACGGTATATATGCAATGCTTCTGCTATACACACTGCATCTCCCCCTAAAAAGTGCAACCCCTTCTGGATCACTACCTTGTCGTTGTGAACTGGGCTTGTGTACTGTAATGAAGCTGTGAGCTATACCACGTACGGCAACCCAAGATGGGCAGGTTATTGCAGAGAGGTAAGAGAAATTGTGGTCCACTGGAAAAGGAACTGACAACCCACTGCAGTATATTGCAAAGAAAACCTTATGGATGAGCACAACCAGACACAAGATGTGCCTGCCATGCTCGTCATCTAGAGTCTGACTAGATTGAAACGACAAACAACAAAAGTGCAGGTCTCTTTCTTGATTCTGAACACACTTGACTGTTACTTCTGTTACTCTATCCACCTTAATTTGCCCCATCTGTCTTTACCCTCACCTTCATAGATCTGAAGCAAACACAGTATGGCTGTAGATTGAATACAATGCAGGGAGACCCCTGGGGAGTAATTAATTGGTAACCGTGGGCAATCATTACACTGATAAATGTCATGCATGGTGATTAGAAAGGTTGGTTTACAGGTAAAAATCCAATGTATATTTACTGTAAGAATGCAATTTTCAACAGATTTCCATTTTTTTTTTTTTTTTTTTAAGACTTGTAGATAGAAATCATACAATATTGGGAACCTCTACTTTAACATGACGATGGGCTATGAGAGTAGCCAAAGAATGGTAAAGAAAATGTGTATAGCGGGTCAATTGCTGTAACATTTTTGTAATTCATATAAAACTTCTTACAGTGGTTCTGTCTGAGATGATTCTTATCAGAAGCATTCTGTGTTTTAGCTTATCTACGAACATATTTCCTTTTTATGTACAGTAACCCAGAAATGCTGAAGCACTAAATATAGAATTCCTGATTGCATATCATTGTATGGATGTCCAATTAATACTTTCTTGTACATAATAATGTATTAAAGATTGTGTCTGAACTGAGACCATGTTGTATAATGGAGTCTTGCACAGGCCTATCATTGAGGGTGTGTTTTTTTTCATTGATTTTGAAACCTAAATACAATCTTTTTGCAAACATTGCACTAAGGGGTTACTGAAAGATGTTAGAAGGTATTTTGTATAGCCACTGCATGTAACTCTGGTAGATGAACATCTTTAAATGATCGATCAATATTGCCCAGGTTCTAAAAAACGGCATAAATAATGTCTGGGTTTATTGCCCAGCTTGTCTTCTGCATTCTTAATTATGCCTCTGGTGGAAATGAATTAATTATTTATAACAAAAGCAATCATTCCAGGAAACTGTTTGAGTTCACAGTAAAAGCTTGCTCAAAGTAGGGCAGGCAGACATGTTGAAGAAATTCAATAATGTGATCTAAAATTGGATATTTTGAGTAGATTGCACAAAGTAAATGGTTTTTATCTTTAGGTCATTCAAGTATTTTTTATTTTTTTTTGTACTGCAATTTTCAGTTTCAGATGACGGTCCCAAATATTTCCCACTTTTGCCTCAAATTCCCTTAAGAATGTCTTGTCACGCTACCATTATATAAGACCATTAAAAATGCATTTCCTATTCTAAGTGGTGATAACATTCAAAACCTTCATCCCTTTCTGTGTTGTTTGATATCCCTTTTTATTTTTTTAAGGATCAGGATTATTTAATTTTTTTTTAGACGCCAATACATTAACAGGGGTTTCTTAACACCAAATACATTCATGTAACCATAAGCAACGTGTTGAGGCAAGATACAGAACTATTGCAGATCCAATATTTTAATTTCCAAGGCAAATATGCATCCATGAACACTATATTCTTAAAGTGACATGGACAGTTTCTGGATTTCACTTGGAATATGATATACCTATGTATCTATATACTTTTATTGTTGATCATTCGTGTCTGGCTCTGTGACCCTATGGACCAACACACTGGGCATATCCTGTGTCGTCTTGTGCTTATCCATAAGGTTTCCATGGCAAAGATACGTTGGTGGAATGCCAGTTCCTTCTCCAGTAGACGAGATTTGTCTGACATCTCTATGACCTGCCCATATTGGGTGACCCTACATGGTATAGCTCACCAGTTCATTGAAGCCCATTCACCACAACAAGGTAGCATTCCAAAAAGGGATTATTTTTATTAAGAAGTACTTTAAAAGTTCTCCCTAAAATCATATAATTTGTACCTGGATCTGCCCTCCTGTAGCTCATAAATACACACTTCGTGAAGTGCATGGTTTCAAATAAGTCTGCCAGTGACCTCTCTAGTTGCAGATTTTGCCACGGATTGGTTACTATGGGACCGTGCACACCATGTACTTTAAAAGTACACTGTCTTCAGGAAATGAAGAGGGGAGAAACCAGTTAGGAACTATTTTTAGGCAGAAAAAAAACTGCTTTTTGTAGAACAGTTTATCATTGCATCGCTCTACAGAAGGCCTCTAAACAACCCTCTTACTAAAGTGTCACATATTGTGCAATTACTGTGAGTAATTAGTTTAACTTGGCCTTCTGATCTAATGATCTCAATTGTGTTGCTAAGTAAATTGTTTAATGGCACCACTGTTTAATTACTACATGTTAATGTGTTTAGTTACTATTGTAGTTTCCCTATAAATATGCTAATAAAGAAACCTGGTTAAGACCTAGGTGATAGAACTATGTTCTTTTCCCAGATTCTGGGATTTCCAAGCTCTGTTTGTGGCTGTCTGATTTGCTGAAAGGCTACTGAAGGAACCCAGTGCCAGGACGAACAGCTCACCCTGTAACGTGACGGTGTTGCTAAAACCTCTTCATTTAAGATGTGCAACAGTTAAATGTCATAGCCCACAGTTGTACTGTAATTTTTAAAGATAACCGTGGTGTATAACTTAATGGTTTCAGGTTAAGTTCTGCCCTCTGCCCCCCATCTATCCTCAATTACAACTTACTACTCTGATTAAAGACTTAATAACTCATATAATGCCCAGGGTCTCAAGAATAGGACCTAGAGAAAAATGTTTTACAGCACTTAAGAACTCATTTGAGCATGTGTGATTATTGTATTGGTATCGGTTATACTCCTATAATTTTGATTTCTATAAGTTTTTTTTTTTTTTAATCTAGATTTGTGTTTTTTTTTTTTTTTTTTGTTGTGGTTTTTTTTTAAATATAAGTTTTCATTACACCTGTGTTAGCCAAATCATTTTGTAATAATTTAAAGAATCAATTTTGTTGGATAAAAACTGATTGAAGTAGGTTACAAAATATTTGCTGGTGTGCAAGAGAGGAAAATTAAAATAATTTTAGAGAAACTATAAGATTGTATCATATGGGAATACATCTTGGACAGCTACCCCATCTGTAGTTTGAACGGTTGGATCTACCCCTTTTGTGAGTGTGTGTGTGTGTGCAAGGTATGCACATATCCAATTTTCCCTTTTCTGTGCATGTACATCACTCTCTTGCTGTGCGAAAATCCCTAACATTTCCCTATAATCATAGCCATTTTAACAACATAGCTACTCAAATACATGCCAAGCTATTGCTTGTTTTATTAAATGCATTTGATGGTGGGCCATATTATTTATGTTTTTCTATGTCTGTGAACTGCAGTATGTAGTTTTTTAAACCACAAAGTATTTCAAGGGCTTTTTAAGCTAAAGAAACAGGCGCCCCTAGGTAACTAACCCGGCCATGTGTATGGGGATTTACCCTGTCAATCTATTCTATTGTTAAGGGACTATTTGTAGAGTGTGTTTGTTTTTTTAAGAGATGTAAATACATATATTATCTGCGTCTACAGTTTCTCCCACTCCTCCCAGGTTTAAAATACTCTCACAGAGATAAAATGTCTGTCACTAAAACAACATTTTAAAATGATAAAATTACAGACTTTAATTTTAAACTAATGTTTAAGCGGTTTAAAAACACGTTGCCCACTATCCAGGAAAGTTTTTAAAAACTGCAAACTTTCAATGACACTTTAGTGGTTCTTTAAAATGTATCCTCTCCATGCTTTCAGTGGATATTTTTGATTTAGTCTCATAGGGCCTCATTCTATTAGCAGCCGCAGCCGTTGCGGGGCCGCAAGGACCGGCCGCAAGCTATTCTGCTATTCTATTCCCCTCCGGCCGGGGATTCCGGCAGGCTTGCGGCCGGTGCCTTGCTATCTCTTGCGGCCGCTCGCGCCGGAGGAAATCCTTTGATCTAAAACGGCCGCAAGGAAATCGTCCGTAAGAAATTCCTATTTGCAATTCAATTGCTCCGGGAACCCTCTCTGCAAGGCTAAAAGCGAGCTTCAGCTTACTTGCAGGAAAGAGGTCCCGCTAGCACCAATGAAGCACATAAAATAGCCCAAATAAAGCCATCCTGCACTTTGCAGAGTCTATAAAGTGATATTCAGTGTTAGCAAAAATAGCACATAATTACCCTATACTCAAATCCGTAAAATATATATTTTTTTAATATACGTAAAATATCCATGTAAAAAGTCCAGAGTGCTTGGAGCACCTAAGACCCGCCCACGCCGCAGCCGGAAAATAAACAGTTAATTTGAACTCGGGTTTGGGCTGATGTGCAAGCTTGAGAGTGGGTTACTTTTAATCCTCATGTCCCCCAATATGATCCCTAGCATTTACAGAGCTATACAGTGCAGGCTTGAATTTATTTTTGAGTTTTTTTAGATTTCAGAGCTTACGGCCGGTTCCAAGATATGCGGCCGGCCGTAAGAGGAGATCCTTGCGGGGCCGTATAATTGAATTGCGAGGTAACAGAACCCCCGCAAGGAATCGCAGCCTTACGGCCGATAATAGAATGAGGCCCATAGTCTTTATCACAAGAAGTCTATACTTAATAGTTTACAAAATCAGAACACAATATGTTAAAATGTATTCCTTTTTGTTCCAGGAGAAAAAATACAAATGTTTAATGCTTTATGCTGAATAAAGGGTTTAACAGACATTTGTTGATTTGTGTTTGCCTTTTGAGACCTTATCCATTACTCTTTCCACTGGTTCCCCAGAGCCTCCAGAATAAGCTTAAAATCTTAACATTAAAAGGCCATGGAAGCTTTCTTGATTTTAGGAATATAATATACCTATATATCGCTTCATATTTGTGTTTATTAAAAAGTGCTTAAAAGCTCTGATTTTCTATCTAAAATCTTACAAATTGTTCTTAATTGGATCCTCCTCTCTACAATTTTATAAAGGCTGTGTACTTTACTTTAGTTACATTACTTAAATCTGTTATAACATTTTTAAACATGCTGCTTATTTTGAAACCTCACTTCACAGTGTGTATTCATGAGATACAGAGGGCAGATCCAAACGGGTAAAACTTATGACTGTAGGCATAGGTTTGGTGTTTTTACCTTGGCAAGGCTCCAGTTTTTATCCATTCACACAAAACAAGCCATCGTCCATAGACAAGCTATTGGATACCATTAGATTTGCTCAAACAACGTCACGTATACCTCTAGTGACCGCATACCATCCAATTTTCAAGCAAATACAGAAAATAATCAAAGACTTACAACCATTACTAATTGAAGATACTGAATTAAAAGATATATTCCCAAAACCTCCCATCATTGCATTTTAAACAACCACCAAATCTGAAACAAAAACTTGTCCGCAACTAAATATAAAAAATGGAACTAAACCTTATAACAAATGTGCCTGTAAATTATGCAAACGCATTTCTAATGGCACAGCCACACATAACAAGGCCTATAACATCAAAGGATCGTATTCATGTACATCACCCATCCAATATGGTTTAAATAATGCAATATACTTTATGTGACACAGGCTGTTACATTGGAGAAACCAGCCAAAAATTGTACTTGGGGATGAATTTAGACAGGTATTCAATAAGAAAGCATGATGAAGAAGATATTGTAGCCCAGTGGGACTCCATTTTAGCCAGAATGATCACTCCATCCAAAACCTAAAAGTAAATACTCTGAGGGAAAATTGAAAAACATCCAAGAAAGAAAAACATTTGAAATAAAGATGATCACATTCTTCAACACTAAAAATACAGGACTTAATATGGACTTGGGTTTTCTAACATCACAATTTCATGCTGAAATTGTTTGTCCAACAGGAAAGAGATCAATGTGGACTACAGTGCTGGTTTTTTTTCGTGTGTGTGTATATATGTTTCCTTTACTATGTTGTTTTTGTCCCCCCCCCCCCCCCCCTATATGTATTTACCTGATGATGTCAGATGCAGTCTCCACTCAGATGCATCACTGTTTTTATTCAGTAGGCAGGGGGCTCAGGTCCAGGTTACCTTTTTCGGTTTGCTACAATAGATTGCTTTTCCTGAAGTGAAGGGTTATAAAAATCCATTTTTTTTTTTTTTTTTTTATAGACTGAATTAGTTGAAAAGGATGTTATTGATCTTCTATTTGTCAATTGAATAAATATGACTATAGAGGTTATGATTTACTAAAAGGACCCCATGAATGTTTATGCTGTAAAGAATTTAGCTTCCACACTGTAGAGAGACCGTGCTCTAAATAAAAATAAATAGAATGTCTGCTCTGAGGAGATTTTAAAGTTTTGGAAGGATGACAATAATCCAGCTGTGATTGAGTGTTTATGCAGTACCTTCCTCTTGTGAGTCCACAAAGAATCTCCATTCTGATGCAGCGCCAATATATTGTCCAGATAATGAATGTATACTGCATGAAGATGTCTTGTCAATATACTTACAATACACTGTAAATCAAAGTAGTCACATCTCTGGTTTGTTGAAGCTTCCTACGAAAAGTATTTCACCATTGCACAAGGAATGGAAGAACACAAAGTCCAGCTTTTGAAATGTTGTCATTGTCCTTATTGAGCCATAAACCTACTGGCCTGTGGCAGAGCTAGAGAATGGTGGGCCCTGGTGAAAAACAAAAATTGCCCCCAAAATGGCCACTCCTGTGGGGAAAAAGGAATGTTAGGCTGCCATGCAGAAAATTATTAATTTATGGGTTGAAATATACATGCACCAGCTTTGAAGGTACAGTTCATTCAGGACAGCTACATCATTTTGTTTTTGTACGTCAAAAACAAAAGAGGGAAGAACAGATAAATATTTTTTTTTTTTTTTAAATTAGTTGGCCTGCTGGCAATCCATTTACTAGACGTAATATACATGTAGGTATAAGGAGGTTTACTAATTTTCCAACGTTAATGGCACACATTTGGGCACAGGTAACTTACTCCTGCCTCTCACATTTCCAGCGGAAGATTATTATTCTTAACGCGCCAACATATTCCGCAGCTCTGTACAGGGGTTAAGTACAAGGCAAAAATGAATTGCCTTATAAAGAATGGAGGGCCCTGTTTTGGGGCTCAAAATCAAGATTGAAGACTCACAAACTTGCAATCTAAGGCTATTATAAGATATAAAGAAAACCTTTTGGACTAAACTCTTGTTGCCAGTAAGATTTTTTTTTTATAACATACATTTTATTGAGAAGTTCTGGAATTGCAAAGACAAGACAAAAAAGAATAATGAAAAACATAGTCCAAAAGTTGTCTTATAACTAACATCGTATTGCTAACATGTTGAAACCATTCCATTTAAATAAAAACTCCATTACAACTCTTTTTTCGTATTTTTGGTGATTCTGGCCAGTAAGAATTTTTAAGGCCAATTTTGCATATATTCTACTGGATTTAATTGATTTGCATAATAGTGCAAACTTATTTAAAAAAAAAAAAAAAAAAAATTAAAAGGTTTTTATTAGGTAACCAAATAAACAGGAGGATAACATAAAAGCCAAGTAGCAGTTTGACATTATTAACATACAGTCATACCCAATTAAGGGGGAAAAGAAAGAAGAAAAGGTTAACATTACATTACACCGTAAGAAAATACCATATAATAGTTGAAATCAAGTTAGCCAAAAAGATCTATCCCCACTTGTGGGAAGGTCTAAGGGTAGCCAGGTTACCTAAGTTTTTCCAATTTTCTAAGGAAAAAGTTTACATCCAGAGCCTAAGTAAGAAACAAACCGAAACGAAAAGCAAAAAACAAACTATGTTTTATAGACACAATATAACTCTAATTTAGCTAAAACGAAAACAGATTTTTGTCTCAAGGGTACTGAAGTATAAGTCCTGTTGGTTACCAGCTCGGATCCACCGCCCGTCCCACCTCCTCCAGTCCCCAGTCCGCAGCTCCAATCTAAGAATTGGCAAAATATAGCACCATGTTAATTAAGAAGACTTTACTTGATAGGGGGTCTATAGGGAGAATGAATCCAGGGATTCCATATCTGGAGAAAAATAGTCATACGGTCCTCCAGTAAAAGGGTTAGCCTTTAATTTATTGCAATGTACTTCATCTTATTGATGACTGATTGTAAAGTAAGAGTGGGAGATTTCCATTGCCTGGCTATATGACTCTTTGTTGCTAGCATTAAGTACTGAAGGAGTGAGCCATGCACTGGGGAGTAAAACGCGTACTCTCTTTCTCCCTGATGTTTCAGTCTCCTCGAGCAGTAACTGGATGTGCTTAAGTTTTTTTTTTTGGAGAATTTATCTCCCTGGGACTTAGAGGACCTATCCATGCTAGGGTCTAGAGCTAAGTTGATATCCCTCCTAGAATGATTTTGCCTGTATCTATTGATTTGAAATGAGCAAGGAGTTTAATGAGAGTATTATGGGGGGCGGTAGTGGGGGAGTACAGAGCTATAAGAGAGATCCTAGTGTTCAGAAGGAATCCTGTTCGTAAAATGTAGTTGCCCTCTGGGTCAATTTTTTTACTCTCCACGGTGAAAGGGAAGTCTTTATGGAGTAGCACAGCCACGCCTGCCTTAGTGGGACAAGTTGAGGTTATGAAGTAGGGGTATGATTTGTGTAAGTAAGGGGGGTGGGTTTCCTTTAGCAAAAATAAGTTTCCTGCATAAATATTACTGAGGGTCGAAGTGATTTATGAGAAAAACGCTTTACGCCTTTTAAATGGGGAATTAAACCCTTTAACATTGTGAGTGAGGTGAAAGAAGTGTCAGTCATTGTACCTGTGGGAGTAATGAATGCTCAGGAAGATGTTGAGACCACCACTAAGCTCATGGTGGCCGAGGACCAGAGGCGGAGGAGGAGCGAAGGACCGGAGCCAGACAGAACTTATTTTAGTAGCTTTTTAACAGTTCTGGCTTTTTACTCTAAGTTTATCGGCATTAGCACTGCAAGTTGCTGGTTCCTGATTAAGCATTGCTCTTCAAAGCCTTCTAAACTTAATTGCAAATTTGGTCCACTGCTTATACATCACCTTAATCTGAATGCAAAAATCCATACAAGAAGGTGAAGGTAGTCAGCTGGTCACGGATTAAAAAAATTATAATTGTACTTGTCCTAGAAGAGGATGTATCATATAGTTGTTTAATTTTGTTGTTCCTAGCAGTGCTGGAAGCATTAACACTCATACAGCTCCTCCTATGTCTGAATGTAATAAGTACCTTCTTATTTTGGATTGTCTGTCTTGTATATTTTACCATAATGTTGAAAGACCAATTTTGCTTGATTTCTACTTTTAGGACAGCATTCTTTGTTTAGCTGTGAGCCTGCAATTTTCTGGGTTGTGAAAGGCTGCATTTACTGTGTGTTGATTTGAAACTTAAAAAAAAACACAGATCCATTATTGCACACAAAAAATCACATATAAAATGGCCTTTGTTTTTAGATTTTGTGGTGTGTGTGTTAAAAGCTAAATAGGGAATCCTGAAACGTGAAAATTTTAGAAAAATTATTATAATTTTTTTTATTTTTTATTTAATTAAAATAAAATCCATTACAATTTTATTTTGTGGTCCTGATTTAGAGCAGAAAGTTTCCTGCAGCCTCATTCAATTGCTGTGATTTGAGATCCAGGCTCGCAAGTAGACGTGGCAAGCTACTTTGCTATTCAATTGCCTTCCGTTTGTGGGCTCCGATCGAGTTATGAGCTTCGAGCTGCAATTTCTAGTGACTTTTGTCAAATAACGAGTTACTTCACTCCAAGCCTTTTGATCTTTCACTGCCGTGAGAGTTGCGATTGCTAAAATCGCTATTCAATTGCTCAGATTCTCCCGCGCTAACCACGCCATCAACCTGCAAATGTCAAAAATTTACACAGGTTACTGGTACCAAGGAGGTCTCGCCAAGGACTTACTAACAAATCGGAGAACATTAAAAGCAAATATAAAATCCATACAGCACTGTAAATGACAGGGAACGCAATGGGTGACATTGGAATTAAAAGCACAAAATTCTCCAGCTCGCACATCTCTAAAATATAATACTTTTATTTAATGTTTAATTTTCGTTCAAAGTCCTACAGACTTCAACCTTCAAGCCTGTAGGCCTTTGGAATCCAACCTCCATTTGTACAGAAATTAAACCTGAAATAAAGTATTATATTTTGGCAATGTGCGAGCTTGAGGACGCTTTTAATTCTAATATCACCCATGTACAGTGCTGTATTGAATTTATATTTGCATTTTTAAAGTGCTCAGGTTTGTCTAGCTTGAACCACGAGTTACGGGCTTGAGTCCACGATCGTGTTCAAGCCTTTAAATGCTACTGCCGATTAGCATGGTTTCAGATTTTTTTTTTTTTTTTGCGGGGCTGCCAATTGAATAGCAGAGTGAAAGTAGAGCGACACAAGCACGCAACTCAATCGCAGAAAATAGGCTATATGCAATGGAGTTACGGCCGCGATTTTTGAATGAGGCTGCAGGTGTGCTAAATATGTATATAAATAGCGACTTGCCCGTCAACAATGACGGGTTTAAAATTGTAAGGCAAGCAATCCTGTTTGCCACACAATGTGAGGCTTTTGCTCCTCTGAACACCTTCGGCGCTCATCGCGAGCGTCGCACTGAGCGCCTTTTGGTGCTCATCTTGTTGCTCTCATTGCAAGCCTTTCCTCCAGTCTACTGCACGGGCCGATAATTACAAGTTTCGTTAACCTGCAAGCTTTGAGCTTGAGAATGCCGTGTGTCTCTTTCCACCATCTCCCCCTGTTCCTTCCCTGTCAGCTGAATGTTTGCGTGTTGCACGCTGAAGAATGTTTTTGTTTTATTTTCAAAGTCCTGCGTTCCTGGCATTGTTGATGTGTGTTACTGTCTTTGGCGTTGTGTATCTTCTAAGTCCTGCATGCCTGTCTTTGCTGAACCTAGTTTTCATCCCATTTAAGATATTTTTTTTTTTTTTTTCAGTTTTCCGTCCGCCATTTTTTTCCCTTGCTTAGCGGATTTTTGGATTGACGAAAACCCACAAATATGGCTCAATTGATTGCAACCTCGCTTCCTGGCTGTCCCCCTGTGCTGTCTGTGTGTTTATTATATTTGTAAAATGTTATTTTGTTTTGAGAGTTTCTAGAGTTACACGCTTGGCTCGCAGTTGTGACCCTCACTATGCAGCAGTCCTGCAACGTACACAGCTCGCCTCGCTTCGCAATGCATCACCAATATCGCAAACGTTCCCATTGACAACTATATATATGGGATACCAGATTCTCAAGACGTGTTTTTTTTTTTTTTTTTTTTTTTTTAATATAATTTTAAGTAAAATGTTCTTGTGTTTCAAAGGCAACACACATACTTTTTTGCCCTTTCCGAAGACCACGGGTCTCGTCAATTTAAACTTACAATTAACTAGACATAATGCTGTTTTTAAGCAAAGTAGTTGTTCTGTATTATTATTTGGTCTTGGATCAATTTTGACACCTTTTTATTTTTTACTTCACTGAAGAGCTGCATGAACATAGTTAATTAAAATGCAACATTGGTGTTCTTTTCAAGGGCCCTTAAAAGAATAGTTGGGTACGGTCTAATAATAAAAAGAAAAACCTGAAACCATAAACCTTTACTATACATTTTAAACAGGTGTGTCGGGCATAAAATTGCATATTACACAAACCTACAGAAATCTGGGGGGGGGGTTGCCCCCCATCCATCCCTCATCACTTCCAGTTCCTACACCCACGATTTAAAATCGTGCTATTTTTTTTTTTTTTTTTATCCTCTACCCAGATAATATGATTTTTGTATATACAGTTGTGCTCAAAAGTTTGCATACTCTGGCGTGAATTGTGTAATTTTTGCATTTATTTTGAACATATTTGTTTGGCTCCTTTTTTATGATTTTAGAAAGACAACAGAAATCGCCCAAATGGCTCTGTAACAAGGCCAAATATTCAATAATATGTAAAACTTTTGATCAGACACACAAGGTGACACAGGTTAAAATTACAATTAAAGGTTAATTTCCCACACCTGTGGCTTTTTAAATTGAAATTAGTGTCTGTGTATAAATAGTCAATGAGTTTGTTTGCTCTCACGTGGATGCACTGAGCAGGCTAAATACTAAGCCATGAGGACGAGAAAAGAACTATCAAAAGACCTGAGTAACAAGGTAATAGAACTTCATAAAGATGGAAAGGGATACAAAAAGATATCCAAAGCCTTGAAAATGCCAGTACTGTTCAATCACTTATGAAGTGGTAAATTTGGGGATCTCTTGATACCATGCCAAGGTCAGGGTGACCAAGAAAGATTTCAGCCACAACTGCCCGAAGAATTGTTAGGAATACAAAGCAAAACCCACAGGTTCTGTTATCATAATGATTTTAAAAAAGTAGCCAAACAACTATGTGATGATGATGATGATAACTGGCTTTATGTGATCACTATCCTTAAATAAAATCAATAAACCAAAAACTGACAAATGCAGATTTTTTTTTTATTTTTATTTTTTTACATTTTAGCCAGACTCTCTGCTAGCTAAGAAAATTAACGGCTCAACCACTGAGAGAAAAATTAAATTCACAAAATGTTCTCAGAATTCTAGCAGACAGATTCGATCTACCTAGTCTAATGGCCCAAAATTTAGAAACCCCTAATTCGGATGTCATGATTGATGAAATATAAAAGGTCTTTGGGTTGGCAAGTCCCCTGGACTGGATGGCTTTCTAAACTCATATTCTAGACAATTTACAGATCTCCTATCCCCTTTTCTTAGTAAATTATTCAATGCAGTTTTAAGGGGCAAGGAAAAGCCTCCAGAGCTTAATCAGGCCGACCTTATACGATTTCCCAAAGAGGGTAGGGACTCCCTTGAAACCAAAAATGATCATCCAATTTCACTCATGAGCAGAGATATCAAACTGCTTGCAAAGATAATGGCAGATAGAGTATCAGAACCAGATTTAGTCCATAAAGATCAAACCGGCTTTATATCACATTGGCAAGCAGCAGACAACATGAGGACACTAAATATTTTACACCTAGCACAAACAACTTGAACTCCGTTATGGTATAAGGGAATTGGACATTGAAAAACTCTTTCAATAACATCAAATGGCCATATCTTTATGCAGCCCTGGATAAATTTGGCTTCAGGGGGCGTTTGGAAAAACTCTGCTTATACTCGAGTATATTTGGTAGGCTGTGTGCGCGAGGGAAATACGTTTGTTTATTTGTGTAAAGCGATACTGTAGATGCGTAATGTTGTGATGTGGAAGTTCGGAGTGTAAAGTAGCGTAGTTGGTGTATGTGCTACACTGTTCGCGAGTATTTGGCGTCCTTTGTAGCACTGTATTTTGTACATTCCTGTGTGAAAGTGGTACGCGGTTGACGGTGTGTTGCGCAGTCCAAGGTCATGTATCCTAGTTTTCATTATTTTGGGCCGCCATTTTTTTCTTCTCTCTTAGCCGTTTTTTGAGTGCGTAAACTCTGCAAAATTGACTTAAATTCGAGTTCCACCTCGCTTTGAGTTGTCCTGGCTGTTCCCCCGTGCTGTGTGTGTGTGTGTGTGTGTGTGTGATTTTTTTTTTTTTTTTTTTTTTTTTTTGTCGTGTTTTTTCAAGTATGTTTTTTGCGGTTCGGCCGTTTACTTTGTATTTTTCCTACCTCTTATACAAAAAAAAAATGTCTAAGGGCCACGTCTCGTAATGTATTTTTTTTTTTTAAGTTGCATGTTCATAAACTGCTTGCAGTCTAACGGCCTTATTAATGCAATTGTTTATGGCTATATAAGCACATAGGATATTCATATTTTTTTTTTTTTTTTACAGAAGTATTTAGTTAGCATCTTTTTTTTAAAATAAATTTTTACTTTCTGAAGTGCTTGTTTTTGCATAGAAGTTCACTATGTGCTTATGTAGAGCCCTATTCAATTGGGTGAATGGCAATTTAATAAGTCAGGCAATGAGCGCCTTTGGCGCTCCTCTGCCAAGTGCTGTGAGTTGTAGTGCCTTAACTGCTTGCCTCGCTATGCACCAGGCAAAGCGTGACAATGTTTCGTAGTTCGACAATTTAGAATATGTGATACCCCGACTATAGTAAATGGGAAAGTTATGGTTATAAAGGTAGGAGCTGAGGCTCCCAGGTATTTATCACAGAAAATTAAGACCACAAACCATGTTCGAATGGACTAGCATCTTGTTAATTGAAAATTCCGGTATACATACATACCATTATGAACATGTTGTGATTATGTATTTGTTAAAGCCCGTGATGCCTTCAATAAAAAGATTGTTAAAAATAAAAAAAATCATATTACAACAATATAGATTATAAATAGGTTGAACTATAAGCAATGTGGTCATAAACACACGTTCTCTCAAATCGTTTCCTTAGGTAAAGGGGAAAAAAAGGCACTTTTTTTTTTGTCTACTTTATACCAAGTGTGTTTTCTAGAACGAGCAACATTTTTCTTAATGAAATACTAGCTCTCTGACTGGCATATAACTGGTTATTTTGGAAATGTTCCAAAGAATTTAAAATTATTTTCTCCCCATGCTCATTTAATTACGAAATGTTAAGGGGCTACTGAATCCATTCTGTGTCTATAACCTTATCATTTAAACAACTAGGCTTAATAATAAATAGAAAAAAATATTTATTTTTGTAAGATTAAAAAATGCAGCTTTTAATGTAATTTGTCTTTTACTGGCAATACTATCATAATCCTGGCAGTTTGTGGTTTCACTTGTGGGTTTGCAAAACACTTTTTTTTTTTTTTTTTGACAGCATAAACTGTAAAACTAGGGAAGGTTGTCTGAATACATAATAGAATAAAACGTATCTTTCTGCACTGTGCAGTTTAATCTGGACGTTGGCCTACATTCGATTTGAATTCCGGAATACATGATCTGTGTTCTGCTTTGCTGCCATAGATTTGAACACATCGCCATTCTAAATAAATAAATTCATAAGAAAACACGCAGGAAGTGAAGGTAAAGATTTGAATAATTGTCCAGACTTTTCACATTGGAGGGACCAATAACTATCCAGCTAAAATCATTTGTGGCCATACATTACATTTCTCTTGAGCCAGTCATTATATAAGCCTCCTAATAGTTATGTTTTAGTTTGATGCTGTTTTTTGACAATATTGTAAAGCAATGGTACTTCAGTAGAAAGTTGCACACGTGTAGCCAAAAACATGCAGAGGCCATTATGGAAAAATGCAAAGGACCACATGTGGGCCTCAGGCTACATATTCCTTACCAATGCAAAAAAATAAAAAAATTGCACATAATACGAACTTAACGTCTGCACCACGCCCAGTGAAAAACGCACACCAAGAAATAAATAAATACACGCACCGCAATGGGGGACAGCAAGGACGTCTGGAAATGAGGTTACACACCAATTTAAATACAATTTAAAGATTTTCGCCACTCGAAAATCCCCTAAGCGAGAGAAAAAATGGCCGCCGGAAAAACAAAAATGAGGCTACACCACCACTAAGCATGCAAAATACCGCCAAGCACATACGCCTTTTACACAGACCCGTACAAGCTACTAAATACACTATTAGGAAGGACGTTAAATGCTCCACACCCACCTAACTCCTACACAACTGCACCCATAGAACGAACCTAATTACTATGGTTTGTTCTTCTATTGAGACTGTATTTTAAGTTTAAATTGTAAAATTACTATATGTCCCTGCACATGTTCCAATGCCTTTGTGGTTGCTGCCTCATTAAATATATAGCATTCTTAGTAGGGATTAAAATACAATGCAAGCCTATGCAAAAAGCATTGAAATCCATCAAATTTATTAGCAATTTTCAAACCAAAGCAGCTTTTTACACCATCTTCCTGATGAAGCCGTGGCAGCCTTAGAAGAAAGCGGACCTATTCTCACAGGAACCAGTTTGTGATTATTGATTTTATGTCCGATGTACAATTGATATTTCCTGCGGTACTTATGCAGCAGTTTAGTCTTTGTCACTGAATTGGAACACTATAGAATTTGATGTTTTCAGAATTAGTATTGTCATTTTAATAGACATTTGCATTGCTTTTGTTTTACTTTCCTCATATTGTACGCTCCAGCTATTGTCTTGAGAAACCGTTCACATTGTGGCATCACTATGTGTATACAGTGAATGTGCATTTTAGCCACGCTTCAACTATGTCTTGATAGTATAAATGCATACTGCAAAGATCTCCATTATTGCCAAACTGAAAAATCAAATATAAATATAACGACTGTTGTTAAAGGACCACTGTGGTCTTCTTTTATGTTCTATTCTGTTTAACAACATTTTGCTCACGATTGTGTTTAGTTAAACTCAACATATACATTTTGCAACTCATAACTAATTATATATATCACTAGAATATTGCCCGTCAAAAAATTACGGCGATGAAATTGTAAGTGAGCTAATGGTATTTGGTGTATTTAATGTGGCTGATGTAGCGTCGTGCGACTTTTTCGTAACATCCGTAGCTGTTTGGTGGTGCTTTGCGTGTTTATGGTAGTGTTTTGCGTGTTTAGGGACCTTTAGCCTTGTTTTCGTTTTGTTCGGCGGCCATTTTTTCTCTCGCTCAGGTGATTTTCGGGTCTCTAAACTCCGAAATTTGTGCTTAAATGGAGGTGTAACTTCACTTGCAGAGGTCCTGGGTGCCCTCCCTTGCTGTGAGTAACCTTTTTATGTGTTTGTTGTTTGTATTTATTGTGTTTTTCATGTTTTTGGGGTTACGCGGGTTGCGTCCTTGTTTTTTAATCTCGTAGGTGTTTTTCGGCAAATACGTAGGTTTTTGGTGGTGTTTCGCTGTCTCTAGATTGCTGTAGCCTCGTTTTCGTTTTTTTGTTGTATTTTTCATATTTTGACGTGCGCGTGTTGTAACGGGTCTCGTATTTTCTTTGCGTTACAACGTAATTTTTGCGAGGGTCCGCAAGCGTTGGCAACAATTAGCATGCTCACAACTATATATGTGATAACCCACCTAGCAAAAAACGTTTGCATGGAAAAAATGCTAAATTTTTTTGCAGAAAAATAAAACATTTTTGCTGGGGATGATGTAGACATCCCCAACAACTTAGATTTGCATATTGGATCTCTCCTTTTTAATAAGAGATCCAATATGCAGCACATGCGCATGCTGATTGGCTAAAGGAAAGGAAATGTCTGAAATCATGTGACTTTCCACAGTAGGGCAGACTACAGGTGCTAACTGAGCATGTCTGCACAATCCCCAGGCAAAAAAGAAACCTTGTATAAGTTTATTCTATTTATACCTGTTCAGGGTGTGTCAACCTTGAGAGCACTAAAAACGCAAGAAATTCAGCAAACGGTTTAACAGTTTACTTTGGAATATTTTTTATGGAAACCATTTTCTTCAGACACTATAAATTCTCCTCTATCAGATGCATTAACAACCCAGCTCAATTTTATAAACCTCTAATCATTTTAGGTAAAGGCAATCATTGCTAATCATGGGTTGTATCAACTATCCGCCCGTACACAGGGTTCCAGTCTACACCTCACCAGCTGAAGAATATCAATAGCCTTTCATCAGATCAGACAGCCACAAACCGAGCAGGGAAAGAACATAGATGATAGAACTATGTTTTAACGAGAAGAACTCTATCATTGTATTTTTCCTATAAATATTATGTACTCTGTACAATAACTAAACACATAAACAAAAAGTAATTAAAGGTGTGCCATTAAACACAATTACTCGGTAACCTAATTGAGATCATTACATAATTACTCCGAGCTGTTGCATAATTATGTGACTGGTTAGTAAGCTGGTTGTTTTCATCTCTCCACTGGAGGCCTTCAATGATAAATTGTGGAGCTGATAAAATGCTTTCAATGGGACAAAGGACTTCTTATATCCAACTTTACAAATAATAATTTGTTTCGACCTTCATAGACCAGGTCCCACTGTATAGCTATTTATAAAACAATTAAATACAAATATCAGACCTGTTTAGTATGAATATAATCACTATAGCAGTTACCCACAAATATAATGCACTGTATTCTAGTACAGTGACAATATCTAGAGCTAAACATGGAACCACCAGTACAGTGAATCCTTAGACTAGAGGCCTAGTGCAAAGAGATTACAGCCCTGATGCAAACCTGGTTTGTCACCTTTATGCTGCCCTTGGCCAATTCATATTTGACATACTGTATTGCAATTTAATAAACAGGTGGTAATCTTGCAACAAGGGGAGTAGTAACGGAGGGTACAAAGTGCAAGAGTTACTTTAAACAGAACTGTCACTGTATATAGACATTTCTCTGCATATGAAGGCACTGAAAAATGTCACAATCTGCTGCTGAAAATGTTCTGACTTAGGCCTGGGCCTCACAGGACTAGGCACAAACACTTCATTGCTTGGGTTTTTCCCATCTCATAAGATAGATCAAATTGGTATGGATTATAAGGACATACTAAACTTTGTAAAGTTCTGCTGACTGGTAAATAATTTCTCACCTTTTTTTATCTTTGGGAGAATCTTATAACTTCAAACCCAAACTCTGTTACAATTTGCTTTTTAATAAATGGGAGAATCCTGAGCAACCAGGGTTTATTCTAAACGTGAATTGGGCTATCTATAATGGGGTGGGTCCCCCCCGTGTACTGTATTTGCTAGAGCAAAATGTCACTCTCCACATCGACGCCTCTGCTTTGCTGCGCTGAGGCCAAATCAAGCCATGATTAGTTGCGGCATCGTGATTGGCATAAATAATATGGGGGGGGGGGGGGGGGGGGGTTGTCCAGAATAAATACTGTGTCACCATTATCATAGCATACTCCTCAGTACATAAAGTGTTGAAATGCTGTTAGTACACTCACATTGTGTGACGGTGTGCCTCAACTATATAGACCCCTCTAACGCACTAATGAACGCATGTAATAACACGTCATCCAGGACCCTCATGACACAAAGTGTAAACACTACACTATTTTAACCCGGTCTCTTATGGGGGTCTATACAGACCCTCATAACACTCTATTTAACCCCATTAGTCCCATAAGGGTATTTAAAGACCCTCATGGGACAGCTCGAAGCCTAACCCTCATGACACGAAGTACAAACACTACACTGCACTAAACCCACCCCAATAAACCATTAAATCTAAACTAACACCCCTCTACACTAACCTATTAACACCTACACTACCTACCTACCCCCTAATAAACCCCCCTCACCACTCTAATACAACCCCCCCACTACAGAAAAAAAAACTTACACACCTGAAAAGGAAATACATACAATGCAATGCAATCCTATCTATCTACACAAACCCTAATTCTAACCTAAAATAAAATAATTAAGACCACTTACCTTTGCGGATGTCCCTTCAGATCCCCAACCTAAGGGAAAAAAAACAAATTAGTACAACACATTTACATACAATAAATAAATATTATAAATATTCTACTCTCCTTTCCAGCATGTCCCCATCCTTCTTCTTTTCTTCTCTGGCGTGGCCCCTGATAAAAAAAAAAAAACGAAAAACAAATAAAACAAAAACATTACATTAGTACAACATACATATATACATTTTACTTACCTCCCCGCGATGTTCCCGGCCTCCTCCTCCTCCTCTTCCCCGGCTAGGTCCTGAAACAATCCGCAAAAAAAAAGAACATTGTTAATTAACCCTGTCACTTATGGTCAATGGGTTCTAATTGGGCCTCTGGAAGGGGGTTGAGCTCCTTAATCCAGGTGATGCAGCTACTTCTGGTTGTTTGTCAACTTGGTTTACAAATAAAGCTGTGGCCTGATTATACCCAAGTTTGAGTCTGGAGTCATTATTTGTTAGGGGGTGGTCCTTTACTGGACTGAGTCACGAATGCTTAGGTCAATGCTTTTAACCCAAAAAACAATGAATTAGCTTATTTTTTTATTTTTTTTATAATTGAAAGCGTGGAAACAAAACAAAAAAAAACAACAAAAAATCTTAGTACAACCTAGGATTAAAATGTAGACGTTCTTTTTAAATGTACGTGTGTGTGTGTGTGCGCGCCTGTCTGTTGTCATACCTGAGGTGAGACCACATTAGAGACTTCATACAATAAAATACAAATCATGGGTGAGTCCTCTCCACGTTTAATACCAAACCAAACATATCTCTTTTTATTAGATAGTTGGTTGAAATGGTTTCTTAATTAGACCAGATTATTTTGAAGAACATTCAGGCCTTATTCATTTATTTATTTTTAAGTGGTAAATATGGGGTCGGGAAGGGTGTGAGTACATTTATTTATTTTATATAAATGAATCTAACTGCAATATTTGATTTTAGAAAAACACTAGTAGTCCATATGTAAGGTGTTAAACTAACCGTGCTGGGGAATTAAAAGTAAAATATTTCTAAAAAGTTTGAATGTAGGAGTCTTTCTCTTGTTTCTTTCCCTAGAGCAATAACAAAGTCCTATTGTCGCTGTAATTCTATATAAACTTGTTTGGGATGTCCCCAGCTATGGGAATGGATTTTCTTGCTTCATTGTGGTGAGCAAAGTTTAGTTGTACGCGAGGGCTGATAACACTGTTTACCATGTTACCGGGTTTATCTGGGACACTCACATGTCATGTCTGCTGCTGCAGCTCACTAGTCCTGACGGCTGCATCTGTAACAAAATGAGGAGGAAATGCTGTGGTCTGAGGGTAGGAAGTGTTCTCTGAAGCAACTGCAGATAGAATGAGAGAGGAGACATATTAGGAGCGCCTTAAGGTACCTGTCTTTATATTTGTACATTTGCAAGGAAATGTGTATATAAATTGTTTTTCTAACTAGATCACTTTATGCTTGTCAGAGCAATTATTAATTTGAAAGTAAACCGTCTGACAAACCATACGTAAAGACAATCTTATGTCGGTATTCACCAAAAAAACCCTCAAAATGCCTAAACCATTTAGGCCCAGAAAAAATAATTAGCAAAAAATAAAAAAGAACTTTTTTTTTTTTTTTGGTCTCAAACTCCGGATAGTGCCGGTTTAGCGGGAGTAAATTTAAAATGGTGAATTTATGCCGGTTGCTTGAGTGCTGGTTGGTTAGGTGCTGGATAATCGGGCGTTTACTGTGTAATATTAATAAATGAGTATATATATATATATATATATATATATATATATATATATATATATATATATATATAATTACATTATGGTGCATGGGAAACTACAGGGCCATATATCAAGATTAGTCTTTTTTTTTTTTTTTTTTGTGTGTGTATATATGTACCGTATTTACGCGAATCTACTGCACCATCAAATCTAATGCGCACTCCTAATTTGGAACCCATGAATCAAAAAAAAAAAAATAAAGTTTTTGCTGGCTAATATAATGTGCTCTCTGGGTGCTGGGGCTCTGTGTGCCACTGTGCTGAGGCTTTTGGTGCTGGGGCTCTGTGTGCCACTGTGCTGGGGCTCTCTTGGTGCTGGGGCTCTGTGTGCCACTGTGCTGGGGCTCTCTTGGTGCTGGGGCTCTGTGTGCCACTGTGCTGGGGCTCTCTTGGTGCTGGGGCTCACTGCCTCAGTCTATCAGGGTCTTTGAGGAGCCACTTCCACCAATAACAGGCCCCTTGCGCTGTCTGCTCATCTGAGAGCCGTTTTGTTGCCGACTTCTAGTGCGCCATCGATTCTAATGCACACCCTTAATTACGGGCCTGATTGTCTTTGAAAAAGGTGCGCATTAGAATTTCCGAAGGCGCTCATTGCGCTGGTGGAGATGAACACAAAGCTCAATTATACAATTCACACTGCGAGACCTGTAGCAGTTTGAAAAAATCCCCTGCAAAAATTACGGCCCGTAGCAGAAAGAAAAGCGGGACTTTGAGAAAATACATAAATACGACGACTGAACTTTGAAAAAAATTAAAAACCTAAGTTAATGGCCGAACCACGCACAACAAAAAACAAATTGTATAAAACAAACATCACACACAGCACGGGGGGGACAGCCAGGACGTCCGGGAGTGAGGTTGCACGCCAATTTGAGGCGCATTTAAAGCAGTTTCGATACTTGAAAATCGCCTAAGCTACAAAAAAAATGGTGGACGAAAAAAAAAATGAAAACGAGGCTAAAGGAGACAGCCGCGAAAATCACCTCCAGGAACGTAGGAGATACACAATATACCATTACACCAGACCATGTACTTATATATCTGTCTCTTGGCGATGAGCGCCAAAGGTGATCGTTGCAAAACAGGACACTTGAAGTACACGAGGGGAGAGAGTCTACGAGGAGCAACAGCCTTAAATTGTGTGGCAAACCGCATTGCCATGGCTTCAAATTTTATTGCCGTCATTTTTTGACGGGCAAGCCGCTAGTATATAGAATATAATAGAATGGTTTCTGGCGTACGTATCCAGCAACAGTCACTCCTACACCAGATAGATCTCCCTTTGCACAAAAAATGCAGATACAAACTTGTATTTGCTTCATTTATACTTTACATTTTTTCTTTTATACAATGTTTGTGCTTTGTAATCACTCTTTGTTTATGAGTAGTCTAATAAAAATAAAAAAAATAAAAACTGTATATAAGCCTCAGGTTCCCCAAACACCATTCCTCATCTGTTGCTCCTTTCTTCAATTCTATACCCTGACTCCTTCTGCAGAATCAAATACAAAGTTTTCTCACCTGCAAGACACTCTGGAAATGTGGGCAGAGATGTAGGAGGTGCAGCATCACAACTACTCCCCACATGTTCTCTATACTTACACAGACCTTAGCTTATTCTCTCCTCTCACGAATAAAAGATTCTTCCTGCAGAGCATCTTGGAATTAACTTTACATTCAAATATTTATTATCATTATCGTTTTTATTTATAACTCTCCAACATATTCTGTATCTCTAAAATGGATATGAAAAAGTATAAACCAACATAATCTTTATATTTTGCACATTTTTATAAGTAGCTATTCTTTACTGTAGCATTCTATTTTTGTTCCCTGGGCTTTTAGTCCTGCAAGAGCACTGGCAGCTGTAGCTGCCACATTCCTATTCCTATTGAAAAGATCAACTTCCTGATGTGGGAGGTGACTATAAATGCAAAGTGATGGCTCTCTCAGTAAAACAAGTTTATATAAAAGGTAATCTATTAAAAAAAAAAAAAAAATGAAAACTTTACACAACCTTTTGCATTATGCATTTTAATGCAATTTTTCTTTGCTGCAGGCATTGGTTTTGTTTCCCTATAGTCCCATTGAGATTATTGACTGTTCGTACTGCCATATTCCCATTGTGCAGACACAAACTTCCTGCAATTCAAAGTCTCCTCCCACCTCAGGAAGTGATCTCCTTAAAGCAATATGGCAGCTTTCACAGTAGCATAAATGCAAATAAAAAGTAATAAAGTTTAATGATTTTTTTTTTTTAAAGTTCTATAACAATGTTGCATATTTTCAAGTGTAGTTATTCAAAATGGTACATTTTTAAAAATATGACCATAGTGGCCCTATTTAAAACATCACTGCAAACTGATGGTCGGTACAAAGGTTATAAACGCCAACGTCAATCCGTTTTACATTCACAATTATGGACCGCGCGTGTAACTGATCTGCAGCGGTTCACTAGTTTCTCAACTTTTTTGAAGTGGTACTTGGCGGGGAATACTTTGGGAGCCCCCACTCGATCGATAGAGGATTGGCCGACCTAAATGGAAGTCTGATTCTCAATGGAACCTGTGTAGCTGGAGATATCCACCTGTCTTAGATTTAATTTGGATTATAGTGGGAGCTCCTGCTGCTGACCATGAATGATGTGTTGGACGCGTCTCAGTTGATGTCCCGCAGTTCTCTCTTGTCCTGTATTCTTGTATATAGATGGCAGTGACTAATGGCTCTGCATATATCTTCCTTGAACAGTCTAGCCATCTTTAGTGGTTTAGTCCTGAATGCTTGTTTGTTGTTAGATGACCTGAGATCTGCCTCTTCTTTTTGTCAATACCCATTTAGAAAGGCAGGTAACCATTTAACTGCTAGGCAAACTGGGAATACAGGTATATATTGAATGTTATACTTGCAGCTTCAGTATTTAACTAACCACTGCAGTTCTATATTTAAAATGTATATCCTTTTTTAAGAGGGAAAAATATTATTATTGTAAAACAAAAACAATATTTAATTCATCTCTTTATACGTAATTAAGCTGCAGTAGAAACTGCTATTTAAGTTTCTACTCCTCAGAGATGGTAGGGTGCTTTTGAATGCACAGGAACCATCTACTATCTGGACAGTGGAACTCTTTCAGTAATGGAAAGCACATTCTTTTAAAAATTATTTTAAAACCACATGTAAAAGTAAAATAAAAAGGCTGTTTCTTTTTTTTTTTTTTTTTTTAACAGTTTTCTTTTTCTACTTTTTTTAATTTTAGTTTTTTGTCCTATATGATTCTTTAAATACATAAATATATAACATTTGACAAACTCACTGCACTGGTCCTTTAAGAAAGAGCTTACAAATATGGGTGTGGGACGCTTTCTTGGTCATGTTGTATTCCTATTACTGTTGGTATAATGGCCACATTATAGTTTTTATCTTTGTTCAGCAACGGTACACTCTGTGTTGTTCTTTCTGTTTCATATTGTAATACATTTTTTTTTTATTCTTATATCTCAATCAAAACTTTTTTGACTTTTTTGTATAGCCATGAATGTAAGCTAGATGCACTTTTTTTTTTCTTTTCTTATTAATGAAGCCGGTTTAGAAAATGTCACTTGGGTGGAACCCCTCCCCATAATACATTTTTAAATCTATCTCTGCTGGCTTCAGCCCAAGGAGGACGAGCTGCTGTCTGCTCTAAGCAATTTGTAGTATGGGATTGCAGATTTTCTTCCAGTAATTACAGATTTGTAAATGTATTAGAGCCATGGATTTTTTTTCCATACAATTAAGTTAAAGGGATCCCAAAAGCAAGGTATTTTATTTAATTCGTCTTTAATCTGACAAACTGACTATACATGGTACTTGCACTTTTATCCAAATGAGAAGCTCCTGAATGCAAAGTAACCAATTTGATATGCTAGTTGCAAACCATCTGCATATGTGTCCCTATGGTGGCCAAAACAATGACCCCCCCCCCCCCCCCCATTATGTTATTGAGTTGGAGCCACTACCCCAACATTATCAAGTACTCAGACTGCAACATAAATGCATATAAAAAATGATCAACTTAATGTTTTTTTTAAGTTACATAATTTTACAGCCTGTTTAATATCTATTGCTTAATTGTAACCTAATTACCTTGCTTGTATTCACACAATGTTCAGTTGAAATCCGGATCTGACTGGGGGTCTTTGAGCAGAAGTATGGCAGTCGTTGTCTTGGGGAACTACCAGAGAAAAAGTCCACACCTAATGGGAAATCAACTGGGCAGTATGATACCTGTATAGCAAGAGAAATTATTTGGACATCCATGTTAAATGAATGTCTGCTAATAATACTTCATATTACTTAATCTAAAATATTCTATGTTCTTATGATGGAGTTCTTTGTCACATAGTATGACCAAGCTATGCTTAGTAGGCATTGCAAGCCTCTCCTCGCGTGTCCTTTGGCTCCTCTCTCTATTTTTTTTTTTTAAATACGAATTAATGAATTAATTGAATAATTGATATAGTTTACCTTTTTCTAATTAACATATGTAACATTCAATAGCATGAAGAGGTAACAATCTCTTTTTATTTTCCTGCAGCATATAATGTCCAGTTGGACTGTTGCTGCCCTGAGGAAATAGTGTCATGAATGTCCCAACTGTGTATTAGAAATAGGCTGCGTGCGTGAGGGCAAACCGTTGGCTTATTTGTGTAAAGAGCAACTTTTAGATGCATAATGTTGCAAGTTAGGGTTGTAAAATTGCGTCGTTTGTCTGTGCTACACGGTTTGCGAACATTTGCAGTCCTTTGTAATAGTGTATTTTGTATCTCATACGTTCCTGGGTGAAAATGGTACACGGTTGGCGGTGTTTTGAGCGGTCCAGGGTTGTGTAGCTTTGTTTTCATTTTGTTTGGCCGCCATATTTTTTTCCTTGCTTAGCCGATTTTCGAGTGCCAAAACTCGGAAAAATCTACTTAAATTTGCATTCCACCTCACTCCCAGATGTCCTGGCTGTGTGTGATGTTTTTGTTGTATTTTTTTTTTTGTATTTTGTGTGTTTGTTTTTTGCGCGGTTCGCCCGTTCTCTTCGTATTTTTCCCATCTCGTATTTTATTTAGAAGTCCTGCGTTCATCAACTGCTTGCAGCCTAAGACAATCCCGCGTTTCCTAAGTGTTTGGAGGCTAAGTCCCGCGTGTTTCAATGTGTGATTGGCTCCCCTCGCTTTGCGAGGCTCGCAGGAGCACCTTCTACTCTCCTTTCTGGCTAAGTTCCGCATGTTTCATGGCCTCCACTGCTCGCAGGCAATGAGCGCCTTTGGTGCTCATCGCCCAAGTGCTGCGAGTTTTTTAGTGCCTTAATGCCTCGCCTAAGTCATTCGCACCGCACAAATCCATGATGACGTCTCGTAGTTTGACAGTTATAATATGTGAAAATATGTGTATGTGTGCAAAACAATTTGTCTACTGATAATTTCTGTGCATGAACCAAGTTTAGGCTGTAGCAACTCATTCCATACTCCTAATACAACAGGATGTTCCATTCAGGCCTCTAGTTCTATACTAAATACTACCAAGCCATCCAAAGAAAAAATATCTGGGGGAAAAAAAGTATTTAATTATGTGTTTTGTTTTTTTTTTGTTTTTTTTTTTGCTTAAATGAAGGTCTTGGTGCAAAAAAAAGGATGTTTGCTGGCTGGGCGCAGTGGCGCGGACGAGGGGTCCATGAAATTCCTCCCAGTAACCCGAACACCGCTCACCCGAACGTTGAACCATAAGAAACCTAGTGGCCGATGGCCGGCCCTGTGCACGGGCAGCAAACAGGAAAGGTCTCAAAATATGGACCATAATTGTCTGCCAATGAGAACTACAGACAGCTGTTTTTTTTGGGGGGGGGAATGCGTAATCTGAACTAATGCATGATAGCAAATGTTTGCATTCAATGTCTCTAGAAGTCTCCCACAAGGGAGCCATCTGAATGTAGGCTACTTCTGTCATTTATTATTAATATAATTGTGTAACTAAATTTAGGTATGTAGGTATGTTGTTTTTAATCCTTATTATTAAAATATAAAAGTGTAAAACTGGAATACCTCTACTGAAATACCCATTGCAATTATGTGCAAGTGTTTTTACCTTGGCTAGAGAACTATTGATTCCTCTGAACCTATTGATCTTCAATCATAGTAACGAATTCATAGCATGTGTGTTTGTTGCTAAAGCGCACTGAATACAGATTTTTCATGCGAAGCCCACACTATGCGATTTTAGCTGGCAGGGTGTTGAAAGCAGTAAGAAATACGCTGGGACACATAGTGAGATAAATGAAACCTTACCATGTGTTTGAACATGCAGTGACAAAACTAGAATATATAAATAAATTGTGTGTGTATGTACAGTGCCTTGCAAAAGTATTCACCCCTTGACTTTTTACCTATTGTGTTACATTGCAGCCTTAAGTTCAATGTTTTGTTAATCTGTATTTTATGTGATGGATCAGAACACAATAGTCTAAGTTGGTGACGTGAAATGAGAAAAATATATACATAAAATTATTTTTTAGAAATGGAAAACAGAAAATTGGCATGTGCGTATGTATTAACCCCCTTTGGTTACACCAGGGCTTTTTATGAGCTTCATAACAATTACCTTCAGAAGTCCCATAATTGGTGAAATTATGTCCACCTGTGTGCAATCTAAGTGTCACATGATCTGTCATTACATATACACACCTTTTTTGAAAGGCCCCAGAGGCTGCAACACCTAAGCAATAAGCACCTTCCAACCAAACCCTGCTATGAAGACCAAGTAAGGGACAATGTTGTTGAGAAGTACAAGTCAGGGTTAAGTTATAAAAAAATATCCAAATCTTTGATCACCAGGAGCACCATCAAATCTATCATAACCAAATGGAAAGAACATGGCACAACAGCAAACCTGCCAAGAGATGGACACCCACCAAAACTCACGGTCCGGGCAAGGAGGGCATTAATCAGAGAGGCAGCACAGAGACCTAAGGTAACCCCGGAGGAGCTGCAGAGTTCCACAGCAGAGACTGGAGTATCTGTACATAGGACGACAATAAGCCGTACACTCCATAGAGTTGGACTTTATGGCAGAGTGGCCAGAAGAAAGACATTGCTTTCAGCAAGAAAACAAAATGACACGTTTTGAGTTTGCGAAAAGGCCTGTGGGAGACTCCCAAAATGTATGGAGGAAGGTGCTCTGGTCTGATGAGACTAAAATTGAACTTCTCAGACATCAAAGAAAACTTTGGCGCAAAGCCAACACATCACATCACCCAAAGAAACTGGTCAGAGTTGAGGGAAAGATGGATGGTGCTAAATACAGGGATATTCTTGAGCAAAACCTGTACCACTCTGTGCGTGATTTGAGGCTAGGACGGAGGTTCACCTTCCAGCAGAACAATGACCCCAAACACACTGCTAAAGTAACACTTGAGTGGTTTAAGGGGAAACATGTAAATGTGTTGGAATGGCCTAGTCAAAGCCCAGACCTCAATCCAATAGAAAATCTGTGGTCAGACTTAAAGATTGCTGTTCACAAGCGCAAACCATCCAACTTGAAGGAGCTGGAGCAGTTTTGCAAGGAGGAATGGGCAGAAATCCCCAGTGGTAAGATGTGGCAAGCTCAGAGACTTATCCAAAGTGACTTGGAGCTGTGATTGCTGCAAAAGGTGGCTCTACAAAGTATTGACTTTAGGGGGGTGAATAGTTATGTACATTGACTTTTTCTGTTATTTTGTCCTATTTGTTATCACAATAAAAAATAAAAAATAAAGTATGCAAATCCTCAAACAATCCATGTTAATTTGTTAATTCCAGGTTGTGAGGCAACAAAACACGAAAAATGCCAAGGGGGGGGGGGGGGGGGGGGTGAATACTTTTGCAAGGCACTGTGTGTGTGTGTGTGTGTGTGTAATATATATATATATATATATATATATATATATATATATATATATATATATATATATATATATATATATATATATATATATATATATATATATATATATATATATATATATATAGTGTATATACATTTGTTTTTCTTTTTTTTTTCCCTGAACATAACCTTACTCTGCATGCGCTTTCCATTGAGGTTAAAGTACATTGTAGTAAATAATTGCAGTTCTGGTTGAAAAAGTGTGCACACAAATTGTTGCTGACTGCAACGTGTCATCCATCCTAGTACAACAGGATGTGAAATGTAGTTTTTGCCGTTGCACTTGTTTGCATGCCCCACCCTCGTCATTCAGCTTCTACTTCACAATCCAAGCCTGGTAGATTTTGTATGGATTAATTTATAAGACTGTGCATTTACCTCCGTTGTCAGAAAATGTGGACAACTTATTTTTATTCCGGTTCTTTATATGCTCATGATTATCTATGTTTGTCCTTCCTTAATAACAATATATGTACTGCTGATAATGTACATAGCTCTGTATGTATCTTCTTTTTCAGATGCTATAAATTGCTTCCATACAAAGCTTGCAACATGAATTTTCATGAAGTAGATTACAGTATGTGGAAGTTACCAACAGGATAACTAATAGGGTGTGGAACAATATTCACTAGTCTATTCATTTATAGATCTGAAGCACATTGAGCTGGTTTAAAAAGATCTTTTGTGTACATTTACACAGACAAAATGCAAAGAAACTAAAGGGACATTTGCTTAAGAGCATACATAAAAAAGGATTATACAAGTTTGTAATCTCTTCAGTATTCATTGTCTTCAATGTTATGATAGCAAGCCAGTCCACGTGCAGTGGAAGGCAGGTGAGGGCATTTTTGCCACCCCCAAAGTGACACCCGGGGAGCTCTGCACCCCCCTTCCCTTTCATAACACAATTATTGAAGGGCCCGTAGGCCACCCCAGGCTTCCTGGGGTTGGGAGGAGGGGCCCCCTTGACCTGGCAGGACCGGCTAGGAGTAGGAGGTGGCTAGCTGGGGGAGGTGGAGCCATTTATAGGCTTTTGGTGCCATTTTACACCATTATGACCCCAGCTAGCCACGTGAGGAGATAGGCTTTTGTTTTTCTCTGTTCTGTTCTTTTCTTTTCCTTGTTTCACCCCCTTTTTTGTTTGTTTTTTTTTTCTTCCTCCTCCTCCCTTTTTCTTCTCTCTCCCCCCCCCCCCCCCTTCCTGCTAGTGAGGGGTTTGGGCCATGACGGCGCCCCCACATGCACAGTCCTTCATAGTGGCCATAGTCCAACTCTTGTCACCTCCTCGCTCTCGCCTTTCTCTCACTCCTTTTCCCACACACAATACCTTTTTAGGTTGTAAGTCTGCAAGTTTCAATCCTGCAAGGTGCTATGGGAAAGCACTATGGACACTGGATTTGAGGCACAAAGACAGGGCACCTTGCTTTGCTATATTTAATTTGTATTTTATCTTTGTCTTGAATTTTCTTATGTACACTGCTACGGAATATGTCGCTGCATTATAAAAAAAACAATGATAATAATAGTGGCCCCTGGATTTCCTACATTTAGTCCCTTGGATGTCCCCTGCTCTCGGGAACATGGTGCTATGTCTTCAGACGACGCTGTTAGCCCAGGGGGATCATGGGAATCGCAGTTTTGCACTGCGGTCATGCTCGACAGCGTGGGGCGTGCGCTGGCTGCCTGCAAGGAGACTTCACGGCTGCAAACTGGCAGTGACAGTTAACACCATTGCAGCTCACTGACCAGTAACCCCTTAGACCCTCATTCCTTGTTTGCACCAGCTCTTGGCCTTTAAGGCCACAAGTATAGCATGCGTTTAGGGAAAATGTGAGATTTATAACACTATGTATGAGGGTGCCCCTCTTATCAAAACTCCATATAAAGAGTATCTTATCTCGAATTCTGCAAATTGGGGCATTCATATGTGTTTGCTAACAAATGTAGTGGATGTGGCAGACACTGCATATGTTTGGGGAGGGGGTAGCACAGTTATAGAGCTTTTGATCCTTTTACTTTTAAGCCCTGTATGCGGTACATTCTTTTCAGTTTCCCTTACCCACTCATTGCCTAAGCATGTTGGGTGCCTTTTTATAATTGCCCTGATACAGTTGCATCGGGGGCCGGGGGCTATTAATCATATCCATATGGGTAATTTGGTAGTCCCTAATTATTTTTAAGGCCTTTTATCTCGCCTTCCCATGTCCATGCTGTTGAAGGCTGTAATATATGTTGTCACGGTAGGCCAACAGGTGCTTTTTTGGGAGGTAATACTGCAGGCAGTGTTTACAACTCACTCCCAGGCTGGCTAGGAGAAGGATAATCCCATCTTTCTATGGATCTGACAACCGGGGACAGAATTTCTATAGTTTGGAATTAAAATAATCTGGTTATATCATCGTGTACCGTATTATGTAGTATTACACATGATAGTAGTATATTAAAATGCATTAGGGTACTGCGGCAAGTGCACCACATTTCGGGTTCACTGATGGTCCAGGGGAACCAAGTGGTCAAGCCACACTGCAGATCGCAGGGTTGGGCCTGGTTAGGAATTGGTTGGGAGACTACCTAGGAATACTAGGAGCTGTATGCTGTGGGCCCTCTGTAGAACAAACTGGCAATCCCCGCTAGTATAGCTGCCATGAATTCCCAGTGCATCAGGTCTAGGGGTTACGTAGAGTTAAACGGCTGTATGACGCACAAACGGACATGGGCAGGTATTCTACATCCTTTTTAAGCCTGAGACGCAAGCCCGTAAACCAATCTGGCGCCGTTGGGCTGGCGGCCGTGTGCGTGTTCTTTTAGTCCAGTCCGTAGTACCAGTTTTGTGACGAGCCATGTATCGGAGATTGTCAGCGTTTCGTCTCTAAACAGGTCAAAGCTTTACGGGTCTTTAATGGCAATTTCGTATTCTGTAATATGTTATATTCGTAAAGTGTGTATATTATATTCTTGTCCATGTGAGTTTACATTATGTGTATTAACTCATTTAGTGTCGGGATTGGGGTATTACGGAAATTCTGAAGTATATCCATTTTTATATGGCAGTTCGGCGAGCCTGAGAGTGTGGTACTATTTTAATACAGAACACTACGCCCCTTTCTTGATTTGTACAGTAGGGTGTTTATATTTGTAATTTTGGCCGATTGAATAGCCGTAAGTCTTGTGGGCTACAGTTTTCACTTTGACAAAGCTGAAAGACAGGCAGACACATAATTTCCCTCAGTGTGCCTTGCCATAATGCTGCGCCAGGGTTCAACTTGTGGACTGGGGTTGTATATATGGGTTATTATTAAAAGTGTATTTGGTGTATCTTCTTAAAACAGACCATGTACAGTGCTTGTTGGTAATGTTGAAAATATGTAAAGCACGGTACTGAGTTGCTTGGTGTATGGGGCCATAAGCCCATATATTCAGGTCAGGTTACCTGGGGATGTCTAAAGGATTCGTCGATGGAGATGGCCTTAGGAGTTATGGGGCCAATTCCTCCCTATAGGGCTCTTCAGGGTGCGATGGTGCACAAGTCTTGTGTTTTAGGGTTCTATTGGTTTTTGATTTATACTTCTACCACCTACTACACTATGGTCTTGGGGCTGCTTAACCTAGACCCATCTTCAGGCGTTCAATTTTTAGAGGTGTGCCAATACCAAGGGATAGTAGAGGTTGTTGCATCTGGTATTAAGACATAGGTGCTATAGGCTACCGATGTGATATGCAGATGAGCGTTGTATATATTTTTATAATTCTGTTTCTCGGGTTCTCTGCACAGACTTGTTCTACCCTAGTTATGGTATTGGAATGGACTGCTTTTATGTTGAGAGGCTTTGTACCGTTTTTGGCAGACTTGCAAATAGTAGTGGTTTAGCTCGTTTGGGTCCACTTTTGCCCTGCTGCAGAGGGTCGGGCATGGTGGTATCCTATCTTGGGTTCTTTTGCTTTTTGTCTGTGTATGTCTTATAATCCTCTGTGATTTGAGTATCTTTGCATCGGGGATGGTCAATGTTCTTCTTCTCTTCACCCATGTAGGTGCATCTGAGCAAATGGAGGACTTGAAAGGGTGGCTGTGTGTGGTAGTAGGTGGTATCACTCCTTTCATCCCCTGTGGTTCTATCACTCTTTGATCATTCGGGGGGGGGGGGGGGGATCCTAATCTATTGTGATGGTGTCTAGTGCTGTAAGGTACTTTGGCTTTGTATAGCCTTCTGGAGTTTTATGCACAGCTTGTTGGTGGTGGATCAAAGGGCGGTAAATTGTGTGCTCTGAGAATACGGCGGTGGTGCAGGCTATTTAATCTCAGTATGGAGCAACCGGTTTGAGTCTACGTTGTCAGAAACCCTGTGCTCTGTTCCGATAAGGAAGCATATAGTGTGAAGAAGGAACCAGGTTTCAAGAGAGGAAGACTGACTGATCCTCCTTATGTGCGTGCCTCAGACTTCTGTCCGGAGTGTGCGAATGGACAGTTTGTGCCGGGTAGGTACGCGAGTGGTACATTGGCAAGGTTGGGTTTTTTTTGTAACCCAAGGCTCAGAGGAGGTGCCCCCCGAAGGTGGGGCATCTGGTAGCAGTGTGGCCTCTCGGAAACATGCTGGGTTAGTAGGTCCTGACGAGGGAATGAATGGAGAGCAAGTGGTAAAGGCGAACAGGAGGTATGGCAAAGAGACAGCAGGTGACTGGTAGCCTTTTCCCAAGGGCCCGGAGATACCTTTGGCATGAATGGAGGTCTGTGATGAGTGCGAAGCCTTGCAGTGTGGGCAGCCATCTCTCCTTCCCGCTAGTTTGTCTGTAGCAAGAGGTTGGTTGGTATACAGGCAAGGTGGGGCGACTTCTGGTCTTGGGATCCAAAATGTGATCGTATGACCATGTGGTTGGATACTGCAGCTCTGGAAAAAGGTCTGTGATAAGTCTGAAGCCTTGCGGTTCTGTGCGGCCATCTTTCCCCCTGGTCGGATGGTAGCAAGCGGTTGGTTGGTAAACAGACCAGGTATGTCGACCTCAGGTGACTGGTCTGGTGATATAGGGTGATCATGTGACCATTTGTCTGCGACAGTCCAAGACTGAGCAGGTGGGTAAAGGGAGGCACACTGATTGCTCCCCCTTCGTGGATTACAGCTCTCTTGGTCCAAATCGCGTAGTTGGTTTTGCACCTTTCCTTGCTTGAAATAGGATTGGCTCTCGGAGTGTGATTCTACAATGTTGGAGACTGCGAGCGGCATTTGGGCATGTTCCGCATTGGAACTTTGTACCCACTCGCTTGGTGCAGAGGCAGCCACCGTAACAGCCCTACAAGCTTTTGGAGTATGTGGTTTGGAGAATTGGAAGGTTGTGTGCGGTGATGTAATTGGCTATTGGTAAATCGGACCATGTAGGCGTGTCGCCTCAGTTGCCGATCACCACAGCTGCTCGTGGCCCTGGTTCAGATGGATCATAAGCAGATATGGAGCTTTTAGTGCTGGGGTTTTAGGAGGGTATGCGGCTGGCCATGGCATTGTTTTGGGGGGGGGGGGGGGGGGGCGGAGTTCAAACCACAAAAGGTATTCTGTGATCTTCTCCGTGGTGAGGGGAGTCGTATGGGACCGTTGTAAAATCCTACCCTACGGTGGGACGTATGTTCCAACACGGTAGGCCCTTGACAAGGGTTCAGGGCGTAGGGTGTACTGTCTCTGGCCAGGCTCCTCCCCTCACGTGGTTATGTTTATTTTTTTTTATTTTTTTTTTACCGCTGTGGCCAGTTATCCCCCAATAAGTGGTCTGTGTCTAATCTTTATATTTAATGGGTGATTTTGGTATAAATTCTGATGTGCACATACCAACCGGGCCTTGCTTTGGTCAAGTTATTTAAATGTATTTTACAGTATTTCAGTATTTGATTTGTGTTGGTCTTGTGTGTGTGTGTGTGTGTGTGTATGTATGTATGTATGTATGTATGTATGTATGTATGTATGTATGTATGTATAATTTGAATAATCAGAGTATTGCAGTAAATAGTGATACCTTTTTTATAGTACAAACTTGTTCATGATTCAAGTCCAATAAAAAAGGTATCACTATTTACTGCAATACTCTGATTATTCAACTGGATTATTGGACACTCATGGCCACCTCAATCTTTATAGATAGATATATATTTTTTTAATATTAGATTTACTAGCAACTTGGCTGTCAAAAAATGACGGCAATAACATTTTAAGCCAGGCAATGCTGTTTGCCACACAATGTGATGCTTTTACTTCTCTGAACACCTTCGACGCTCATTGCGAACCTTTCCTCCCGCCTACTGTACGGGCCGCTCATTGCAGGGTTTGTTAACCTGCAAGTTTTGTGCTTGGGAATGCCATGTGTCTTTCCAGCATCGCCCCCTGTCCCTTCCCTGTGTTCACTTCTGTGTCTCTGCCGAATGTATCTATGGCGCGTTCTGACATTTTTTTCGTCCGCCATTTTTTTTTTCTCGCTTAGCTGATTTTCTCGAATTTTTTTTTTCTTTTTCGTGGTTTTTGATTTTACGCGATTTGGCCATTTTAAAATTGTATTTTTCAGAGGTCGTACTTTTCCCCCCAAACTCGCATGTGTGACGGCGCCGCTGGCTGCGTGGCTGCTTAAGTGCTGGTCAGCTGTTTTGCCTTTTTTTTTTTTTTTTTTTTTTTTAACGCATTACAATATCTTGAAGTATACATGTTTCATAGTTACAATACAAGTTCATACAATAGATATGTATAGATATAATGAAGAAACCAAAAATAAAATGAGAAGAAAAGCTGAAAAAGGAAAGAAGAATAAGAAAAGAGATAAATGCTAAGATATTAAGCTTCATTTGTTATTTATACATATTGGATTTTATGTTTACATTATTTGTAATATATTTATGAGTAAATATGAGATGAATTTAGAATATGATAAAACAAGTCAAATTGAGTCATGTTGATTCACATTACAGAACTTATTTTAATTGAGTTTGAGCGAAGAGAGCAGGGAAATTAGATTTGTTTTATATCCGTAATATGAGTTACTGGTCTTCCACAGAGACCATTTTAAACATTTTCTTTTTGAATAAATATATATATATATATGCTAGCGACTTGCCCGTCAAAAAATGACAGCAATAAGATTGTAAGACAGGTAATGTTGTTTGTGTGCAAAATTAATTTTGTTGGTGTTCCAAGATCCTTCGGCGCTCATTGCGAGCCTCGCGCGGAGTCCCTTCGACGCTCATTGTGAGGCTCTTGGTTGTTTGTGTGCTATGAGCAGTGTTGTTTTTTTTTTTTTTCGTATGGCAATAAATAATGAATAAAATAAGAAATGAATGTACTTTACCTATTGTGAAGTAATATATGCAGGTAGCATTGTGTTGAAGAGCTGGCAATCTGTTTTCATGTTGCTGCATCATCAGTGCTGTGGAGCTGCTGTGTAAGCGTCATGAATGTGTGCAGTGTAATAGTGTGCGTGCGCGAGCCAAATCCGTTAGGGTAGCTGTGTACTTCCAGATTGTATAAGTTAGTGTTCTAAAATGGCGCCTAATGTGTGGTATGCGGCTGTGGCTAATTTTGCGTCCTTTTCGTATGTCTTCCGACTTTTGGAAAATCCGTAGGTGTTTGGTGGTGTTTTACGTGTTTAGGGTCCTGTAGCCTCGTTTTCGTTTTTTTCCACGGCCATTTTTTCTCTTGCTTAGGTGATTTTCGGGTGTCTAAACTCTTGTATTTCGAGTGAAATTGAGGTGTAACTTCAGTTTTCGAGGTCCTTGCTATAGGTAAGCGTTTTATGTATTTGTAGTGTGTATTTATTGTGTTTTTAATGTTTTCATGTGCGCAGGTTTCGGGCGGTAAAGTAGTTTCTTTTGCATTCTGCATTCCCCTCCGCATTCTGAACCCCCCTCCGCATTCTAACCCCCCCTAAATACCTCCCCCTCACCTGCTTCTTACCCGGTATATGCTAATGACGTGGCACGCATGTGACGTCACATGCGCGCCGGGTCAAGGAGCGGAGTGGAGGCCGGAGCAGAAGCAGGTAAGTGAGGGGGAGGTATTTAGGGGGGTTTAGGTTGAGGAGGGGGGCTTTAGGATGAGTAGGGGGGAGGGAATATCGGCGTATAACACGCACACATCATTTGCCCCCTGTTGCCCTTCATATGCAAAAATGTTTTTATAAAGTGGGGAAAAAATATATAGCTTTTACTTTTTAAGCTTATATGGCTCTTTTGACAGTGTGATGTCTTTCCTTTTTAATACCTTGTTACGATTTTACCATATTTTTTCTCCCAAGAAGCAAACGTCTTCATTTCCTGGTTACATTCACCATCCATAATTTCTACATAGTGGGAAAATAACAGCTGTCACTGCCTCCATGTTCTCCCCACCAATTTGCTAACAATTAATGGGGCTGGCTATTGTGTGTGTGTATATATGTATATATCAGCAAACTAGTAGGCTGTGTGTGTGTATCTTTTTAAATTTGTTATATTGAAAGCACTGGCACCTTTTAATTGACACATTTCAATTGAAGCAGCTTAAAGCAGTAGATCAGCAGGATATAACTCCCCTTGTAGCATAAATAATGTAATATATCTTTTTATTTTACATTCAATAAATATTTACCACTTTTTTATTATGGTAAGCAATGTTAATCTGTCAAATTAGGGATGGGAGGAATATGCATGCAACAGCCGGAGAGTGGCCTTATTCTGGTGCAAAAGGAACTGGATGGTAGCCATTTTCGTTTATCACTGTAAAGAGAGTGCAAGCAACATACAGAAAAGGACCATATTTATTATGAAGTCAAGAAGTCTTGCAGGTCTAATCTAGATGAGGGAAGCTCTCAGGCAGCCGTTTAAAAGAAGACATATTTAATTTACCTCACACTACAGTGTATCTGGGAGATGCCTTAATGTAGTGATGACATGAAGGGCATAGTGTAACTTAATTATATGTTTAGGTGTCACATCCCATTTAAGCACAAGTTGCTCTTTGCTTCAAACATCTGTTTTTTTTTTGTTGCACTTTTATTGCTTCAAGACCTCTGTACGTGAAGTGATTTGAGGTGCTAAAAACACAGAAACGTGAATGTGTCACAGCTTAGAATTTACTGGCTCTTGAACATTTGACCTAATCAACTCAGGTCACTGTGTCAATAATGAATTTTTAAATTTGAGTTGCAAGCATTTATATGTACAGTTTTCTTATAAAAGAAATGTAGTTTCAGGTGTAAATTGGCACCAAAATAATGTGTAAGACAAAAATGTAATCTTAAAGACCCCAAACCATTCCTTGTTATGCCAGAATTACATTTATATCCCACCAGTACCATTTTTTTTTTTTTAATCCATTAGAAGGACTTTCCATAGGTAGAATACCTCTGGTGTCCACCCCCAACAAAATGTATCTAGGGTTACACAGAACAATATTTTATCATCTGCAAAACCGGCTAATTATGGAGACCAATTCATTATAACACTTTTTTTTTATTTTTTTTATTTCTGCTCCACAGGTGAACCGAGAGAAAGATGGCTAAGATAAACACAAAGAGGGACTGTGAACTGAAAGATAGTTGATGAGCTTACCAAAGAAAAGATCAAATAAAAGAAAATACAAAATAAAAATAGTTGTATGCAGAAAATAAAACTGTTCCAAAATGTCAAAGAAAATTCGATCCAAAGGAGAGAGGTGCGAAGTGGAAATGGAAGCTTTTCAGACTGCCAACGAAGAACTTCGAACTAAGCTAACGCACATCCAAATAGAAAATCAGCAGGAGAAAAACAAGGTAATTTTCAATTTTTTTTTTTTTTTTTTTTTAATCTTTTAACTAATAATATGGAGAACATTGTTCAGATATGTCAAGATGCAGAACCTGCTGAACCAGCCATGATCAGGAACTCCAGCAGGTTAGGTCCTCGTAGCTTCTGTTGGGAATTCTGAACCATGATAGAATAGTTTTCGTTTTGGGTATACCAGAAGATGAATAGATCAGATTATATAAAGGGAACCCTTTATTAGGGATTAGATTTTTTTTTTTAGGGCTAGGAACTATGGAAACCGTAGTACATGAACAATAACCTAAACATTGTAAATTTCTCAAGTTCAAAATTCTATATGGATATGGATAGACCAGTGAGTGAGGGCACCAGGTGAGTTCCAAAACCCTGCCCAAGGCCCTAGAGATAGGGCCCTCACCTGATAAATGATCTACGTGCACAGACTAGAGGAGGTAGGCCGACTATTTATTTACTTTGTGCTAGGAAAGGGTGACGCATTAACCTGGAGAACGTGGGGTCGCCCACTGCTGCTTATAATTGCCAACCTCCAGTTAAGTGATTGTACAGTAACCCTTACGTAGTAATATAATAGAAGAACAAAGAATAATTTTGATACCAATGGATCGTTCAGGGTGGGAGATCACCACTGGAGGCCTTGGAGGGACCAGACATTCAAGATGTTTGCTTAAATGCTTACAATTTTCACTTGAAAATCTAATTTTAACTTCTTCTTCTTCTTCTTTTTCTTTTCTTTTTTTTTCTTTTTTTCTTTTCTTTTTCGGAGACCACAGTCATATACAGGACAAGGCTGGGGACCACTGGCTTCTAAACTTCGTAACATAGTGTATGAATGTATGTTATGGATTTTCATGTTTTAAGAATATTTTCAGCCTATTAACCTATATTTTGAAAGTCTGAATTTTAGCTTCCATCACTACTGCCTACTACCCTTGAAGACTTTTTAATTGGTTTGTTTTTATGAACAAAGTAGGTGATGATAATTATATGATTATTGTAATCTAGAATTGGAGTATACTGCTAATGAAATGTAGCTATGCATGTCTCCTCTGGATTACATAAAATATTTTAATAAAATATATGTAGTTGATATACCCTGGATATCAATTAAAATAGAAAAATCAAATTTAAGAATGTGTATATCTAAAGATTTTAGTTTTTTATCATTAAAATAAGAAATCAAACTGCACTATTCCATTTAAATACAAATGATCCAAAAACCAATACCTGTTTGTACAAAAAAACACAGCAATAGATTTTATGTTTTAATATGTGCTATTGCATGCTCTTTCTCTTGTATAAATATAATACCCCTCTCTGTTTTGTCTTGTTTGCTCATTTTTTTTTTTTTCATTTATTCTTGGTCAGTGGTTAATTTTGTATGAGAGCTGTCCAATTCTTTCTTTCTTTTTTCCTTTTTTTCTTTCTTTTTTTTTTTTTTTCTTTTCTTTCGTTCACCTTCTTTTTAAACATCTGAGATGTAACCAAACACACCTCAAGCATCTGAACAGCCAACTCTGCTAATTTAATCTTTTCAGAATACTATCTCAGGCAGATGTAGCTGCTGACTTTCTGCCGCATGAGGTGTGGCTTGAAGCTGCTTCAATTTTTAAAACTTAGGATGATTGAGGCTGGACATTATGCTGGTTGCATAATGACTCCTATCAGGACTGCCTTCTGGGAATATGTGGTTGTGGGACTGGGATCAATAGTTTTACTGAATGTTTTATAGTTGTTTTTAATATGTTAAGTTGATTACCCTATATATGTTAATTACTGCATGTTATGTTCCTTCTCTGTGTGCGGGACTTATAAAAAAAAAAAAAAATACGAGACCCGGGACAAAAAAGATACAACATGCAAAAATTTACGAGATTAGCGCCCAAACGACAGGAAGCAAAAAAACAGAGAAACACACTAAATACACCTGAAACATTTACACAAACATCACAGACAGCATGGGGCAACAGCCAGGAGGTCTGTGAGTTAGGTGGAACGCAAATTTAACTCTATTTGAAGCAAGGAAAAAAATGGCTGCTGAAAAAAAAATTAAAAAACGAGGCTACACGACCCCGGACCACACAAAACACTGCAAAACGCGTAGCACTTTACACATCACACTATGACCTACAAGATACACGCTTACAAAAGCCGGAAAATGCTCATGAGACATAAATAACATTACGACTATACAATGCCGCTTTACACAATAAACCTATTTAGAATACACACTTGGAACATTCATGACACTTTATAAGCAGGGAACTAACACTCAAAATGTATACTCTATGCAGACGCAAAATAAAAAAAAAAAGATTGTTAGCTCTCCAGCCTATTGCTCGCGCGAGCCTCGCAATGAGCGCCGTAGGTCCTCGCAGTACAAACAGTTTCAATTATGTGTCAAACCGCATTCCCATGGTTTCAAATTTTGTTGCCCCGTCATTTTTGACGTGCAAGTCGCTAGTATTAATATAATGTGTATGTAAAAAAATACATTGGTTAAACTAAAAAAGTAGAAATCGGTGGGTTTGAACAGTGGCTCAGCTCCAAAACTTTTTGTATTAAGGGCTATTTATTTATGAAAAATGTGCTTATGATTATTTTGTGCAAAATAGGTTTGTTGTTGTGAAGTCATGTCCGACTCTCCATGGCCTTCGGGACTACAGCACGCCAGGCACATCTCTCAGCCACTACCCCTCTTAACTACCTCAACCTCATGTTCATTGCTTTAATGACCTCCACTAACCATCTCCGAAGTGTGCCTTCAACCTTTCCTAGCATCAGAGTCTTCTCTAGGGAATCCTGTTTTTCTTATGATATGACCAAAATATTTGATCTTTAGCCTCATGATCAAATCTTCCAGTAAACTGTTAGGCTTGATTTTCTGTAGTATTGATTGATTAGATCTTCTTGCAGTCCAAAGAACTCGAATTGTGGTATAGGAGAAAACTGTTTTAAATGTGTTTACATTCTACAGTTCTCAGCCTTCTTTATGGTCCAGCTCTTGCATCCATATGTTACTACTGGGAATACCATAATCCTAACAATGTGGACCTTTTTGTTGAAAGTGTAACCGCTTTACTTTTTAATAGCTTGTCCAGACTTGTCATAGCGTTCCTCCGCGGTCACATGAGCACAGGAAAAAAAATCAGTCACTGCTTCCCCATCTATTTCCCAGGAAATGAGATTGCGGTTTGCCTTGATAGACAGCTTTTTAATGTTGAGGCTGCAGGCCACTCTTATTTCACCCTCATCAATAGTCCCTTTTTTAGTTTCACCTCACTTTCAGCCCTCAGAGTAGTATCCTCCCTATATCTTAAGTTGTTGCTGTTTCCAGGAGCAATATTGATTCTTGCTTTTAAATCGTCCAGCCCTACTTTAGGATGTATTCCACGTTAAGTTGAATAAATAAGGTGACACTATACAAACCTCGTTGTACTCCTTTACCAGTTTTGAACCATTCTGTTGTTCAATGTTTGGCTCTGGCTTCCTGGTCCATATACAGATTCCTCAGGAGGCGGATGAGATGGTCTGATACCCCATTTCTTTATTAGAACTTTCCACATTTGTTGGGATCCGTACAGTCAAAGGCTTTAGAATAGTCTATGAAGCAGCAGTAAATGTTTTTCTGGAACTTTCCTGTTTTCTCTTTAATCCAGCAGACATTGGCAATTTTATTTATTCTGCCTCTGCATATCTGGTAATTTCCGTTCAATATATTTTTGGCACAAAGCTTGCAGGATCTTAAGCATTACCTTGCTAGCATATGAAATAAGTGCAATTGTTTGGTAACTGGAGGACTCTTTGGCGCTGCATTTTTGGAAAATTGGTAGACTGACCTTTTCCAGTCTACTGGCTACTGTTGACTTTTCCAAATTTGTTGGCATAATGCAAGAAACCCTTTCACAGCATCATCTTGTAGGATTTTGAACTGTCCAGCTTCCTAGGTACCATCTCACTTCACTCTTCAAGATATCTGGCTCAAGCTCTTTGGACAATATTGATGTTATAAATGCTGTTCAGATCCTTCTTGTATAGATCTTCTGTGTATTCTTGACGCTGCTTCTTTATCTGATCTTCTTCTGTTAAGTCCCTACCATTTTGTGTATTTGATCACTCCCACTTTGACATGAAAGGTTCCTTGAGATGCCCATGTTATTGAAGACATCTTGACTGTTCCATCTTCATCTTCTATCCATTTACATCGTTCATTATAAAATGTCTTTGTCTCTTCTTGCTATCCTCTGGAATTCTATGTTTAGTTGGACAAATCATTTCCTATCTCCACTACCTTGGTGCTTCGCTTCTTTCTTGGGCTATTTTCAAATAGCCAGTTTGACTTCTTAGTTTGCTTTTCTTTTGGGGATATTCTTCGTTGCTGTGTTGCATCAAAGTTTAATCTTGTCGTCTTACTTTTTTACCACATCCAGTTTGCCTTGGTTCCTAGTTCTAACATTCCAGGTTCCTATGCCCAATTGTTCTTTGCAGTAGAGGACTTTTCTTTCCTTTCCTTTCCATTTCAGACACATCTGCAACAAGGCGTCCTCTTGACTTTGGCTTAACCACTTCATTAGATCTGGTGCTCTCTGCTCTTCTCCACTGTTAAATATAGTCCTTCTATACTGGAATTCTAACTGAATATCCTGACCAGTTAACTTATAAGTTTCCAATGTATTTGGAGTTCTTATAGCCGTGAGATACAAGTTAAAAGGTTTATCAGCATACAACAGGTAGTGGTGATATTAGCATCTGATATACAAGGCTCCAATCTATGTTAATGTCTCTGACTGTGTGTATGCAAGTGTAGAGTATTTTCCTATATCTTTCTGTTCCTTTCCTCCATATAACTCTACCACCCAGCAAATCAATTTGGCCCACTTATACACATCAAAGCCACACCTTAAAGATTGCCCCAGCCAATCAAATATTTCATCAGTGAATGACCCCTAGATGTGATTCTTCGTTTCACCTTTGCTCGACCTCGTGTCTTTTTTTTTATTTTTTTTTGTAAATTTTTATTTTTTATTTTTATTTTTTATTTCCATGCTTTGTGTTCATGATGCAGATTCACCCCTGCAGCTTAACAGAAGTTTCTGTTTAATTATCACCAGGGTGTTATTCGGGAGAGGTTTCTTTCCTTTGTTTATGACAGATAACATGTTGGGAGTAATCCTGAGTTTCATCAAGCAGGACATGCTTAGCACATAACCTCTTAATTGCCAGTGGGTCATTATAGTTCTGAAATTGGTTAGTTGATCAAATATTTATAACATCCACTGATGTGTTAAGCACCTTCTGACCGAAGGGGCTCATCTTCCAGTGCTATATTATGTCTATAGTGGAGGTCTCACGTTACTTTGCTATTCAATTGGCAAAGACTTGCCTCTGATCGAGTTATGGCCTACAAGCCGCAATTCCTATCTATTTTGTTAAATCGCAACTTGCTTCACACAAAGCCTCTGATCTTTCACAGACGCAAGAGTTGAGATCGCTCAAATCGCTATTTAATTGCTCCGATTTTCCCGCGCTAACCACTCTGTCAAGCCCGCAAATGGCAAAAATCGAACCACAGGTTACTGGGCGCAAGGAGGTCTCACAAAGGGCTTACTGACAAATTGGAGCACTTTAAATGCAAAAATAAATTCCGTACAGCACTGTAAATGATGGGGAACATAATGGTTGACATTAGAATTAAAAGCACAACATTCTCAAGCTCGCACATCGCCAAAATATAATACTTTATTTCATGTTTTATTTTTCGTCCAAAGTCCTGTGGGCTTCAACCTCCAAACCCCGTAGGACTTTGGAATCCAACCTCCATATTTCATTGAAGTTCTACGGGCTTGAATAACGAGTTATAGGCTTGGAGATCATTCAAGGCCGTAGGTCTTTGGACAGAAATTAAACATGAAATAAAGTATTGTATTTTGGCGATTTTTGTGGGTGCTTGAGAATGTTGTGCTTTTAATTCTAATGTCAATTATTGTGTTCCCCATCATTTACAGTGCTGTCTTGATTATTTTATATTTGCATTTAAAGTGCTCAGATTTTTCTGGCTTGAACCGTGAGTTACGGGTTTGCGTCCGATCATGTTCAAGCCTGCAAATGCTACGGTCTAGCATGGTTTTTGATTTTCGCGACCGGCGCCTAACTTGCAGGGCCGGCCAATTGTATTGCAGAGTAAAAGTAGAGCAACAGGAGCCCGCATCTCAATTGCAGGAAATTGGATACTTGCGAGGGAGTTACGGCCCAGAATTGAATGAGGCTGTATATTCTAGATTTCAGCGGTTTAATTTTTTGAGGTTGAAGAAAGAAGTACAGAATGGAATAACACTTTATTTCACTGGCCTGTCCAACCTCCCATCCATATGATCTTATTTTTGCTTCTCATAGAATATAATTATTTAGATCTCAGACTTTCAAGACCACTCTACGTTAATAGATCTGAAAGCTGGCAGTCTAATCCTTTTTTAGGGAGTAACAATTATGTTTGCTCAGCTTGTTTGCCTCCCCACAGCTTACAGGGTACCTATCTATACTTTAAAGAAGAATATTACAGAAAAGCTAGGGTGGTATTAATACAGCAATGGAATCCAATAATGTCTAGGCTATTCTAAGCTGTTCCCAAAGCACTTGTCTCTTAAACAGGTTTATTAAACTTAAGACCTGGGGTGCAGAATTGCTCTCCAAAGCAATTTTATTTTATCTTCTCAGTGCCACGCAGTTGAGACTGCATTATATGTGTATTTGGACCATAAATATTCTGTATCGCTTTTTTATAGAAGCATGCCACTTATGGAGCAAAGCTGTACACTTACTATTTCCTCACTTCCTATCACTCCCTGCCTCCAGGTTCCTCCTTCCCCATTGCTTTGGTTCCATCGCATAAAGCTGTAACAAAAAAACATCCAGTAGAAAGTATGTACATTATTCTTGATTTTTAATCTTTTTACTCTCTGAGGTCTGATCTACATCAGTCAGACCAGAACACACAGCAGGAAGTCTGCTACACCCTTAATTATGCAAAAAAGGCGGAGCTAAGCAGCACAGAGCATGGGGCAGAGATCTATAAAAGTAAGAGCTTAAAAGTAGAACTACTAGCATTGCAAAGTTAAACATTATAAATAAAACCTGCTTAAGCATGTACTTTAATTTTAACAGCTATTTATTTTTAAGGTAGAGAGTCCTTTTAATGCAAGTTTTTGCTATAGCAGCGGATCTTAATACCCAGTGCCGCTCCCTTAGACCTTATCGGTCTAACCTCCGGAACAATTTGGGATGAGAATGGTATGCCACTACCACAACTCATGGCTAGAAACCGATTATTGATGAATATATCTGCAGTTTAAAATGTACTCTATCAAAATCTGTGCAAAACTAGATGCAAATAGTTTTCAGATGTAGTATCAACCTGTTAAACCTGTTCTAGATCTCACAGGAGATCCCGCTGACCTTTTTTTGAAGGTAACTAGACGGTCCCCAGATCAAAAAGGTAAAGAACCATGATAATTGTTTGTGTACTATAAATGTGTTCATGCCACAGTAAACGCTGTCTGTTTTTTTTTTGTAGGTTTCAAAACTGCGAGAAAGGATCCAAGATGTCAAACAGGAAAGGGAACAAGAGCAGCACAGGCACACGGCTTACGTTTCCGAACTAAAGGCCAAGCTTCATGAGGAGAAAATGAAGGAGCTTCAAGCCGTCAGAGAGACACTAATTCGACAGCATGAACAAGATGTTGCACGAGTTGTCAAAATTAAAGACTGTGAAATCCAACGTATACAGTGCACACTAAATGTACTACGGGATGGGGCGGCAGACAAAGTGAAAACTGCGTTATTAAATGAAGTCAGGGAAGAAGCCAAGAAATCTTTTGATAGCGAGCGCATTAAAATGCAGCAAGAGATATTGGAACTGAAGGCTAGCAAAAAACAAATGGAGGAAACCTTGAACAATATAATGCAAGCGGACAAAATGAAAGCATCGGATCTTCGTATTGCTTATCAATCTCATCAAGATGAGATAAATAGGATCAAGCGAGAAAGTGAGCGGGATATACGGAGACTGGTGAGTTGGAAGCTTGTTTTATAACTTTAATTGGCCATTACTAAACATGGCTAAGTTGTATCAAAATGTGTGTTGGCTGCATCTATGTTTTTATAGTCTTTTTGTACCACAACTTCATTGATCTGGCTGTTGATGACGACAACCATTTTGAGACCTAAATACATTTTATGATTGAGAGATCTATACACAAACAAAAAGACCGCAGCACTCGGACTTCATGATAGAGCGTACCCAAATGTTGGTAGTCCTTCTGATGAGAAAACAAAAAGTCCACCTTTTCTTTATCCTGTGGTCTTTGTACCTGTGAATTTCAGCACGGCGAGGTTGTGATCCATTGGACCAGCATATTGCCTACATTTGTTTACATATTCCTGTTAAATAAGTTGCATATATAATTCCTTAGGCCCTCATTCAATTGCAACTTGGCCAATTGACTAGGGGTCTAAATAAGCACATAACATATTTTTTTAAAGAAGTTTTTAGTTAGTAAACATCTATCCAAAAGCAAGGTTTTCACTAACTAAAAACTTATTTAAAAATATATATGTTATGTGCTTATTTAGAGCACTATTCAATTGGCCAAATCGCAATTGAATGAGGGCCTTAGTGAGGTTTGAACCATATTTTTTATACTTCTATTTTATTGTAAGTATTTTTGTTTGTTTTTTCACTTTTTTTTTTTTTATATAACGAAAACACAAAATTAACAAAGGCTGTGTCCTGGAGTATACATGAGATAATTTCCTACTGTAGTGCAATCCATTTAAAAGCCTACTGTATGAAAGTTTTTTTTTTTTTTTTTATTAGAATATTTATTATTATTATTATTATTAATATATATATATATATATATATATATATATATATATATATATATATATATATATATATATATATATATATAATTTTATTTTTTATTTTTTTTTTTAACCCTTTTTTTTTTATTTTTTTATTCCATGTTACTCCATTTGCAGCTCTGATTTATGAGGCTTATATGTAAATTATAGGGACGTGTGTTAGTGTTCACTGTGAGTGAGCCCAGCTCTGTGCACAACCATTCATACACTCCCATTTACAAAGAGGCTTCTAGAGTGACTCAGTAGCAAAGGAAGACATCACTGCTTGATCAGAGATGCAATATGCTCAGTTTTCATTATTTAGCATACTGCCTACATGGACATTATACATTTTTAAAAATACATTTAAAAAAATACTCCTACAGTGATCCTTTTTTGAAGAAAAATGAACATGTCTTCTAAGTCCATGAATATAAAAATGTGGCCAGAACAGCAGACTTTTTTTTTTTTTTGTTTATATTTTTTTAATACCAATGTTGAGACCATGTTATCTAATTTCTAAAGAAATATATATTTTGAAAGGTTGATACAATATGTGGCCCTTATCTATAAAGGGTACTCTTTGTTCAATTTCAACATGACTAGCTTAATAACTGACCCATGCCTGAGTTAACCCAGACAAAAAGTTAACAAACTAAAGAACTAAAAATGGTTAACCCGATTGAACATGTATTTGAATAAAGATAATTATACCTTTTTTTTTTTTTTTTCTCCTCAAATTTTATAGATCTACTTACCGTAACTTAATTTCCCTGTTTGTATTTGTTTACCAACTAATAGTCTAAATTATTATAGGTGATCCATGGCTCCCACACATAGAACTGATTTATTGACTCTCTATTGTATGAGAGACTTTTTTCCATCTGGAAAATATGTATATTTTATTTTGTAATCCAGTAACACTTGGCAGTTCTAGATTAAGCCAGTGGGAAACCATTACTGTTCTATGCAGTTCACTTTTGCAACAGAGCTGCTCTGTTCCTCTGGTAGGTATGGGGCAATAATATAGCCAATGCTGGATTACCTTAATGGGTGTAACTGGGTGTAATGTTGCAGGTCTGCAACTTCACTAGCTTACTGAACTCTGCATAAGCAATTGGTTTTGGGAGCTCTAGATCTTTAGTCTGTTGTTCTTTAAAATTGCTACTACAAATGGGACTACACTACCCAGTGTACCATATAAAGAATGCAGCCAGTGATGCTTTTTTTTATTCTACCCCAATGTGTACCCTTCTTGTGGATCGCTGTGTAATCAAAAATGTCTATTTTATTTTTGTTTCAATGCATAAACATGGCACCTGCCTACTCTACCTAATGGAACATCTGGCCCTGATGATAATTGTTTATAAAATGTAATAAGTGGACAGTTATATTTGTTATTTTTTTTTTTTTATTTCATGTGTAGTTGCTCCAGAGTATAGTTTAAATATATAACTAGAGTGGTCCTTTAAAGTTCTGTCACTATTTATTTGTTAATTAGCGTGTCCATTTATTAAGCCAGCTGTCTTTACATCTACATTCCTCACCGTTACTCTCAAAAATATCTAGTTTTCTTTGTACATTAAAACTCTCCAGAATGTACTCCATCTTGCTCAAGGCAATATCAATGTTTTATATGTTTTTATATGTTTTCAACCTTGGAGAAAGATCTAAGGACACTGGATTCTAAGCTCAAAGAAAGAACCCTCCATCCTTTGTAACGTGTTAATACTGCTGTCTTTTTTTGTTGTTTTTTTTTTTTTTTGCCTCTATTGTAACCCCTGTATATCGCTACAGAATATGTTAGAGCATTACAATTAAATGATGATGATCATAATAATATATTGAGTCCCGCAAATGCAGCAACCCTTCAGCACTTCTCTATGAATATTCTCCCATCTGTCATTACTTCTACCTCACTTATTATCTCCCTATACTTACAGCAACTGTTGGACACCCACCCACCCACTCAGTAGATTCTAAAACCATGCCTTCCCCACATCAAATACCCCCTAGAATGAAGACCAGTCCACCTACTTATCGAGAAAACAGGCTGCAGCAATTTTATTAAAGCTCACCCCCCTCCTTGAGCACGGCCACTTGACCTGATTTTGGGACTTCGCGATTGGGTGCCATATTGCTTTCCGACAGATACAAGCTTCTTGGCACTTCCAAATTGCTACTGTTTTTAATTGAAGAATTATTATTAGCTATTATTTGCAATGCGCCAACATATTCCGTAGCACTAAACAGGGTAGATACAATCAAAGAAACTTAACAAATTACAAAAGAATGGAAGCCCTGTTATTGAGTTTAAAGTCGAGCAAACAAAGTGCTTTCCCTGAAGCACTCAACAAGACTGAAAACTCACAAACTTACAGTGTAAAGGGTATGGGAGAGGTACAATATATAGTGTAAATTTACAGCTCAAGGTGAAGTAGGCACTAATGTTGCTATAATGATGTTGTGAAGGTGAATAATCAGTTGCTTAATTGTAGTGCCTAGCACTCTAATTGCCACATGTAAAGACTATACAAGCCAAAAAAAAAAATATATATATAATTTTATTTGTCAGCAGTGCGGGTTAGCAAAAGTTGTTGCCAACGCTGCGGGCTCGTACAGCGAGCCTGTGGCCTGGCAAAGCGAGGGCCGGAGTTTTTAGGCGCGCAAATGCAGACCCTCGCAAAGCGAGGGGCCGCATTTGCGGAGGTGGAGGCCCCCACGTCGGCTGCAATGAGCCGCAGGCGGGACTTACACCGCAAAATTTACGGACTTAGGATCCAAATACGAGCTCACAAAAAACGACCTTAGCGCCCAAACCCTGCGCACATAAAAAGATTAAAAACACAATAAATACACAAACGCATAAAAAGCTTACCCACAGCAAGAGGGGGCACCCAGGACGCAAGTGAAGTTACACCTCGATTTAAGTCCAAATTATACAGTTTAGACACCCGAAAATCACTTGGCAGCCAAAAAAAACGAAAACGAGGCTACAGGACCCTAAACATGCAAAACACCACGAAAAACATACGGATTTTCCGAAATAGCCGTACGAGGTCCAAGATTTACTATTAACAAGGACGCAAAATCATCCACAGCCGCGTACCACATACACATTCGCTGCCACTTTACAACACTAACTTACACAATGCGGAAGTACACAGCTACACTAATGGCTTCACCTCGCGCACGCAGCCTATTTACACTGCACACTGCACACATTGCTGACACTTACACAGCAGCTCCACAACACTGCAACCCTACATTGTATGCTGCAGGAACATCAAAACAGATTGTCAGCTCTTCAGCACAATGCTTCCTGCATATATTACTTACAAATAGGTAAAGTATATTCATTTATTGATTTATTAATTATTTGATTAGCATACAAAAAATAAAAACCTTTCATAATTGCAAGAAGCGCAAAAAAAAAAACACATCCCAAAAAACACCAACAAAATTCATGTCTCAGCCAAACTGCATTACCTGCCTTACAATCTTATTGCCGTCATTTTTTGACGGGCAAGTCGCTAGTATGTATATGTATGTGTGTGTGTGTATATGTATATGTATATATATGTATGTGTATGTATGTATGTGTATATATAAATTAGTACAAATAAGGAACAGTACATTAGTGATTCCATTTGAATGTTTAAAAATAAGTTGATAAAAACTTATTTCCTGCTCAAATTTCTCAGAAATACAGTATATGCACTGCAGTCTGGGAAAACTTGGCGGGGCATGCAAATGAGGCCACATAATGCACCATCACTCTGTCAATCCAAACCATTTTAAACATGGCTCCTTTTAAGCATATGCTTACTGTATTTCACAGTTTTAGGCATAGCAACGGATAGATTTTTCACTACCAGGTCACTTAACCACATACAGCACTGTTTCACTGTTACTGCCGATCCTCAGTATGGTGTGAGTGCCTGGTTTGTGTGGTAATCGTTGTAGAGAGTAGTTCTATACAGCAATTGTTTCACATATGGTGGGCTAAGAGTGATAGAAGCTCTCCACCATACCAAGTACAGTAGTACAAATAAGGAATAGTACATTAGTGATTCTATTTGAATGTTTAAAAAAATGTTGATAAACTTATTTCCTGCTCAAATTTCTCAGAAATACAGTATATGCACTGCATTCTGGGAAAACTGGGTGGGGCATGCAAATGAGGCCACATAATGCACCATCACTCTGTCAATCCAAACCATTTTATTATATATATAGTGTTGCTTGTTGGTAAATAGATATCTCTGGTTATATTTACAACATTGCTTGCGCTTTGGTTTGGTATGTGCCTTCCCTCCCCCACTTTTTTTTTTTTTTATCCATTTCACAACTACATTCAGACGTCTCATTAAAAAAAAAAAGATAAAAATCCATAAATCTCTCTGTGCTCCCAGCCAGGTAAAACCCATCTCCAAGCAATTATCTTACACTTGTTAGCAGGGTAGGGCGAGATGCTGCTGGAACACTTTGTGTCTTCTGCCATAAGAAGACACTATAATGGCCTGAATTCATGGATATCAAGTAGAAAACATGTAAAAACTATTATTTTTTCCATCCCCCACATATCTCTATTATTCACTATATATTGCTTAATTTCTTTTTTAATTTACCGTTCTCTCAGATCGGAAATTTAGACAAATGAACAGTTCTATAAAGCAAAGATTGAGAATGTGTATTGTACGGTCCTTTTTTTATATACAGCATAATCTAGATCAATCTGCATATTGCGTAACAAATAGAAAAATCATCCTTACATGTACTCTGCTGCCACCTTGTGGTCCTAAAATAGAACAGCTGGCAGCAGGGAAAAGTAAAAGTGCAAGCAGGAATACATTGATCCATTTATTATTATTATTTATTTGTAATGCGCCAACATATTCCGTTGTGTTATACAGAGGTTAAATACAAGGGAAAAACAATATTAGCTCATTGCAATAGAATGGAGGGACCTGACATTGGAAACCAGCACTATGTAGGTTTGATTTCAATCTCAAAGCACCTTACAAGACTGAAATCTCACAAACTTATAGATGTGTATAGAGCAAAGGGAAAAGTTGGCAGCAATATCGTAAAAAGTGCTCAATACGGATGTTTTGGAAAATAATAATGGTTTTAGTAAATGCAAAGATTAAAAAGAGCATTACAATTACACCTACTGAAACCAGGCAATTTTTTCAGTCTTTTGAGCAATTTGTTTGATTAAATGTTTTTAGAAAGCAAGTAAATAATAATCACCTTTTTACATGTTTACCTTCTATATGCAGTTATTCTTAAATGCAGGCACTCCTTTTTCTTTTTCTGGACCTCTCTTATCTTCTACTTTTTTTTTTTTTTTTAAAGGAGGATGTCTCCTTTAAACTAATAAGCATTCTAGTAGTGCTTATGAAAGCACTAGCAGTTTTAGATGCCGCAATCCCATTGTGTAAATAGAAAGATTCTTTGCATTCAAATCTCTTCCCACCTCAATATGTTAATTGGCATTAAATGCTATAATTACATGTGAAACATAAAAAAATGTAAACATTGTCTATCAAATTTAAATAAATACAGCTTTTGTTTTCCCTGATAGTCTATCACCTTACCTACTTAATATATTTATGTACAGCAACAAAAAAAAATAGATGGCGTACCTGTAAAAATTACAAAATGTATTCAAATTGACTATGCCACTTTTAAAATGGATGCATATTGGGGCAACCTGTCTGAGAAAATCCAAACCACCTCACATCTGGAATATGGACTCTTGTTTATATACAACAGTAGTAGAGGACTAATAATACACAATGCCTTCTCTGATTCCCAAATCCTATTTAAATTGCACCAATAAAAACAATTCTAAAAAATATGCCTGGAAGAAATTGATTACATCTTCTAAATACTTGGGCCATGGGCCATAACATAATCCAGCTTTGTAGCCGGAAATTGATGCCCTAATAGGGAGCCTCACAGCTTCAATTTGTATCTCATATTTCTGCTCAATCTAGTTCCTACAAGACTGCTTGCCTTACTGTCGTTTCGGCGCCTGTGTGGCTCATTCGTATGCTTGAAATCATATATATATGTCTCAAAGTATTTAGAAGGTCTAATCTATTCCTTACAGGCATATAAGTTTTTTGAATAGTTTTTATTGGTACTGCATATATATTATTTGGCAATCCGAAAAGGCATTTTGTATTGGTCCCCTACTATAGTTGTATATACCAATATTCCAGATTTGAGGTGGTTTGGATTTTCTCAGACAGGTAGCCTCTCAGTCTCCTTTTCCTCCTATCTACTGATACACTTTTTAGTCAGATTTGGGGCTTCAGCTAGTGAGCCTTCCAGGTAGGAGGACCGACGCAGGCCTGCTCATCACTATGACTTGCTTAATATGTAATATTGCGGTATTGACTTGGGTTTCCAAGCTGGACTTCAAATTAGCCAAGTATGGTTTGTATATTGGCTGAATCCATTTTAAAGTGGTGTAGTAAATATAAATATATTGCTTTAATTTTTCAAAAGGCATATAAGGTTACAGTTTAATTTTATGTTTAAACTCTTGTATACTGTACGGCTGTAAGTACATTTTAAAGGATTTCTAGTTCACTTTCCACAGTTGCTCTCAAACTCCTTTGATAGGCAACGTATGTAGCATAATATCCATAATATCATGCTGCCAGGCTTGTGTGGCCTTTGTGGATGGTCGCTCTAGTGTAACGACGCTCTAATGTCTAATTCTTACTATGAACGATTCCTTTGTATGTGAGGGTATAACTGAATGCACATGTCTGAATAAGATCTGGTATGAAGCAGGTTTGGTAGTCATTCCAAATATCGAAGACCATAAATATTGCCAGTTATATGCAGGGAACCATTGTCTCTTCTGACTTGGAAGTTTCTGCTATTTTGATCTTTCCTTATAGAGTTCAAAGTCCCATTTATTCTTTCTGTTCATTCCCATTCTTCTCCCACTTCAGGAAGGTGATCTACAGAAACTAAAATTATGCTGTTGTAAAATCTATCTTTTTGTTTATTTTATTGATTTTATTAGACAGGTCAGACATATAACATAGTACACCAAAAACATTAGAAGTGATAAATAGGAATTAACAATAAACGTATTTCACATATTTGGTTTCCAGTGTGTCCTCTGCCTGTCCAAAACTCCTCTCCCTTTTCCGTTTTTCTGGTATTATAATAGCTGATATTAGCTTTTAAATAACTTAAGGCTAACGAGAAAACTATATTTAATGAAGTCCCATAACTATGGGAAAAATATGATGAACTTGGATTCCTGACCAACTGTTGTTTTGAGCTTGGTTGGTAGCATCTAATAGAAAGATTATTCTGTGTTTAGGTTACTGTGTGGGCTAATGATGTTGGGTAAATTAAGACCACTACTACTATGGATCCCCTAATAGCTCCTTTGTAGGGAGAAGTGTCACTCACCCTATTCATCTGCCGCGTCTTGTCTCCCAGGCGGCCCAGCAGGAGGCCCAGCGCTTGTAGTTATGGTCAACCTCTGCGGACAAAACTCTCATGGATCGAACGAACTCAATTTTGTTTAAGACTACTTCAAATGTTGGGGTGGGTGATTTCCAATGGGCGGCTACTACTATCCTAACTGCTAGGAAAATTTGGTTAGTTAGGAATTGTTCTGAGTTGGACATCCCTTCTACCGGTAATCCTAGGATGGCCTCTTCTGGTCTCATGGGATAGCATTGACCCCATAGTTTCTCCAGGGTTTTGTAGGTGTCCACCCATGTGTGTCTAATCCATAAATTATGGGAATGCCCTATGATTAGAGTCCCTTTTTGGTTGCAGCCCCTTTCGCATATGTCACTAATTGTCTGGTTCCCTATGTGCATTCTTACTGGGGTTAGGTACCACCTCATAATAACTTTATAGGAGTTTTCTTTCATAATTACGTTAAGTGATGTGTTTTTGGCTTGTTTCCGAATACTATTCCATTGGTCTCTGTCTAAATTTATGTTGAGGTCAGCTTCCCATGCTGATTCATAGTGTAATTTAGGGGGAGTGACTAAATCGCTTAAATGGTTATATATTGTGGAGATGTTTCCTTTCCCTCCCGGGAATTTAATGCATCATTTTTCGAATAAGGATATATTTTGCCCTCCTTTATTCTTAGTGATGTGATTTAATCTTTGGTTTATAGCGATTTAGGTTAAGCCATTCCCCCGGAGGAAGGGGTTTGTCTTCTAGGAATGCGGTGGTGGACCATTTTTGATTAACTACCGGTAAATCTGCCGCAATTGAGCAATTATTATCAATCCACCATCTGTATTGAGCATTAGAGTTTATTTTGGGGTTAGTTGAAAGTGGCCATAGAGGGCTGAGCCCTGACTCCTGGCCCAGCAGTCTGTTCCTCTTATTTATATCTTTCCATAGGGAAATTGAATGCCTCACACTTGATGGAATTGATTGGGGTAACTTGAAGCCCTGCTGGGTTGAGAGCCATAGTAACTGACGCATGATTAAATCATTGGACCCTAGTATGTGTTTTTCTAATTGAACCCATACCGGGGGGAGTCCCTGACATACCACTTAACTAGTTGTGCTAATCTAGCAGCTTTAAAGTACCTGGAAATGTCTGGAAATCCGAGCCCACCATCCTTCTTAGTCGCAGTAGTTGTTTCTCTGTTTATTCTAGGTTTTTTATTGTTCCACAGAAAACTCATTAGTAATTTCTGTATTTTTTTCAAGTCTATCGCTAAAATCGAGATAGGTAAGGTCCGAAAAAGGTAGAGCAGTTTGGGGAGTACGTTCATTTTGACAGCATGTAGCTTTCCTAACCACGAAATCTTTAGTTCTGACCACCTGTGCAGGTCCCTAGTTAATTGTTTAAAGAGGGTTGGGTAGTTTGCTTCATATAGGGTCTTAGTTGATTTTGTAATTTGTACGCCTAGGTAGTTGATAGAATTCGGGGCCCATTTTATTGGGAAGTTATTGGCTAGTAGTTTTTCCGTGGTGGGAGGAAGTGATATATTAAGGGCTAAGGGCCTCATTCTATTATCGGCCGCAGCCGCTGCGGGGCCGCAAGGACCGGCCGCAAGCTATTCTGCTATTCTATTCCCTTACGGCCGGGGACTCCGGCAGGCTTGCGGCCGGTGCCTTGCTATCTCTTGCGGCCGATCGCGCCGGAGGAAAGCCTTTGATCTAAAACGGCCGCAAGAGATTTGCAATTCAATTGCTCCGGGAAACCTCTCTGCAAGGCTAAAAGCGAGCCGCAGTTACTTGCAGGAAAAAGGTCTCGCTAGCACCAATTAAGCACATAAAATAGCTCAAATAAAGCCATCCTGCACTTTGAGAAGACTATAAAGGGATTTTAGGTGTTAGAAAAAATAGCACATAATTATCCTGTACTCAAATCCGTAAAATATTTAATTTTTAATATCCGTAAAATATACATGTAAAAAGTCCAGAGTGCTTGGAGCACCTCAGACACCCCCGCCGCCGCCGGCAAATAAACAGTTAATTTGAACTCGGGTTTGGGCAGATGTGCAAGCTTGAGAGTGGGTTCCTTTTATTCCTCATGTCCCCCAATATGATCCCTAGCATTTACAGAGCTGTACAGTGCAGGCTTGAATTTATTTTTGAGTTTTTATATTTCACAGTTTACGGCCGGTTCCAAGATATGCGGCCGGCCGTAAGAGGAGATCCTTGCGGGGCCGTATAATAGAATCGCGAGTTAACTGAACCCTCGCAAGGAATCGCAGCCTTACGGCCGATTTACGGCCGATAATAGAATGAGGCCCTATGCTTTTACTTGTGTTAATTTTGAATCCTGACAGTGGGCCAAATTGAGACAAAAGTTTGAATAGATTAGGTAGACTAACCAGGGGGTTTGATATTGTTAGTAGGATATCATCGGCAAAAAGGCTAATTTTATGATCTGTCGGGCCGACCCGTATACCCGATATGTCAGTGTGCTGACGAATGGCAATTGCTAGGGGCTCTATACTGAGGGCGAACAGCAATGGTGATAGAGGGCACCCCTGTCTTGTCCCCCTTGTGATGTTGAATTTTAGTGAATTGTGTCCTTGGTATGTAACTTGTGCGGTTGGTTCCGAGTATAATGTCGCGATGCTTCGCAGAAAACCTTCCGGAATTCCGAATTTGTTCAGTGTGGCGTTCATAAATGTCCAATCTAACCTATCAAATGCCTTCTCGGCATCAAGCGCCAACAACATAGCGCGGCCTTCATTACTTTTGGTTATGTCAATAAGGTCAACAATTTTTCTGGTATTGTCTGGCGCTTCTCTCCCCTTAATGAACCCTACTTGGTCTGGATGTACCACTTCAGGTAACAGATTCGCTAGTCTTGACGCTAAGATTTTGGTGTATATTTTTAAATCTGTGTTGATCAGAGATATTGGTCTATAGCTAGCACATTGGGATGGGTCTTTCCCCGGTTTAGGAATCAGTATTATTTTAGCTTCTAAGAATTCCGGTTTAATTTTTTCACCAGCTAGAAGCTGTTAAATAGCTTATGTAAGGTGGGGCTAAGTAGATCGCTCATATGTTTGTAGTAGAGGTTGGAATAGCCATCTGGCCCTGGGGCCCCTTGTGCCTTTGTGGATTTGATCGCATCCTGTATTTCTTCGACCGAGATGGGCTCTAAGAGTGATTTAGCTTTGATAGAGTCTAATTGGGGTATATTTAAGTTATTTAGTGTATTTTCAATTTCTAGTTTGTGGGTTGGGGTGCCTGATTCGGGTGTTTTGCTGTAAAGGTCCGCATAAAATTGTCTGAATTCGTTTACTATTTGATCTGGTTTAAAAACTGTCTGCCTATTTTTGGTGATTATTTTGGCTATGAATGAGTTTGCTCTTTTTTCTTTTAGTCTCGTGGCCAGCATTCTATCGGGCTTGTTTGCGTATCTGAAGAATTTAGCTTCAGTTCGCTGTAGGATATTGACCATTTTCCCTCTTAAAATAGTGTTTAGTTCTTGTTTGTAACTTAGTATCTTCTCATGGGTATGTCGTGATTTATCTTTAACAAATAGTTTCTGTGCTTCAGCAATTTTCTGGTTTAGAAGTAAGATTTGTGCTTGGTCTTTTTTCTTTTTGATTGAACTAATTTGTATACAGACTCCCCTGATCACTGCCTTGTGAGCTGCCAAATTCCATCTATGTCTATCTCCCCTACTGTATTGAGGTCAAGATAATCTACGATTGCAGTTCTGACCTTATCTCGTGTGATAGGGTCGTTCAGTATACTGGGATTTAATGACCACCTTGGGTTATTTCCTTTCGGTAGGAGATTATTCATGGAGATTTTGACTAGATCGTGGTCCGACCATGCTATGGGGCAGATAGAGGCCTCAGTTAGGTTCCCTGTAACGTTCTGTGGGATCAGGATATAGTCTATTCTGGAGAGCGAACCATGTCTGGCGGAAAAAAATGTGTATTCCCTTTCTGTGGGGTTCATGTTTCTCCAGGTATCAATCATGCAGTTTGATTTTAGGAGTTTTTTGAGAGCTTTGGTCGCTGTGGGGATTTTTTGTGAACCTAAATCGTTTGACTTGTCTTTGAGCGGGTCTAAGACCGCGTTCATGTCTCCTCCTATTATCTTAAGTCCGTCTTCCCAGCTATCTGTGAGTTTCTGTATTTTTTGAAAGAATGGCGTTTGATCTGTGTTCGGGGCGTAAATGTTCAAGAATGAAACCTTACGTTCGTGTATGGTCCCATGTACTGCTAAAAACCTGCCATCTTTATCTGTTTGAATTTTACTTAACTGAAAGTTGAGTCTTCTGTGGAACAAAATCGTGACTCCCTTTTGTTTGGTATCTGCGGTTGAATGGAATGCCTGAGTAAAGACTCCCCCCCAGTATTTTGGTAGTGCTTGTTTTCTAAAGTGAGTTTCCTGAATCATTACGATATCAAGATTTAGTTTTTGGTAATTTCTCAAGGCTACCCCCCTCTTGATTGGTTCGTTCAGACCATGAGCGTTGTGTGACGCAATGACAATGTCCATATTTCTTATTGAGGTGTATGACCCTTTGGTGTGTCTAAATGGCTATCTCACCTTTCTGGAAGCCTGTTACTTCGTTATCCTGTGCCTCCTGCTGGTTTCCGCCCGAAGACTGCTCAGCAGCTGGCTGTGTGGGAGAGTATCTGTACTCAAAGGAAAAAAGACAACAGAGTATGAGCCAAATTGCTTATACTTAAACTTTCGGAATTATAAAAACCTGGCTCAGTAATTAAGCAAGTTCCTACTTTTCCTCTAGTGGGGAACCCTAAGGTAATCCTGGGTAAGAAGTCTAAGTACTTGAGTCTGTTTGTGTGTCTTACTGTTGGTCAGGAAGGCTCTTAGTATGTTTGAACTTGTGTTCCTTACTTAAATAAAGTGTGGTAATTTAAACTACTATGAGGAGAGCGTTTGCTGTCCTCTTCGTATTTTACTGGTGGGCCAGTTAGTGTCTCTAAACTGACACTGAATTGGTCCGCCTAAACTTTCCCTACTGTAGGGGTTTTTGGAAGTCTACGTGTTAGCGCCCGTAGGGACGCCTTCTAGGTGTGTGTTGCTTTTGCCTTTACGGCCTGGGTTAACTGTCTATAGTGTGTATTAGAACTTTCACTGGTGTGGGTGCTACCTTATTGGATCTACTCGTTTTCAGATTCAACTAGCTTTGGTTGTCAGAGTAGCATGAAAACAAGGAGAGAGAGAGAAGAAGAGAGAGAAAGATGAAGCAAAAAAAGACAAAAAAAACAGAGAAACCAAATAAGTGACAACTCATTGTAGTAAGTCTTTTTCTCCGTTCATGGGAGGACTCCTTCCTCTCGGGTTTTCTGTTGGTTGTAACTGCTCTCCGACAGTGACCTTGATGTTCCATTCCGCCAGCAAGTTAATGCCTTCCTCCAGTGTTCTGATGGTGAAGAATTTTCCCTCTTTGGATATATTGAGGCGAAAAGGGAAACCCCATGTATACCTCCATCCTTGAGCCAGGATACAGTCCAGAACCGGTTTCAGTTGTCTCCTTTTGGCAAGGGTAGTCGGGGCTAGATCAGAAAAAAGCAGCCGTGTGTGCCCCTCGATGGGAGGGAGGCCTTTTCTTGCGGCCTTCATGAACAGTTCTTTGGTGGAGTAGTAGTGGAATCTGGCAATGATGTCTCTTGGGCGCTCCTGTGGAGATGAACGGAATCCTAGGGCTCTGTGAAACCGATCCATTCTCAAGTTTTCTGGATGTATGTTTGGGAGGAGAAATTCACATAGATCGTTTAGGTATGCGTGTAGGTCCTTGACAGACTCCGGCACATTCCTCAGCCTTATGTTCTGTCGTCTAGATCTGTTTTCTAGATCTTCCTGTTGCAACTGTTGTCTAGATTGTTCCTCCTTCAAAGCCAAGATCTCCTCTGTTAGCTTGTTGTTATGTTGCATTATTTCTGAAATTTTAGTTTCCAGTTTTGTTGTTTTATCGTCCACCTTTTTAATTTCTGTGGTTAGTTCTGTTGTCACCTTCCGGATGTCTGATTTGACCTCCTCTCTGAAGTTGGATATTAGTTCTTTAAGGTCCTGGATGTCACTTTTAGTGCTAGGCGCTGACATTTCAGAGCTTGTTGCTGCGTGGACTGCGGCTGTGAGTGTTTTATTGGTGGGAGAACTTGCTGAAGATTTGGGTAGGCAGTAAGATTGGATCCCTTTATTGTTCTTTCTCGTGGCAACACCTGCCATCTCAGTGAGAGTATTGTAGATCAAGTTGTTGCCAGAGACCTGGTTTCACTTGGTTTGTCCCAGAGCAATTGTTAGCGTCCCTATATTGCTGGGCTTTTTGCTAGTTACATCTTTTTGGATTTATTAAAAGTTCTTGAACCGAAGTGGTCATAGCTTAAATGCTTATAGTTGAAAATTGAGCTTTGGTTGTCTCTTTTTACTTGCTTGGTGGTTTTGAACTTTGTCCACTAGGTGGTAGTAGAGTTCCACTAGTACAGTCTGTTACACAAGCAGGGATTCGGCCTGGAAACTAGCCTTGAAAAACAAATGGTTTTGTAATCCTGTGGCCTGTGTCTGATTAACCCTTTGTACGCTGCAAATTTCGCTCTTGGGGTGCACGCTCCTGTGTTGGGAGCCCAACGATTCTTGGACCTGAACTGTCCTGTTTTTAGGAACCCACCTCAGATATGTGTCTATGGTCCGTGGACTTCTGGGGAGGTTCTTGGACCCAGAGGGGGGGGTCTCCTGCGGTGGTTGTGCCTGCAAGTTCTCTTTGGGCTTTTGGAGCCCCCTACATGTGCGCCTGCAGCATGGGCCTCTGTTGGTAAGTGAGCCCTGTGCAGTGTACTTTTAATGTTCTGAGTCTAAGTAGACCGGTTGGGCTGGGTTGCTTGGACCCAGGGTATGGGGAGAGCTTTGATGGGGATATGTGGGTAAGGGGCCCCGGATTGCTTAATTTTTCTGGGGCTTATTTGCTTCTGATGCCCCCCTGGGTACCCCTTCCTTGGATCACGGCTATCTTCTCCCCCCACAGCTCTATAGCCTCTCCCCGGTACCTGCTTATATATGTCCTCAGCAGTGCAGCTCCACACTCTCTCCCTCCAGGCTTCCAAGGGGAAAAGTTCAGCTGGGTAGGGATTCCATGCAGGGGACTCTTCCGATTTTATTGTTTTTTTTAAGGTAATTTTGGGATCAATTTGTTCCCCTAGGTCTTCTGAGTTTAGTGATATTGTTTGTTGGTCACTCAGGGCATCTATAGGGGTCGATTGTCCCAGATTAACCCAGGCCTTAGCTGGAGCTCTTGCAGGACATCGTAAAATCTATCATTTTGATAAAAAAAAAATAGTTTAGTTTGTCAAACTTTCAGCAACATTAAATTCCCGTAACGTAGCCTGCAAGACTTACGGCTATTAAAATGGCCTCTTAAACCAGCTCGCAGATGACTGGCTTGCGGGGTAGGAGTGAGAAAACCTTACAGGAAGTGAGAATTCAACTTGTGAGCCCGCAAATCCTTTGATTTGTCAAGCCTGTAACCGCTACGCTCCAATTGCGCTATTAAATTGCTTCACAATCCCTGGCACTCAAAAATGGAGCCAAGAAGCCAACGAGTGCTAGAGGGAAGTCAAACCCGTAGCAAATATACACACACTACTCTACTCTACTTCTATTAACAGGGAAAGTGATGTTATTTCTTATAAAATGTATTTCATGTTTATTTCCGTGTTATATCGATCTCTGCAATCGATGTATTAATACGTATAATGGAACTCGCATGTAATAGAATATAATCATATTTACGGCTTTATCAATATTGCATTATCTGAAATATGTGGGTTCGATCGTAACTCGTAATTGATCCACGTAAGACTTTGAAAAAATGGAAGTTGGATTTCAGTGACCTAATTCTGTTTCCATTGGCTCCATCTGAACTCGTAACTACGGGTTTTTGACTAATTGATCACGTTCATGGCCGCACATCCAACAAGCGAAAAATGGTTTATGGGTTTGCCTCTCATGCACGTAGCCTGTTCTAATTTAATAGCACCGTAACTCTGCTAAATTTCAAGTTCATGTTAATTGCCTCAATGATCATCTACCCATCTCCCCCCCCCCCCCCTCCCTTCAAGTGCCTTCAACCTTTCCCAACATCAGTTGGGAAATCTGTCTTCTCTTGATGTGGCCAAAATATTTGAGCCTCATGATCACACCTTGTCTTGATTTACTGTAGTAATGATTTATTGGTTCTTCTTGCTGTCCAAGGGACTCTGAATTGTGGTGTTGGAGAAAACTACTTAAAGGCGCCAATTCTACGGTGCTCACACTTCTTTATGGTTCAGCTCTCACATCCTTATGTTACTACCGGGGATACTAATTATGCTGATGATTATTTAATAGCTTTCCTTTTTTAACAGCTTGTCCAGACTTGCATTATCTTTCCTCCCTAAAAGCAAGACTCTTTAAATTGCATGGCTTTAGTCACCATCTGAAGAAATCTTGATCCCAGGAAAATAAAATCTGTCCCTGCCTCCACTTCTAGCCCCATCTATTTGCCAGGAACTGAGATTGAAGGAAAAGCCTAATCAGCTCTACTAGTATTTGGCATTAAATGAAAGACCGCAGGTTATCAGAACAGCAGTTTTGTCGCGTCTAAGTGGCTTTATCCAAGGCAACCATATAAAGCGTGTGTGTATTTTTTTTTTAAAAAACAAAATTGTGTTTACACATTGTTTTGTATGGTGGAAACACTACATAATGGGGAAATATAATGTGCACTAATTATGCACTCTGGCCATTTCAAATGTTCTGGGGTAAGATGTACAGTTTTTTTTTTTTTATGTATTTTCTTAACTTTAATTTAATTTATAATATTTTTGTAATCCCATTGTGCTTTTGTTTTTGTGTTTTTGTTTTTTTTAATCCATTAAAAGACATGACTCTTTAAGATCAATAAAACCGAAGTATGAGAACAGGCTGAAAAATAACAATAAATGAAGGGGATACTAAATTAGCTGTGCTTGTCTGTATCCCCTTCTGGATTGCTACTTTTGTCGTGGTGAAGGGGCTTGTGTATCTCCATGAATCTGTGACCTATCTGCTATGACCTGCTCATCTTGGGTGACCCTACATGGTATAGCTCAGCCAAATCCCGGTACACTGGCAAAGGAACTGGCAACTCACTCCAGGATCTTTTTGCCATGAAAACTGACGTACTGTGTCCTTATGGTCACAGAAAGGCAGACACAACTGAAGGTTTGAACAACCACAAACTGTTTATGTAAACGCATGTTTGGTAAAAGCATCCTGTAGTGGGTGATGGTCCCCTTCTAGTGCATATGCCAGTCTCAGGAGATACCGAGTGGTATAGTTACATTTTTTTTTAAATCCGTTTTATTAACTAGCAAGAATGCCCAGATACAAATATTATAACAATTTACAAAGAGTAATAGAATAGGTTTATGAAACATTCAAATAGAAAACTAAACCCCCTTGTAATCTCGTATAAATTAGTATTATAAAACAGAGATAACCATATTTACATGTAAGATTGTGTTTATAGATAAGGCACAAGACTCTAGTGGAAACATTGAAATCACAAAAAAATAAGGTGGGCGGGGCGGGCAACTGGGTTAACTATAAAGTGCGTCTCGGATACCTGTTACCAAAGAGTTTAAGGCTTACCTCCATCCTCTACCCCCGAAGGGACCCTCAGCCAACCAAGTTGCGTATCAATTTAGTCATCCATATTTATTTTAGGGAATTGAAATACTGTGTGAGGAGGCTAACCAAGGTTTTCATATTTAAAAAAAAAGAGCAGTAAGGAGTCTTCAAGAATGTGGGAGAATCGCTCATTGATTAAGATAGTTTAATTTAGATACGACCATTCGCAGTTGGAGGGAAGGGGATTTCCATAGGCGTGCAATGTGACTTTTAGCGACCAGCATTATGAACTGCAATAGTTGGTTTTGATGTATAGATAATGAGGGAATATGGCGTCCAACCTCGATCGTGGAATTAATCTGTTGAAATAATAAATATATCTGAGGCAAGCTCATACACTTCGTGCCCTAAAAGGATAACGTGAGGGCATTCCCACCATGTGTGGAAGAAAGAACCTACTATCCCACATTCTCTAAAGCAGTTGGGAGTGGAGGCCAGTTTCCATCTAAAGAGCTTGTCGCGAGTATATTAGGGCCTATGTAGAACTTTTATTGCAGTTTCCAGGACACTACAGTGCAGAGAGCCTTTTGTTGGATTAACCCAAGAGGTCTCCCATGTATCTTGGGTCCAAGTGCAATTCAAGTCTGTCCCAGTTGCATACATATTTAAGTTTTGGTTGATTTAATTAACCGTCATATATAAGACTAAGTATGCTTTTTGTAAGAGGGGCCCTGTCGCATATTTTCATAAGCCAAGATGACATTGGCACACCTAGTGTTAGTTCCGGAGTCTGGATGAAGTGTCTAAAGCATTGGTAGGTAAAGTGTTCTCGTGGAGGGAATAGTTACACTTAAATGTTCTAAAAACGATGTCAACATTATAAAGTCAAGCTCTTCAAAAATATGGCACTTTAGTGACTTGATCTGCACACTTTCAAACCCCCCTTACTGTGAATAGGACCAATAATTTTAAATTATTTTTGTTCTTAGACTACACTTTTTGTCATTTAGTTCAAGTTTTTTTTTTTTTATTAATTTTGTCCTGCCAAACCTATATATCTGGCATTCAATTAATGGACTCAACACAATCCATCATGGAAACCTATACCATACTTCTTTCTTTTTTTTTTTATCCCTGATCAATGTCTGGCTGTCCATATCCTCTAATTAAATGGAAGTACACCTTTTATCTCATATTTTTTAGTTCAATTGATCAAATTTTTAACTCTGTCAACTCTATGAAAAAGCATTGAAATGGTTAACCTGACGAGACCCAGTTGGTCAGCTGGCTCTACATTAACTCTAATGCAGTGGCTAGCAATTTTTATGAAGGCTGCCAGCAGTCTAGGATTTCTTGATCTCTCTGCTCATGTAATAATTTTCTCTCTGCTTAAGCACACTCATTCTGATTGATAAACCTGTGCACAAGTGGAAATATACTAAATTCCTGTACTGTACAAGAGGACTTTAGTAGTGAGGCTAGTTCAGCTACAGTTTTTGCTTAGAAATATTTATACACTTTGAGTCGTCATTTTCATACTAAATTTTTTTTTCTTTTAAACTATTCTAAAGACTAATGTTTTAAACACAATTTCTTAAAATGCTGCTTTTTAGCCAATGTAAATTTTTCTGTGCTGGAAGGATCTTCTGTGAAGTGTCTAATAAAAGCTTGCATCATGCCAACTCTTGTTATGGGTAGGGGGGTCCCTGGCTTCTTGGCATGAGTCCGGTATTGCCTAGTATTGAGAACAAAAAGAGATTTATAGACTCTAACCTTAACTGTTAAACTGGCTCAACTGACTTGCATCATGGAAATGGGTTACTACAGAAACTTGGTGTGTGTTTAAACTATCCCTGAGAAATTGGTTTCCTGACACATTTTGTAGGTTAATGGTACAGACTGAAGGCCATAAAGGAATCGTCCAAGTCGCATTCAGTCATTAGGCTACCTGAAAGTTGTTATAGATACAATTATTTTTGCTGTATCTTGGGTAGACTATTGTTTCTTAAAAACATGTATTCTGCATATATATATATATATATATATATATATATATATATATATATATATATATGTATATATGTATGTATATATATATATATATATATATATATATATATATATATATATATATATATATATATGTATGTATATATATGTATGTATATATATGTATGTATATATATATATATATATATATATATATATATATATATGTATATATATATATGTATATATATATATGTATATATATATATGTATATATATATATATATATTACACACACAGAGTGGATATGAAAAGTCTACACAAAATGTCAGGTTTCTGTGCTGTAAAAAAATGAGACAAAGATAAATCATTTCAGAACTTTTTCCACCTTTTTAATGTGACCTATAAACTGTACAACTCAATTGAAAAACAAACTGAAATCTTTTAGGTAGAGGAAAGAAAAAATAAAATAATATGGTTGCATAAGTATGCACACCCTTAAACTAATACGTTGTTGAAGCACCTTTTGATTTTATTACAGCACTCAGTCTTTTTGGGTATGAGTCTATCAGCATGGCACATTTTTGACTTGGCAAGATTTGCCCACTCTTCTTTGCAAAAACACTCCAAATCTGTCAGATTGCGAGGGCATCTCCTGTGCACAGCCCTCTTCAGATCACCCCACAGATTTCCAATCAGATTCAGGTCTGGGCCATTCCAAAACTTTAATCCTCTTCCGGTGAAGCCATTCCTTTCTTGATTTGGATGTATGCTTTGGGTCGTTGTCATGCTGAAAGATGAAGTTCCTCTTCATGTTCAGCTTTCTAGCAGAAGCCTGAAGGTTTTGTGCCAATATTGACTGGTATTTGGAACTGTTCATTATTCCCTCTATCTTATTATTATTATTATCCTTTTATTTATAACGCGCCAACATATTCCGCAGCGCAGTACAGGGGTTAGGTACAAGTATAAACAATACCCCACAATGTAAATAATAGAAGGCCCTGTTATTGAGCTTTCAATCTGATATACACTGTGCTTTCCCTAAAGCACCTCACAAGATTAAAACTTGCAAACTTACATTCTAAAGGGTATGGGTGAGGTACAGGAGAGTGAGAGATGCATAGTAAATGAAGAGGCTAAAGATGATAGGCTTTTTTGAATAGATGTGTTTTTAAAGAGATTTTGAAGGATCTGAGGCAGGAAGATAGTCTGGTGGTGCGAGGTAAAGAGTTCCAAAGAATAGGGGCAGCATGTGAAAAGTCTTGAAGACGGGAATGAGAGGAGGTGATGAGAGAGGAGCAGAGAAGAAGGTCATTAGCAGAGCGAAGAGGGCGGGTGGGAGTGTATTTTGGGATGAGAGCAGAGATGTAGGAGGGTGCACTATTGTGTAGGGCTTTATATGTTAGGGTCATGATTTTTAATTGTATTCTAGACGCTATGGGAAGCCAGTGGAGTGCCTGACAGAGAGGTGCTGCAGACACTGATCGTTTAGTATGGTAGATGAGTCTAACGGATGCATTCAAAATATATTGGAGTGGAGACAGACGGGTGATAGAAAGGCCAGCAAGAAGAGTGTTGCAGTAATCGAGGCGAGATATGATGAGAGCGTGAATAAGAATTTTAGTTGTGTCTTGTGTGAGGTAGTGGCGTATTTTGGATATGTTTTTTAGGTGAAAGGGACAAGATTTTGTGAGTGATTGGATGTGGGGAATGAAAGAGAGGGAAGGGTCCAGTCGGACCCCAAGACAGCGGGCCTGAGAGGTGGGAGTGATGATGGTGTTGTCAACAGTGAGAGATATATTTGCGGAGTAAAAGCTGTAGTAGAGGGTGGAAAGATAAGGAGCTCTGTCTTAGACATGTTGAGTTTGAGTTGACGGGCAGACATCCATGAGGATATGCTCGAGAGGCAATTGGCAACATGAGCTAGCAGAGAGGGGGATAGTTCAGGTGCAAAGATGTAGATTTGGGTGTCATCAGCATATAGATGATACTGAAATCCAAAAGATTGTATAAGAGCACCAAGGGAGGATGTATAGATGGAGAAAAGGAGGGGGCCTAGGACTGAGCCTTGGGGTACACCGACAGTTAGAGGGCGAGGAGATGAAGAGGTGCCAGAGAAGGAGACACTAAATGTTCGATTTTCTAGATAAGATGTGAACCAAGAGAGAGCAGTGTCACGGATGCCAAGAGAGTGGAGAATTTGGATAAGAGGATGATCAACTGTGTCAAAGGCAGCAGAGAGATCCAGGAGAATTAGGATAGAGAAATGACCCTTTGATTTGGCGTTGAGCAGGTCATTAGTAACTTTTGTGAGTCTCTGTAGAGTGTTGGGGCCGGAAGCCAGACTGGAAGGGATCAAGGAGGGAGTTGGAGGAAATGAATTGTGTAAGGCGAGTGTGGACGACACGCTCAAGTAGTTTAGAAGCCAAGGGAAGTAGAGAGATAGGGCGGTAATTAGATGGAGAAGCTGGATCAGATGTGGGTTTCTTAAGAATGGGTGTAATTGTGGCTTGTTTCAAAGGTGATGGAAACTTGCCAGTGTCTAAGGAAAGGTTGAATAGATGTGTGAGAGCTGGGATAAGTGTGGTAGAGAGGGGGGGGGGGGGGTCAGCTGTGATGGAATAGGATCATGTGGACAAGTTGTGAGACGAGAGGTTGATAGAAGGTTAGCAACTTCATCCTCAGTTACAGGGTTAAAGGAGTTTATAGTGGCTATAGGTTTGGGAAAGGGTGAAGGCAGACTGCTGTTTGTTTTTTGAGGAGAAGGTGTGATATGGCGGCGTTGAGAGGAGAGTTCATTATGAATATTTTCTATTTTACTATTAAAGTATCTAGCAAAATCTTCAGTTTAAGAGAAGAAGGGGTGGGAGGTGGGGGAGGGCAGAGGAGAGTGTTAAGAGTGGAGAACAAATGTTTGGGGTTGGAGGCCAAATTTGATATTAATGATGAGAAGTAGCTCTGTTTGGCAAGATTGAGAGCATAGTGATAGGAGCGTAGGATAAACTTGTAATGAAGGAAGTCTGATGAGGAGCGAGATTTCCTCCATAGTCGTTCAGCGCTACGGGAGCACTTCTGGATGTAGCGTGTTTGTGTAGTGTGCCATGGTTGTAGATGAGAGCGGGGGCGTCTGCCTGTGGTTATGGGGGCTAGAGAGTCCAGGGTGGAATTTAGAGTCAAATTGTATTGTGTGGTAGCAATATCAGGGCAAGTGAGGGTAGGGAGACGACTGAGAAGGGGTGGCAGTAAATTGGAAAGGTGTTATGAGTTAAGTGTCTGCAGGTTTCTGTGGGTTCTGGTAGTTGGGCGTGATAAAGGGCAGATATTTGAAGGGGTTGTGAGGATGTAGGTTAGGAGATGGTGGTCAGAGGGAGTGGGGAGATTGTAAGATTGTAGATGGAGCAGTGATTAGAGAAAATTAGGTCCAGGGAGTGTCCATCCTGGTGGGTAGGGGATTCTATCCACTGTGAGGGGCCAAGGGAAGAGGTAAGTGCAAGTAGTTTTGTGGCTGTGGAAGTGTCAGTGGCAATGTTGAAATCACCAAGAATGAGTGAGGGTATGTTAGAGGAGAGAAAGTGAGGGAGCCAGGCGGCAAAATGATCCAGAAATTGAGAGGCTGGACCAGGCGAGCGATAGATGACAGCCACTCGCAGAGAGATGCGTGAAAAGAGACGGATAGTGTGAACTTCGAAGGAAGAGAACTGGAGAGAGGGAACTGGGGGAATGCAATTGAATGAGCAGCGGGTCGAAAGTAATATGCCATGCCTCCACCTTGCTTATTCCCAGGTCTAGGTGTGTGACTGAAATGTAAGCCACCGTATGATAGTGCAGCAGTGGAGGCAGTGTCAGATGGAGAGAGCCAGGTTTCAGTTATAGCTAAAAGGTTGAGGGAGTTGGAGATGAATAGGTCATGAATGTAAGTGAGTTTGTTGCAAACAGACCTAGCATTCCAGAGGGCACATGAGAAGGGCAAAGTGGAGGATTTGTGACAGAAGAAGGGTATTAAGTTATGAGGGTTTCTGGTGTTTGTTGCCCTGTGGGCTGAGCGTGACTGATAGAAGGTAGGAATGGATGAGGGGCCTGGGTTAGGAGATATATCTCCAGCAGCCAATAAAATAAGCCATGAAAGAGAGAGGATGTGAGCGTAGGACTTACAGAAATGTTTCTGCTTATTGACCTTAGGGGAGGGAGGAGATAGTGACTGGAGTAAGGAGAGGAGCTTGTGGGAGCAAAGAGGGGAAGAGAGCAGCGAGGGTGAGATGGTGATACAGTTTGAGACATGAATTGGAGAAAGTGATGAGAGCCTGAGAAACAGACAGGAGATGAGGAAGAGGGAAGTGAGAGGAAACATTGTTACACTGTGTGTTCTTGAAGGAGTGGTTAGGGATAATTAGCAGATGTCACTGATTGGACAGGTTCAGGTACTTAGTAGGCCTCAATAAATTAAGTGTAAGCAGGGGAGGGAATTGCTTCAGGTGAGGGGAATTGTGAGTTCTGAGAGGGCAGTATGTGTTCTTAAATGCTCCTAAAACAGACAGATGTAGAGAGAGATATTTAGTGGGGGGGGAAGTAGGGGCAATAAAAAAGAGAAAAACAAACACACAGGCCTATTCTAACTAACTATCTTAACTAAAGCCCCAGTTCCAGCTGAAGAAAAACAGGCCCAAAGCATGATGCTGCCATCACCGTGCTTCACTGTGGGCATGGTGTTCTTTTGGTGATGTGCAGTGTTGTTTTTGACCAAACATATCTTTTGGAATTATGGTAAAAAAGTTCAACCTTGGTTTCATCAGACCAGAACACCTTTTCCCACATGCTTTTGGGAGACTTCAGATGTGTTTTTGCAAAATGTAGCCTGGCTTGGATGTTTTTCTTTGTAAGAAAAGGCTTTCGTCTTGCCACTCCACCCCATAGCCCAGACATATGAAGAATACGGGAGATTGTTGTCACATGTACCACACAGCCAGTACTTGCCAGATATTCCTGCAGCTCCTTTAATGTTGCTGTAGGCTTCTTGGTAGGCTCCCAGACCAGTTTTCTTCTCGTCTTTTCATACATTTTGGAGGGAGCTCCAGTTCTTGGTAATGTCACTGTTGTGCCATATTTTCTCCACTTGATGACTGTCTTCACTGTGTTCCATGGTATATCTAATGCCTTGGAAATTCTTTTGTACCCTTCTCCTGACTGATACCTTTTAACAATGAGGTCCCTTTGATGCTTTGGAAGCTCTCTGTGGACCATGGCTTTTGCTGTGGGATGCAACTAAGAACATTTCAGTAAAGACCAACTAGAGCAGCTGAACTTTATTTGGGGTTAATCAAAGGCACTTTAAATGATGGCAGGTGTATACTGACTCCTATTTAACACTATTTGGAATGTGATTGCTTAATTCTGAACACAGCTACATCCCCAGTTATAAGAGAGTGTGCAGACTTATGCAACCACATTATTTTTCTTTATTTTTTTTTCTTCCCTCCACCTAAAAGATTTTAGTTACCTGCTGAAGTATTACCTGCTCAGACGTCCCAGAAAGTTATTGCACTGTACTCTGGGAAACTGGGCATGGACATGCAAACGAGGCCATAATACATTTTCACTCTTAAATCCAAAAAAACATATACATGGCTCCTTACAATAATTATATTCCTAAATTACACAGGTTTAAACAGAAAATGGAATAAGCACAAGCCAGGAGACTTACCCACAGACCGTTACTGCTCCATGTTTGAAGAGGGTGAGAGGCACCATTTTTGTAGCAAAAATTCTGCTCCATTTCTGTCACTGACGTGCCAATATCTTAGCTGTGTCTGTAATAATCAAGATCCAATCAACCTACAATTGCACTTCTAATACACTTAAGTCATGTAGCATTAACATAAAGGTATTTTCCTCAACTAAGGCTGCATAACTAATACACAATGCATATGTAGAAATCCACTGCTCCCTCTACTGGCTGCACCTGATATGGCCAAAAACAATATTCAGGTGGTGGTCGTGATATTCCTGAAATCTCTCCACAAACTGCTTCTGGAAGAGCTATAACCTTTGAAGCTTCATTTTTGAGGAAAAGTAATATTTTTCTATATTAATTTAAAACTTTGCTCTTGTAAAAGCATGACCAGTGTTTTTTTTTTTTTTTTATAGATTTTTGACTGGTTACATTCTCAACTTGGTGATTTCTCAATATTTTCATTTATTTGTAACACTCAAACATATTCTGTAGCACTACACATGAGTTACGATCATGGCAAAAATAGCAGTATTAACATGTTGCCAAGGATGGAGGGCCCGGTCTTTGAGCTTAAAATCCAGTATCAATACACATTTGTCAGTAATGTTGGTTGTAACACAGAACAATAATCTGACATGCATATATATCTTTCTTTTCAGATGGATGAAATAAAGTCGAAAGAAAGAGTGATCTTGGCTTTGGAAAAGGAACTTGGTGTACAGACCGGACACACACAAAAGCTGATGCTGCAGAAAGAAGCCTTGGATGAACAACTTGTCCAAGCAAAAGAGGCCGAGCGTTATCACGGCAGCCCGAAGAAAGAGCTTCCATCTGGCGTCGCTGATATCACTGATCTCATGGGAAGCGGGGTAATTGTGCCACAAGTCCTATATTCTATTTACCTGAGAGGCCTTTCTAAGGTATTGGGGTTTCATGGAAGGATTAAAAAAACACCGTTCTAACACTTTTATAAATTAATATAATTAAAAGTGCTTGCTTTCAAAATGTTGAATAGAAGGGTTTTGATAACGTTATGCGTGTATGTGTATACAAAGTATTTTCATCTAGGGCCATTAATTAATTAACTAAATTAATTCACAGTTGGATAAGTAACAGTCATACTTTTTTTTTAATTTGCTGTCCTGTTATTCTAATCCATACCAACTGGGTATGATCTTCTGCTTCATCCAGGACCATCCATTAACAATGGATAAAGAGACTTGGAGAATGAGGTATTTTGTATATATAATTTATGCTTAAAACGCCAAACTTGAAGCTAAATTATCATTCCCTTCCACTCAAATGTTAATAACCAACTCCAAGGGCACCCTGTGTATATGGTGCGCGTGAATTGCATGCCGACGTAACCGCGCTGAAATTTTGTGCCGTCAAGAGAGCACTGCCTCCGATCCAGAAGCTGCTGTCCTGGCAGAGCTGGTGTAGAGGGAGTTTGAGTCAAATGGAAGATGGGTCAAAGCTTACAATCTGTTGGTGTAGAGTGAGGGGTCTTGGCTAGTTGGGTGGAGTATTATTATCCTGGTTAGCAGCCCACACGTATGACCAAATGACTTTCAATGTGATTCTTATGTACACAAATACATTGGAGTGCTCCAGTGGAGGTCCCATATCAGATGCAGTAAGTCTGCCATCCTACTCATTGGGTACAAGCTTCGCTCATTGACTGGCATCACTCTCATACACCCCTCTCCTCTCCCATTACGCTCTCCCTTTCCTCTCCACCATAACTGTTGTTCTTGCATTTCAAGGACTAAAATCTCACTGCACCTTGTAGTTTAGTTTATTATTTCATTTAGAGCATGATAATTGAGAGAAATGAAATGACTAGTAGCATTTCAAATATTCATAAAATAACGTTTGTTTACCCTTGGTGCCCTGACATTGCTCTGATCACTCCTATCGGCAGCGGGAATTCTGGTAATACGCGCACCTTTTTTAGGTGACTAAACTGGCATCTTACAGGCCCCATAGTATCATGGAGGAAAATAAACTCTTGTTTGTTAGTATTGTTGGATCTTTACATACCTAATAGTGTAAGTCATGTGCATAAATATTTTAGAGAGCTTTTTAGGTTTTTAAGTTTAGCTCCTAAGCATCTTGTATTGCTAGGTCATCTGGAACCGGAGTAGAGTTGCTCTACTGGACTTTCTCTTCGATATCTTCATATTAAGTGGAACTACAGAACTGAATAGTGGATCTTATGTGCATCCAGGGTTCCTCCCCAGGCTTTTTATCCTTTAGAAATGAAAGCAGTTGTTGTTTAAACATTGTGACCTTTAACTTTGGACACATCAGTGGTCATTTAATAAACATGTTTTCCACCTTATTTTGTGCATATGGTATGGTTACCAGGTTCTAGGGCAGGAACATACAAACTGCGGGACCAGAAAAGATTTTGAAAAGGAAGATGTTTGATCCATCTATATACATTGCAACCAAATATAAAAGAAAGCGACCAGAACATGGGATAGTAAAAGGGTGAGAATGGAAGAAAAGAACATAAAAGACATAGTGAGGCAAAACTAAGAAGTGTTTGGGGCAAGAAAGGCAGCAGGTGATCCAAGAGGGCCCAGCAATGCTTATAGGTGGTAAACCGTTTACTCACCCTGATCTAGTAGAGGTATAAAACACACCTGAGGGACACACAATCCTTATCTAAAGGCATGAAAAGTCTTCTGGAAAAACAGAAGTGTGTCATCCTAAGAGAGAGAGAGAGAGCGAGGGCAGTCTAGGGGAGAGGACTAATAGGAGCACATACCCAGGCAAATCAAAGGAAGCAGAACACTCCTATAATGATTGTATCTGAACCATCACAAATACTAAGACTAATTTTTCTCACTCAACTGGGGCTAGGAGAAATAATGATCCCCTGCTCAGAATAACACTGACACATCTTACCTCATTGATCGGTATCCATGCAAGTCGTTGGCAGAGGCTCCTGTACACACAGCCCCTGAAATCAATGAAACCAAGCCAGGATAACATCATCAGGAAATGAGAGAATTGAATTAAAACAGGAAATGTACTTTGAGTTCAGATCGCAGACCAGCTCTGTAAAGGGGGAGTTGTCTGATCAATGGGGGATGTGAACATTATCCAGTCAGTGAGAATAACCAGCTACTGTAACTTCCCTGCAATATTAATTATATCCCACCTCCCACAATAGACACCCACCCACGATATTTGGTGAAATATATAACCTGATTTACTGCAGTTTATGTATAAAGACAGACCGTACTTAAGCATAGATTCCTCAGTAGAGAAGGATGTAAAATGCCCATATAATCTGCCCATTATATCTACCTAAAAGTAGGGGCCACATCATGCATGTCCTAAGCTTGATCTAAATCTTGCATGGTTTTGCCTGGAAGGTTGGTGCACTTATATATTCTAGTTTCTGTGAAGTAGTACTTTAACACATTACCCTCAAAAGGAAATGGTGGGATTTGAATTCACAACCTCCTTATCAAAGGCGTTTAAACTAATCCCTGTTCTATCTCTGTATGAGGGATTACTTATTTCGGTTACAAATATTTACAGTATGGATTATTCTGTAGAACCTTTTGCCAATAAGCTAGGTGGACTAAGGACTGTTAAAGGCATTTTTTGTTGTCTGAAAGGTGCACTTTAACATCATATCATGAGCAGTATTGTAGCTGTATGGGTTACATGTATCTGCCAATGAGACCTATATGAAAGCAAATATGCTATTTATGTTGTTGATGTTGACGATTCTGAACCTTTCTGTTTTTTTTTTGTTTTTTTTTTACATGATTATCATTTTGGTATAGGTGTATTACTTGCACTTCTGTCTTTTTTTTTTTTTTTTACCTTTGTACCTTTCTTCCTTTCTTTTATATTTATGTCCATGGTGTCGCACATAAATCTAAGCTAACTTGGCGCACTGAAAGTACCGTATGTTTTAACTCCTCTTTAGGTGGTTTAAATAGGTAACACAAATATATCCAAGATGTAAAAAAGAAAAAAAAAGTCTGTTATCTGGAGTATATTTTTATACTCTGTTACTCTCTCCTAATAGCCCATACATTTTCTTTTTTCACTAGGATCAACATAATGAAGAGAGAGACCAGAGACGGTTTCAACTTAAAATTGCTGAGTTGCATGCAGTGATCAGAAAGCTCGAGGACAGGAATATGCTTCTGTCGGACGAAAGGAATGAACTGGTAAATAAATGTACTGAGATGTATAGAGATCTACGTAACGTCCACACCACTGAACCTCAAAGTTTAGAGCATTATTTACACATGGAGACTTGCTGACGTTTTTTGGAGTTGTATCTCACCCCTCAATCTTGCTTGTCCTATAACCAGGGTGTATAATTACTGACAAACCACAAGGTTTTGTATGCAAATTACAATGAGATTTTATATATACATTTCTATTGTGCTTCATTAAAAAGCCACTGTAATGTTGATACAGGAGCCAATGCAGTTTTTGCCTAGATTCAAATTGTCCTCTATCCAATCAGTATGTTCTTACGGGCCTTTAGACCTGTGTCCCTGCCGGACCCACCGTGGTAAACTTGAAAAGGTGAAGAACAACTGCACAGCTTGGGGCGGATACATTAAATATTAACACTGTATTCAATAAACAAACTAAACTTATTTCTAAAGATTAACCAAGATTCTCATTAATGATGAAAGCATTAAAGTAACTAGCTCCTCTTGCTAGGATGTCACAATGGTCCTGTGATACAGAGACAGAATACGGTCCATAATGACTACCTGAATTCCATATTTTTGACACCTGTTTCCTTGCGCCAATATCTAACATTTTTTTTTCACTAAGCTGGTCTGATAATTGATAGATATACAGCCTTATTAAATTGCAATTTCGGCCAATTGAAAATGGCTCGATTTAAAAACTTCTGTAAAAAAATATGCTCTGTGCTTATAGAGAACCCTTTTCAATTGGCCGAATCGCAATTTAATAAGGCTGATTATTTCTGATATAACTGGTAGGTAAAGGAATTGGACTCATGTGAATTTGAAATCTCTTTATATGGTTTTAGTAAAGTGCAAAATAGCCTCTCGTTCTCATGAGGAGTTATTTATATAGGTCAGATCATTAAAATGCAGCTGAAGATCTCTGCTTGAATGTGTTGGCAAAATGTAGTCTGAATGTTGTATATTAAGTAAGTGACCTCAGAAGAACAGTCTACTTTGCTTATTATGAAGGTGAAGCATCAGGATGCCATATCACTCCACAGTAATCCTCAAGCAGGGTGATGGCATGAGTGGTGATGTCTTTTAAGGAGCAAGGGCAAAGTGCACATACAAATCATGTATGCCAATCTCAAAGAAATGAGAGAACAAATAAATGTATCAGGAATTGTAAGGGTAATATATTTTTTAGCCTGTATATGTGAATTTTATTACTGCACAAGGAAATGCATTTTTAAATAGAAAACTATTTTTGGTATTGTCTAAATTTCCAATGAGTTAAGAGGTTCCACACAAACCAATATTTTAATATTGCAATTAGAAAACAAATGCTTGCTTTTAGAATAAAAAAAAGGGTAATGTTCTTTATTAAGACACTGATAAAGTACAAAG